>JAWZSL010000001.1:43319136-43574136 GCA_034769285.1 Lutjanus argentimaculatus | reverse complement strand
CTACATTTCATTTTTATAACATTTTGCAGACGTGTCCTGATGCACTGAACTCGTCAATTCTAAGTTTGATTGAAACCAAATTTGAGAAGGTTGCACACACGGCCACAAGTGGGCGCTACAGTAACAATATACAATTGTAGGTCTACAGTTCTGTTGTGCTTAAGAAAATAAAATGTGGCACCAAAATTCTCTGTGAGCATGTACACGACTTATAGACCCTTTTTTATAGCCGACGTCATCGAAATGCTGTGTGTGCGTTTCAACAGTGGAAGCATCGTCTCCTCCAGTCATCCAGGCGACTTATCAAGCTGCAAATGTTGAATCATGATCATCAAAATGTCTGGCTGCTGAGTATATGATGCGTCAGAATCAATATTCGACAGGTCGACTTAAGTTGTAGAGAATTTCGACAGGATCCCGACCGTTTCAGAACCGTAAAATAAAAAGTTGTTTATGAAGCTAATCTTTGATTTAATCAAAGACTAAACTCACAGGAGACCTCACAGCTGATTGTACCTTCAAGCGGAGATGATTTTTTATTTTGTGTAACCTCTTAATGTAATTGTTGCCATTATATTGTATAATCTGTATAATTTAACTTATCCTATGAACAGTTTAATTTTGAGAATTATTTTAAGTTGCATTTTTCCAATATTATTTTATTTAGCAAAAGAACCAGTGCATTTATTCTGGAGTTTCAGTTAAGTTACTCTGGAGTCTCACTGGGCTGCTCTCGTGTGGGCGGGGCTCTCAAGCTGCAGCACCTGTGAGCGGGCAGGTGGACAGCTGTGGCCCGGATGGGTGGATGTCAACTGTGCCTGAAAATTGAAGATGGTTCCTTTTTTGCTGCAGCACCTAACGAGGTATTTTGTTTTATTTGTCCATGTTTTACTTTGTAAAATGTTATTTTTACTGCTATTTTGTAGTTTAATTTAACTTAATCTTTTTCTTGATAATGTACTGAATACACACTTTGATTCTGGCTCCTTGTACTGCTGAACCACTGCAACTGCGACAAACATCAGACTTCTCTGTGCAATTCTGTCTACTGTGTAATATCCTCAAATAGTTTATCGAGTTTAACAGTAGAACTTTGATTATCATGAACATCAATCAACAGGAGCAACAGGATTTTCTTCAGGAAATTTAAATACTCTGGTTGTTGTACTTTATTTGGCCACAGGAGGGCATCAGGTGTGTTACTGGTGTGTGTGTGTGTGTGTGTGTTGTGTGTGTGTGTTGTGAGGAAGTGCTCGGTGTTGATTTTGGCTGCAGTTGAAGGAAACACTCAGAAAACAATCAGTGTAGAAAACAGCGTTATGTAACACTTCAACTGTGATTCAAAAACCTTTATTTAAACAGACAGGAAACACTGGTCACAGCGGCTGTGTGGTCACCACAGTAACAGAGAGGTGTGTGTGTGTGTGTGTGTACCTGTATGACAGTCTTGGCCAGAGTAATCTGATACTCCTCGATGTGCAGAGACTCCATCCATCGTTTCTCCTCCTCATCCAGGACCTGACTGAGCTCTGTGGTCACTTTAGCCTGCACAGGTGAGCAAAACAAACGCACCTCACATTTAAACACGAGCAACAGGATGTCAGGAACGGCAGCGCAGCACAATAACACAACCTCCTTCAACAAGTGGACTTTGCCAGAGCACAGTAATTCAAAAGCGTCAGCTGTTGTGTTTTCAGCATTTTTTTTCTCCTCATCCTCTGATCATTTTTTCTTTTTGTTTGTTTGTGTCTCACCCTGACAGAGTTGAGACAGTCCAGTTCCAGTCTGTCCACGGTCTCTGAAGGCAGCAGAGGGCTGAGCTGAGTGCGGCTGAATGGACTCGTGATACACACTGTCCCCAGGACGTCTCTGAAACAACACATACACAGAACAAACAAGTGTTCACACAAGAACCCTGTGAGGGGACCGAGAACCTTTAGAGGAACTCAGGACCCAGTCCAATAGTACCACGTGTAGAGGATTAGAATTTCTAGTGGTTTTCAGGGCTGATCGTGGTTATTTTTATTTTATTCATTCAGAACATAAAGCACACGAGTACTGGGTGCAACTAGTATTAATATTAGCTCTGTAAATCCTGACACATCAAATAATTCACAGAAGATTACTTTTTTTTTTTAATTTAAGTGTTTATTGGACCTCTACATCACGCAAGTTTCTTATGTAAAAAAAAGTATATAAATATCTCAATTTCCACATTTCAGTCTTTAAATAGTTTAACAGTGTGTTTGTGACTGTGGTGGAATAATGCAGATTGCATCATGAAATTCAACAGAGGATTCACAGATAAATTCTCTTTTATACCTGCTGTGTCATATTTGACTCACTTTTTCACCACAATTTCACTATAAAATAAGCTACAAAATATTATTAAATATAGGTAATTATAAGTTGTTTCAACGCAGTGAATATAGTAAATATAATACAAATAATTAAATATAATACTGAATGATTAGTAACAATATAACTGTTATTGTTGCTGTAACTTTTTCATAATTAGCAAAGATTTTCCAAAATCACACAAGTTACATGAAGGCGGCCATGTTGGATTTTGCCCTCAGAGGTCAGCTGCTGCCTGTAGTTCACTCATGATCCACCAGAGGGCAGAAGACATGTCTCAGATTGATAAAACAGGAAAGTATTGATCATATTGATGATGCAGAGGTCTGAGAAACTCATGGATCAACAATGATGCAGATGTCGTTATGAGTTTAGATTGAAAAAGGGACATTTCTTTTATTTTTTTAAAGTTAAAAACAAAGTGATGTTGTTGCGTTTACTTTCAAGAAAGAGGAGTCTCAATGAGAGGACATCGCAAGCAGGGACAGACACTAATATTTTTAAGAACTGGGGGACACATTTCAGACTAAAGACCAGTTAACTGGAGATAAAAGCTGATTTTTGGGTCAGTGGTTAAGGTTTGTGTAAGTCTGAAGGAACTGAATTGAAGTCTATAACGTGATCTGTGTCAGCATCAACGTGTGTGTGTGTGTGTGTGTGTGTACCTGTTGTATATATTGTGCAGCCAGTCCAGCAGTGAGTAGATGTCTGTGATCTCCAGCTGGTTGTCAGTGATGGCCTGCAGTCGCCTAGCAACCGCCTGGTGGTAACTCTCCACGTACACCTGATAGGTCAGAGGTCAAAGGTTATTAAAGGTCATCGACAGGTGAACGTCATGACCTCAGTCTGGAGATGGATCAAGTTCTAAAGGAGACTGTGGTGCTCCATCCTTCAGACTGTTCCAAAGAGTTTCAAAAGGGTTCTCCCTAAAGAGCTGACATTCTACCAAGAACCATTTGCTTCTTAAGAACCCTTTGTTTGAAGAAAGGGTTTGTCAAGGGTTCTTTGTAAGACTAAGGGTTCCATTATGAACCGATTTTATCCAAAGAACCCTTTATGGACGAAAGAGATCTTCAAGGATTGTCAAAGGTTCTTTGTACCATGATATAAAAGGGTTCTCAGTAGAACTCTCTGAGTGGGTTCTAGATAGAAGAATTTGTTCTTAAAGGATAAGTTCGGTTTTTTGACACCTGGACCTTATTGTTAGGATTAAATACGCTCGTAGACTCACCCAGACAATTTTGGTGGAGCTCGGAGCCGTTGTCGAGCAATTTAGATCCATCCGACGGCGTTTTTTCTCATGCCATAGTAGCGGACGGGGCCAGAAATCGAAGCCCCTAAATTAGACTTTATCTGCTGCGAAACTCATGCAATGTCCACAACAACACCACCAGTTAGCCCCCATTCGTGGACGTGCAGTGGTTGCTTGTTCTCTGGCCAGCTGTTCGGCTCTTTCCCTCTGCATCCTCCTTTCAAATAGCTCCTCGTCGGTGTATTCTGGCTCAAAACGATACGGGCATCCATTATACTCAAAGTCGTCGTCAGACACTTCTACATCGGATAAATATTCCGCCATGCTGCACAAAAATAGCCGTGTAGCCGTGTAGCCTAGCAACAACAGCGTCTCTTCTCAGCTGCGTTCCTGCGGCGCACGTCTATGACGTCACCAAAAGTTACGCATCCTCGTAAAGCCCCGGATGACCATAACAACGAAGTTGAGCTGACATGGTGATAACACTGGCCATTCATTTATAAAATGTAGGTGAAATGAACGAGTTTCACAGCAGATAATGTCTAATTTAGGGGCTTCGATTTCTGGCCCCGTCCGCTACTATGGCATGAGAAAAAACGCCGTCGGATGGATCTAAATTGCTCGAAAACGGCTCCGAGCTCCACCAAAATTGTCTGGGTGAGTCTACGAGCATATTTAATCCCAACAATAAGGTCCAGGTGTCAAAAAACCGAACTTATCCTTTAATGCTTGCCTGGTTAAAAAAATTAAAATAAAAAGATAAAATTAAAATTAAAATTGTATAATATAAAAAAGGTTCTTAATAGAAACCTTTGGTGGGTTTTAGATAAAAAAAGGTTCTCAATAGAACCCCTGGGTCAGTTATCATAAGCACCATTAGAAGGTGGAAAAGTTCTCGACAGAACCTCCAGGGTTAGGGTTCTGATTGGAACCATTACACCATAAAAGGGTTCTCTGTGTGTCTATGTGTCCAGGCGTGTGTTCTGTGTGTTCTCACCTGGAACGGTTGGTACTCTTCGGGGTAGATGGACACCACGTTCCTCTTGGCGGCCCCCAGATCCTCGACCACGCGGGCTCGGAGTCGGTCCAGGTACCCATCCAGTTCCCCGGCGGTGAACTCCGCCCTCTGAGGCAGCGATCCGTCTGCCGCCTCCTCCACCGCCTCCCTCCACCTCTGCTTCAGACGGCGAGGCCTCGGGCCCCCGGGGGCCGCCGGCTCATTGCGGGCCCAGTCTTTATCAGCCTGCTCCTCCTGCTGCAGCACCTGCATACACACACAAATACTCTCGTACTCTCTCCATCCCTGCTGTCACTATGATGACTGTTACCATAGCAACAGCGTTCAGCCCTCACCTGCACCACGAGACCCAGGTTGGGGCCGGCCGTCGGGGACCTCAGGGACTCTCTGACGACGGCCCACAGCTCCTTCTGCAGCTCCTCGTACAACAGCTCCACGTCCTTCGCCTTCCTCCGCCCACCGTCTTTGACGCTCGGGCTGGTGATGTCCTCCGGCTGCGGCGCCACGCTGCGGTCAGCGGCGGCAGACTCGTTACACTCCTGCTCCAGCTCCAGGATGTGGGTGTCGGCCAGGAGGAGGTCACGCTTCTTCACCAGCTGCAGGATCTCCAAGACTGAAGGAGGCGAGGAGGAGACGGAGGACGTTACAGGTTTGTTCTGATTCTTTAAACATCCACTTATTTATTTTTCAGATTATTTTGTACTTTTTCTTTTCATAAATCAGCCTGAGAAGCTGTTTAAAAGACATTCTGTGGTGCTGCTGTGCAGGTGCAGGCAGAGCTGCTCATGTTTCTGCAGCAGCTCATATCAAGTTTTAATGTTTAAAGGATTACAAGATAAATCTCATGAGCATGAGATCATGAACAGGAAAGAAGAAAAATGCATGTTTGTACAACACAACAGCCTCTTTGCTTTTTTGTGTGAAAGTAATAAAATCCAAATCCTCTTTGGTTTAAGACACGAAACCTGTGACGATGACTCACGACATATTGCTTCATTTTCTCGGGTCAGACGCCAAAAAGAAATGTTTCACAATTCTGATGATAATTAGTAATATAACAACAGTAACAAACGCATTTATTATGATTATGATTCCATGAGAAGAAGCACATTAAAAAAACAATATACTGAATATACACACACATCACATACATTTACAGCACACAGTAGTATTTTATACTGTATCAGAAAAGTTTTCACTGATTCTGACTATTTAAATTGATTTTCTGTCTCTGAACTCGGGCTGCAACTAATGATCATTTTCATTGATGATTAATCTGTTGATTATTTTTATGATCAATTGATCAGCTGTTTGGTCTGTAATATGTCAGAAAATGATGAAACATGTCGATAAAAGTCCTCAAATGTCTCATTTTGTCCACAACTCAAAGATATTCAGTTCACTGTCAGACAGTAAAGAAACCAGAAAATATTCACATTTAGGAAGCTGAAATCAGAGAATTTGGACTTTTTTCCTTTACAGCTGTACTCTGAACAGTTTGTGATCCCTGCAATTTGTATATTTACATGTTTCGAAAGAGAGTTTTCTTGTAATTATTATTAAAATATTGTTAATCCAAACGTGTAAAGCTTCTCCTTCTGTGAAAAAAAATAAACTCTGCCTCCTGTTTTACACTTTTCTATATAAGCAGGACTTGTCCTTTACAATCAAGTACATTTTCTCAGTAATAATAAAAATGATAAAGTTTTTTTTTTGCACTCTTCAAAAAACTGGTTTCCAAAGTGCGTCACACATAAAAACAGAATATCCAGAGTGCAATTACAAATTTAATTCAATCTGATGAAAAAAATTCTGAAATATTTTTTATTGATGCTGCTCTAACACTGAAAATTTCCCAGTTGTAGGTCTAATGAAGGAATATTTTATCTTCAGCTAAAACAGAAAAGGTTCTATCACCCTGACTTCTGTCCATCAATCACTGATCTGAATCAATCTGTTTCACACCATTAATCATCCTCGGTGAGTCGGACTGGGATTTAAAAAAAAAAAAAAAACAACTCAAATAAGTGAATAACTGGAAATTGTCTAATTTAGGCTCTAATGCTACAAACTTTATTGACACAGAAGGATAAAAACTTGTCAGACCTCCCAAGAGAAGAGACTTTATTTAAATCATTTGGTGACAGAAGAGAATTAATGGTCATTAATAACAATTTAAGGTTGTGATTTACTAACAACACATTAAAATACATGTACATGTGTATTTCTACTCTGGTATTACAACTTTTAATGAAATGAAGTATCAGAATATTTCTTCCCCCGCTGACAGCAGCAGAGAATCTCTGCTCTAACTGTCAAATCTTTATTGTTGGTTTTCAGAGGATGTTAAAGGTCAGATCCTCCACAATGAAGCTCTTCATTCAGAATAATTAGCATTAACAGATGTTCATCACAGCACTCTGGAGGAGGGTTCGTTTGATTTGAACATCAAAGCAGCCCTGAGGGAGACAGAGGGACGGAGCCGGAGGTTCCCACAGAATCACTGATCCTCGTCTCTGTGGTAAATGTTCAATATTCAACATCTTCTGACAGCTGCTTCGTTTGTTTGAAAGCTGCAGGAACAGATCAGTGAGTGGACACTGAGACCACTGAAGTCCAGTGAGACCAGTGAGACCACTGAAGTCCAGTGAGACCAGTGAGACCACTGAAGTCCAGTGAGACCAGTGAGACCAGTGAAGTCCAGTGAGACCAGTGAGACCACTGAAGTCCAGTGAGACCAGTGAGACCACTGAAGTCCAGTCAGACCAGTGAGACCAGTGAAGTCCAGTGAGACCAGTGAGACCACTGAAGTCCAGTCAGACCAGTGAGACCACTGAAGTCCAGTGAGACCAGTGAGACCACTGAAGTCCAGTGAGACCAGTGAGACCACTGAAGTCCAGTCAGACCAGTGAGACCAGTGAGACCACTGAAGTCCAGTCAGACCAGTGAGACCAGTGAGACCAGTGAGACCACTGAAGTCCAGTGAGACCAGTGAGACCACTGAAGTCCAGTCAGACCAGTGAGACCAGTGAGACCACTGAAGTCCAGTGAGACCAGTGAGACCACTGAAGTCCAGTGAGACCAGTGAGACCACTGAAGTCCAGTGAGACCAGTGAGACCACTGAAGTCCAGTGAGACCAGTGAGACCACTGAAGTCCAGTGAGACCAGTGAGACCACTGAAGTCCAGTGAGACCAGTGAGACCACTGAAGTCCAGTCAGACCAGTGAGACCAGTGAAGTCCAGTGAGACCAGTGAGACCACTGAAGTCAGTCAGACCAGTGAGACCACTGAAGTCCAGTGAGACCAGTGAGACCACTGAAGTCCAGTGAGACCAGTGAGACCACTGAAGTCCAGTCAGACCAGTGAGACCAGTGAGACCACTGAAGTACCAGTCAGACCAGTGAGACCAGTGAGACCAGTGAGACCACTGAAGTCCAGTGAGACCAGTGAGACCACTGAAGTCCAGTCAGACCAGTGAGACCAGTGAGACCACTGAAGTCCAGTGAGACCAGTGAGACCACTGAATCCAGTGAGACCAGTGAGACCACTGAAGTCCAGTCAGACCAGTGAGACCAGTGAGACCACTGAAGTCCAGTGAGACCAGTGAGACCACTGAAGTCCAGTGAGACCAGTGAGACCACTGAAGTCCAGTGAGACCAGTGAGACCAGTGAGACCACTGAAGTCCAGTCAGACCAGTGAGACACTAAGTCCAGTGAGTCCAGTGAGACCAGTGAGACCACTGAAGTCCAGCCAGACCAGTGAGACCACTGAAGTCCAGTCAGACCAGTGAGACCACTGAAGTCCAGTGAGACCAGTGAGACCAGTGAGACCACTGAAGTCCAGTGAGACCAGTGAGACCACTGAAGTCCAGTCAGACCAGTGAGACCAGTGAGACCAGTGAGACCACTGAAGTCCACTGAGACCACTGAGACCACTGAAGTCCAGTCAGACCAGTGAGACAGTGAGACCACTGAAGTCCAGTGAGACCAGTGAGACCAATGAGTACCAGTGAGACCACTGAGACCAGTGAGACCACTGAAGTCCAGTGAGACCAGTGAGACCACTGAAGTCCAGTGAGACCAGTGAGACCAGTGAGACCACGGAAGTCCAGTGAGACCAGTGAGACCACTGAAGTCCAGTCAGACCAGTGAGACCACTGAAGTCCAGTGAGACCAGTGAGACCACTGAAGTCCAGTGAGACCAGTGAGACCACTGAAGTCCCCTGAGACCACTGAGACCACTGAAGTCCAGTCAGACCAGTGAGACCAGTGAGACCAGTGAGACCACTGAGTCCAGTGAGACCAGTGAGACCAATGAGACAGTGAGCCACTGAGACCAGTGAGACCACTGAAGTCCAGTGAGACCACTGAGACCAGTGAGACCATGAGACCACTGAGACCACTGAAGTCCAGTGAGACCACTGAGACCACTGAAGTCCAGTGAGACCAGTGAGACCACTGAGACCAGTGAGACCACTGAAGTCCAGTGAGACCAGTGAGACCACTGAAGTCCAGTGAGACCAGTGAGACCACCGAGACCACTGAAGTCCAGTGAGACCACTGAGACCAATGAGACCAGTGAGACCAGTGAGACCAGTGAGACCACTGAAGTCCATGAGACCACTGAGACCACTGAAGTCCAGTGAGACCACTGAAGTCCACTGAGACCACTGAGACCACTGAAGTCCAGTCAGACCAGTGAGACCAGTGAGACCAGTGAGACCACTGAAGTCCAGTCAGACCAGTGAGACCAGTGAAGTCCCGTGAGACCAGTGAGACCACTGAAGTCCAGTCAGACCAGTGAGACCAGTGAAGTCCAGTGAGACCAGTGAGACACTGAAGTCCAGTGAGACCACTGAGACAGTGAGACCAATGAGACCACTGAGACCACTGAAGTCCAGTGAGACCACTGAGACCACTGAAGTCCATGAGACAGTGAGACCACTGAGACCAGTGAGACCACTGAAGTCCAGTGAGACCAGTGAGACCACTGAAGTCCAGTGAGACCAGTGAGACCACCGAGACCACTGAAGTCCAGTGAGACCACTGAGACCAGTGAGACCAGTGAGACCGTGAGACCACTGAAGTCCACTGAGACCACTGAGACCACTGAAGTCCAGTGAGACCAGTGAGACCACTGAAGTCCACTGAGACCAGTGAGACATGAGACCAGTGAGACACTGAGTCCACTGAGACCACTGAGACCACTGAGACCACTGAGACCATTAGACCACTGAGACATGAGACCAGTGAGACCCGTGTCACAGATCAGTTTCGGGATTATTATCAGGATTATATAATAAGACAGAGTTTTAAACCAACCACAGTGAAAAGAACAAAGGGTCACGTTTACATTTCCAGGTCCCATCATTTCATGGTTAAGTTGGTGGGAATTACCAAGTCATATATTTGAATTTTCTTAGGAATTAGCCACAAACTTCATGGTTAATTATGTGATAATTAGCGAGGACCATTTTCATGTAGTTGGTTTGGTCTTACCTGCAGAATATCCCTGAATTTCATGGTAAGTATGTGAGAATTTCATGAGAATTATCACATAATGTTTTCATTGCTTTGTTATCACCATCCACTCCGTGAAAATGATATTTGCTAATTATCACATAATTAACCATGAAGTTTGTGGGTATTTTGGTGGTAATTTCTAAGAAATTTGAGATATATTTCTTGGTAATTACTACCTATTTACCATGAAACTATGAAACCTGGAAAGTGAAGCTTTAAAGAAAAAGGTTCTCAGCACACAGGACGGCTGGATGACAAGAGACAGTGATGAGTGAAGCATTTCACTCAGAGCTGCTCATTTTTTAGCTCTGAACAACACTCAGCTCCTCGTCACACTGCAGGTGTTTGTACCAGGGTGTAAACACACACACTGATCCCACAGGAAACAATTCAAACAACATGCTGACCTCAGAAAAAAAAACACTTCATGTGTTTCTGTCTGTCCACCAAGAAAAAAGATAAGTACCTTTTTATTCCCACTGACTCTTATTTTACTTATTTATGACTTATTTTACTGAGCTTGATCTCCCAGTGAGCAGGACGGAGAAGAAACACCAGTAAACTTTCTAACAAGCAGTCAGACTGACAGCAGGGTGTTGATGGGAAAAAGTCTGTCAGTCCTCAGCGAGGGACAAAGAGTCCAACAAACTGTCCCCTCACACAGTCAGTTTACTCTCTGGGGACTGCAGAGCTGCTCTGAGGTCAGTTAATGTTCAGGGAGGATCCTCTCTGACTGTCAGGGCTGTGATGTCATCAGATGATGTCACAGCAACTGGAGTCACAACTAATTCAGACCAACATGACTGAAACAAACAACATGGACACTCTGGTACCAACTTGATGCCAAAACTTTGAAAATGTGGCTGAACTTGTTCTTTTCTCAGTACCGGAGGTGCAGTTCTCCTGCTGTTAAACAGCATCCCAGCACTGCATAACAACAACTACATGTGTAAGACAACAACATGTGCAGCTGCAGCAACAGCTTCAGATCGTCCAAAGAAAAAAGTAATGATGCGCCGATCGACCCAGTTAACCCACGAGGTGGACGGGTTTGTACCACAGGTTATGACAGATGGTTCAAGTGACAGTCGGAGTAAATATTGTAAATATTGATGACTTCCAGAGACACACACTAGCTGCAGCAGCGCACACAGTGGCGCACACAGCGGCGCACACAGCGGCGCACACAGCGGCGCATCCAGTGTGCTCTGTCAGCTCATCTGATCGCTGCTCAAAACAGGTTCAATCTTTAAACTGTGGATTCTTCACAGTGCAGCTGAACACAGTGTACACGGTGCAGGAGACTAAATCCACAATGTAAAGTTTGTTTACATTCATTTTTATAGATTATATTGATGCTGAATTGACAAGAATACTATTAACATGTAACAACTTCTAATCTTGTGTTTCTAAAGTTCCGTGTTTTTCCAGGCACAAGGAAATGTTAAAGAGAGTTTGTCGTAATATTTATGCTGGAAAATGATGAGGGTTTTTTTGGACGGAGCTCAGAGATAATCACATCCTCAACGACTGGAAGTCAGACTGAATCAGATCAACATGTGTTTACTGTCTGTGTGTGAAACATCTGAGTGAATCTGAAGAAGAAAAACATGATGGAGTCAAACCAGAAACAGACGTGACGCAGAATAACCAGAGAGGAAATATGATTCAGTTACTCATCACATCAGAACACTGCAGAAGCCCGATAATACACACACACACGGGACAGGACAGGAAGTGATGTCATCTCCTGCTTCAGCTGCTGCGTCAGAAGACAGAACTCCTCCAGGGCTACACTTTCAAAATAAAAGCCTTCTGAGGGGCACATGGCAGAGGATGTGAGGCCTCCAGATGTTGCCTTGTTCGTCCACCTCTGTGCCGACAGAGGAAGAAACACACACACACACACACACACACACACAGTCAGTGAGAGCCCAGAGGAAGATAAACAGAACAATGTGAGGGATCATCTCAGTCTTTTATGTTGCTGGTTTGGTTCCTGCAGCAGGTCAGAGGTCAGAGGTCACAGTATTAAAGACTCACAGTTCAGGTTCATGTCCACGTGCTGCTGCAGCTTCCTGTAAACTGTCAGGAAGAGTGTGTTCATCCTCTCTACCTGACCAGCTAAACACTGAATCAAATCAAATCAGCACCTGATCGCCGTGTATGAACCGTTCAAAGATATGAAGAGCTCACCGTGCCTCGCAGACGCCCGAAAGATAACAAGCGAGTTCAGTATCTGGTCGTGTTGGAGACAGAGAGACAGGCAATGAGCTGCAGCTAATGAGGGAGGGCAGAGAAGGAGAGAGGGAAGAGCGCCTCCTGACGTACAAATGTTCCACCAAAACAAGTTCCCCCTCGACACTATTCTGCAGCAGCACCGTCCCTGCATCCTGAGCTTAGCTCCGCCCAAGACAACTGTGATTGGTTTGAAGAAATGCAAACGAGGCAGGGCGTTTTTTCCCCTGTAGCAGACTGTGTATCCATGGAGCCAGAACTTTCTTTACAAGACGACCTCATCACTGATCGAACCACAACAAGTTCAAAGTTGTAAGAAAGAAAGTCGTGTCGTGTGAACAGTGCAGCCGTCTGACCTCTTTGACAGTCATGTGGTGTGACCGAGGCTTTACATCCACAGCGTCAGCTCGTTAGTTCTCATTGAGTCCTGCTCACTTTCACTGTAAAAGACTCTTTGCTCCATCGATTATCTCATTTTAACCATCTGACTTCCTGAGATGTTGAAACATGTTTTCATTTCTTCACACAACAGAAGCAGCAGCAACATTTTCAAACTGCTTTCAACCGTTCACTTCCATTGTTTGGAAGAGATTCTGCAACGCTGTTTCCCTGTGAAACTCCAGAAGAGTTTAGTGGACTAAAAAACTAAATCTGACCTTCAATCAGCATGAGGGTGAGGAGATAATGACTGAATTCTCATTTTGGAGTGAAATATCTCTTTAATAAACAGAGTAGAAAAGTGAGAAGAAAAGAAGCAAAGTTTTAAAAGAAGTAAAGGAGTTTTTCTGAACTAAACAGCTTCTTCTTCTTCTGTTAGAGTGGAAACAGCTGATCAGTCATGTGACTTAAATGTTCACTATGTCAGAACTTATTCTTATAAAGTGTTTCCATCTCCCATTAAGAGCATTAACAATATTACAGCATTGTTCTCATTGTTTCTGATCAAATGAAGCTACATTTTCAGAATATGTGACTCTGTGATGCAGAACCTCACTCAGCTTGAAACAACCATACATGAACATGTCATTTAGCCCGACTCTGCTGTGTTCTGACCCTTAAATTAATCTGAGGTCCTGACAGACTCTTGTCCTCTCACAGCTCACAGTGAGGACGGCCCAGTGACCCGTTGAAGAGTGTTTTTTTTTCAGCCCCACAGTTGCATAACTGTGTTCAGCCTCAGAGTGTCTGTGATAAGAGGTTTAATGTTCAGGCCTGTCAGGACCAGTCAATGATTGGCACGTCTGAACCGCCATAAAACTGTTACTGACCAACTATCAGCTGCTGGAGGACTTCCTGTCAGACAGCACAGACAGAACGCTCCTCGCTCTGCAGCCGATAATCATTTATCACAGCCGGACACTTTTAAAGTCGCTTCACACTGACAGAAATACACTCAGCTGTCAAACATCCAGAGAGGAAAGACTTCTCCAAACATGGAGCCTCTTCACATGTTCAGGGTTTAGTCGGCCTGCTTGTGAGGCTTATGACTGAAATTTTTTTTACATGAACCAATGGTTCATAAAACTCAGGTTTTCACTCTGCAGTAGTTTACTGAGGGACAGAATGAGTCGGATCTGTGAGAGCTGTCATTATAAACACACCACAAAAAAACAGATGATTGTTGAATCTCATTCCCAGGATGTCGAATGCTGACTTTTTGTGTTGGTAAAGTGTCCCGAGCAGCAAAATAATAAGAAAATAAGGAAACACAGTCAGAGAGCAGCAGGTCATAAGTGATGATTGAAAGGGATCATAGTTATATGAGTCTATACACTGTTGTTTAAAGGAAAATAAAACATATTATATCTTTAAACAGTCAGGTTTCTACACTAGTTTTCATCTTCTGCAGTTTGGTCTCTATTGACGCAGCATCCATCACTTACACCTGGAAATTTAACACGATGTAGATCTGAGTGCTACTTTACTGCAAACCTGTACAAACGTCCCTTTTCCACACACAGAGCTGGTCTGACTCGACTCGGTTTGACTCGGAACATCAGCCCAGCACGGCAGGGGTTTGTGTTTCCATGACAACAGGGCGACCTGCGTGAAGGCGTGTCTCATAACTGAAGACGAGCTCGAGGAGGCTCAAGTCGAGTGGCTGTAAAGTGGTGGATAAACCGTCTCTGGGATAAACATCCTGTTTCCTTAAGTTCTTCACAATAAAAGTCCCTTTTTGTTTTGTTATTTAAATGCATTTATTATGAAGCAGCACAAACAGGAAATGTTTTCATTCATCAGCAGTAACTTAACGACTCCGACAGCTGAAAGCGAATATGAAACAGTAAGAAGGTCCATCTCGGGCGCAGCTCCAGTGCGGCTTCGCGCGTTGAAAGTGATAATGGAAATGTGATTTGGTGTGGTATGATTTAGCTCGGCCCAACTGTTTTCTGCTAAAAATGGTTTTATTTTCATTTTGTTGAGTTAACATAAAACACAAAGATGTCAGAAACTCACAACACCACATTAAACGACAATAAAGTGCTTTTATGAGCCCACTTATATTTGTTCTGCTCCATTTCAGCAAGAAAGAGGAAGAAACTTAGATTGAACACACCAGAGTTAAACCTACAGAAATCGCTGTGATTATTATTAAACTGTTGAACTGTTGAAAGTTGAACATCAAATCCAACTTTTAGTTTCATACCAAGTATGACAAACCACCAGAAGCTCTTAAACATCACATACATGATGGAAAAATATTGAATTTGTTCGGTTCTGTTGTAGTTTCTGCTTTCATATTTACAAAGAATCCCATTAACACTATAAGTACAAACATCTGTGTGTCAGCAGATGAAGAATTTATCATGAAGACGTAAAGAAAGAAAATCTTAGAAAGAAAAGAAGAGAGACAGAGGGAGTATATTTGACCCAGATGTGCCTGCAGGACGAGGACAATCCTTGACTTAGCTGAATATTGTGTCGTGAGAGACGCGGAGCTCTGGTTGATCACAGCCAACCAGAATCTCTGGGTTTGGTCTGTTGGTTTGAAACGACGTCAACATGGAGGAAATTCTGATGCATGCACGTTTTAAATGAGTCAGTCAGCTTGTCAGTCTTCACAGAACATTTTTCAGACATTTAATTGACTAATTGATTAATGGAGAAAATAATCGATAGAGAAAATAACTGTTACAGGAGAGAATTGAAAAATCTGCTCCACATGTTTGGACATATTCTTGGACCTATTTTTCAACTGACAAGATTGTTTTCTGTTGCAGCATGTTGCCCTTTATATAAAAGGTCAAAGGTCAAATCAAAGGTCAGGATTAATATGTAGAAACAATAACCTGATATAAAACTGACACATATACAATCATCATCATCTGCCTGCAAATATTTTGGCTCGACAACAAGCACCAGTCGTTCCCAAACACTGGCTTGTGACCCTCAGGTGGGTCACAGGAGATTTTCTTTGGGTCCCCAAATAAATAAAAGACTGTGGAAGAAATTCTGCAGTTTTATATCTGCAGTACAGGTTCTGATAATCATTTAAAATGTGCGTATTGTTTGACTGATGGGACGAAAACTAATGATGTTTTGTTGAGATAATTTACTTTTCTACTTTAAATAACCTTGAATATTTCTGTTTTAAACCCAATTTTTTGAGTTTCCAAACAAACATTAAAAGTTTATCTAACTTTGAACTTAACCTAAAACTTTTTTTTAGGTTATTTCAAAACTTAAGAGTTTGATTCAAACCTCAAAAATTTATTTCATTAAGTTACCTTTAAATTTTAAGACGTCACAACTTTTTTTAGATTTGTTTTCTTGATGAGAGGAAATAAAACAATGAAGTGGCCTGTTAACTCCACTTAAATACATTTATTTCTCATTTATAAAGTATATGCATGTATACATCAAGATGATATAAGGTGATGCAGAAATATCAGTAAAATGCTCACTTATGTTCAAATTAACTCTAAAAAAAAAAGCAGGTCACCAGACAAAAAACTTTGGGAAACACTGACCTACACGCCCCTAGTTTGGAGAACCAGCAGGAGCACCGACTCCCGTCTGCAAGTTTTTACATGAACAAAGTTTAGATGTCGAGTTAGTTCACTGACAGTCTGTAAAAACGAGCTGCAGAACTCCTCTGAGTGAACCAAACGACAAGGAGAGAGGAGAAAAATGTGAGCACAGAGCTCAGATTACAGCCTGCACACACTCACACAATACTGCTACTGTTCACACACACACACACACACACACACACACAACACACACACACACACCACACACACACACACACACACACACGTCAGGTACATTAAAGGCAGGTTCCGTCTCCCCCAGGTGTATCAGAGCAGGTAGAACCTGAGGTTCTATGATTCAGCAGCTTCAGAGTCACAGAGTTCATCGTCTGTTCTGCAGATCGTCGGTGTGACGTCACGTCAACATGAAGCTGAATGAGACTTTTCACGTCTGTGGAGACTGAAGCTACATAATCTGCAGATAAATGATTTCATTTGAAGGTCAGAGGCGACCAAACCAACCAAACCAAACCAGAGAGAAAACAGAGCGAACACACGACTGCAGAGTGACGGTCACACTGCTCTGTGATCAGATTTGAGGAACTATACAGTGTGAGCACGAAACACTCATTTTAAGATTTTAAGTCTGTACAAAGTCTCGTATAAAACCTTCGTCTGACTCCATCTGCTCCAACATGACATCCGTGCAGCATTGTGGGAGTAAAATGAACACTGGATCTGACAGTTGTTGATTTAATCCTGTGTTGTGTGTCAAGGTGAAAATGTTGGTGTTTTTAGGGCACCGTTCACATTTCTGGTACTGATACCAGGAATTCAGTGCTGGTAGAGGTGAAAATGGGGGAACACGTGCACGTAGGAATCAGTAAAAAAATGTAGTCTCTTCATGATCCCTTCATAATCATTATGTGGGGGCCAGTTCCAACCCTCGGCCCTGCAGGACCGAACGCTGTGAAGAAAAGTCTGACTCCACATGATCATTCTGCTATAGGGGTGAAAACACTCAACACATCACAGTCATCTTTGGCGGCGGTAAGACCAGGACGCAGCCGTGGTGTCGGAGGGTAACTTCTGGTGGCCTTTGGTTAGTACAGGGATCAGCAACCTTTACGATCAAAAGAGCAAATAATCTGTCTGGAGCCACAACTATCAAATTTCTCTTTTCCCTGAAGACTTTTCCTTCTTCTTTTTAAATTTAGCATCCATGATGATGGAGACTCATGAAGACGCACAACCGTCAAAACTTAGAGTAAAGGCAGTGAGCCACAGACGTAGACTATGACACACATTTTAGGTGACAAAATATTTTTTTGTGTACAGGCTTCATATTTTTACACTTCAAGAATGTAAGAATCACTTTACACTGTAAAAAAAAAGTAGTTGAGACAATTTAACTTTCAAGGCAAAGTACTGCAATAAATTTCTGACTTATCTCAACAAAAGATTTTTAGTTGGTAAAAAATTTTCAGAACTTAAGAATTTAACTTTGGTTCAAAACTCAAACATCTATTGCAGCCTGCTGCCTTGAGAGTTTGTAGACCCACAACAAAACTGACTGGTGTGGTTCTCAGCCCGACTTGGTTCTGGTGTTGATGGGTCATGATGGTGTTGGTATGAGGAACAGGGTGGAGGTGGGCGGGGCTTCATCATCCAGCTGGAACAGATTTCCTCTGAAGGTTGAAGCTGAACAATAAGAGCTGTGTTTCTGACTCACATGATGTATACGAGGAGTGTGTGTGTCTGTGTGTTTGTATATGGTTTCTATGTGTGTGTGTGTGTGTGTGTGTGTGTGTGTGTGTGTGTGTGTTATAGCTGTTTTACAAGCTCCAGTGTCGTCTGGTTTAAACGTGCTCAAAGTGCTGATATATATATCACCTTACAGTGGTCACACCCTGACTCTTTGTGTGTGTGTGTGTGTGTGTGTGTGTGTGTGTGTGTGTGTGTTCCCCCAGTGGTCTTATTAAAACTAACCTCCACTCTGCCGGCTGTGTGTCTGCAGGCTGGACACACACATGCTCACAGCTCTGTGAGTCTGTGTGTTTTATGATCAGACTAATATGACCAATACAAGGTATTTTAATTGTTTTAAATGAAGTGTCTTATAGTTTTAGTGCCAAGTTGACTAAAACATGTTATTTACACCATGTTTTCTAGCCTGAATCTTCACTGTAGACCCTTAGTTTGTTTGTTAGTTGGTTCCATTGTTTGAAAGATTCTGTTTTCCTGTGAAACTCCGGCAGTGTTTTGAACTAAAAAACTAAACCTGACCTTCAGTCTTCATGAGGGTGAGCAGATAATGACTGAACTTTTGGGTGAACTGTCCCTTTAACCTCTGACGAAACAAATTTATTTGCTTCAAAACAGTGAGCAACATAAGAAATGGTTGGAAAATAATTTGTGTTTTCTTGTTTGCTTCAAATTCACTCGACAGATGGAAAAAGCTGATGTCAGCCCTTTTGGCTTAAAAAGTGACTGATGATTGATTATCAAAATTGTTGCAGGTTAATTTTCTGCTTTCAATTCATCAATTTCAACATTCAACAGTTGATGGATTCTGTCAGCTCTTAAGTTGATGCAAAGATGTGAGAGGATGCAAAATGTTTTAACTTGCACTTACACAAAATTGTACATTGTGTTTTTTTTAATCTGGTTTGCTGGCAACAACATGAAGAATATTTAAATATGTTTGTCTTCTAATAATCAATGCCTCCAAATGAAATCACAACAAATGAAATAAAAGAGGAAAGTCCTGCTGCTGCTGTGCGCTTGTTACTTGACCATCAGGCAGTTTAAACTCTTTAAAGTGGACTTCCTGTTTCATATTTCACCTTCTACCTGAAACCTGCAGCAACATGTCGACAAACGTCCTGCAGAGCTGCTGCTGAACTGAGCTGTGGTAATATGAGCTTAGATTAAAGAAACACACACACACACACTCCATCACAGTGTAGATCTGTTGTGTGTGTGTGTGTGTGTGTGTGTGTGTGTGTGTGTGTAAAGAGCATGAAGCCCGTCTGTCATCACTTCATCTTTCTCTTCACCTCAAATATAAACTCTACCTGGAGACGATCTCGAGGTCAAAGTGCTGTGAGCTGCCAGCATCAGTTTACACGCTTCAGATGACTCGACGCTTCACGACGCTGCCAGTTTGTGCTGCAGTAAACCTGGCTGTGTGTAGATCCATAATTTTGGATGAGTTTCTATGCAGACGATGACATCCTGCAGGCTTCATCACATCATGACTTCTGGTGTGCAGCAGTTTGTTCTGAGTGAAGTCGGCTGGATGAGAATCAGACTGAAGGTCAAACACACAACAGCTGCATTGTGGAGCATCACTTAAAATCTGCAGCACACAACCCACACACATCATACAGACAGAAATCTCTACAAACAGACTTTTGGTATCAGAAATGTTCTGGTCTCAGTTTGTAGTCAGAGTAATATTGACCAATCACGTTTGAGCGGGCTTTGGTTGCATGCAGGTTAAACAGTGTGGAGAGAAAAACCAAAATACAATCTCAACATCACCATTTAGCTTTTTATTTTTCAAACAGTTAACTAAGTGGAAACGGTTCGGTCATAGTCGTGTGTAGAGACAGTAGAAGAAGTTGGGGTATATTTGGCTGCTTGTCCAGATCCAGGAAATGGATGTGATGAAATTGCTAGAAAAGGACAGCAGTGCGTCCTGACACACAACATCGTGATTTAGGCCTCTAAACATTGGACTGCCCTCTCTTCACTGGTGGTCCAATCAGAGCTCAGATACAGATGGACAGATGCAGTGAAAGCAGATGCACAGAACTGTTGTAAATGTCTCAGTTCAGTTGTTCTTCTATGTTCTAACGATGAACTTTGAGAATCGATTGTACGATGAGATGGTGGTGCAGAGTCGGGAGGAGACGACGGCTGAAGAAGAGGAGACACCGACCGTATCTTCCCTCTGTTGTTATTTAAAGAATTTCCTTCAGGATTAGTTAAAAAATTTGTTTTTTACTTGAAATGCTCTGAAACTGTTCAAAATTAGGTCTCTCGGATCAGAACCCATTTCATGTTGGTGGAAAAAGCAGTGGGAACATCTTGAGATACCCCCGGAGGAGCCGAGGTGTCTGGGCGACCATACAGTCACCAACATCTGGACTTGAGTAAGAAGTATAAAACGGATGGACGGATAATTTTCAGTTGATTGTCCAGTCTTAGCTGAGCCCTGACACCATTCAGGCTGTATGTTTCTGTCTCTACCTGCAGCTCAGGACCTTCAGTGAGACATCAAACTGTTCATCAGTCTCCATTAAATCCAGTCAGAGCCCAGTTCTTCCATCAGATTACATAACTGCTGAGTGTATAAAGTGTTTGACCTTCTGCAGCAGCATCACACCACCGCTGACAGAGTGTTTACACACAAAGAAACATGAACTATCAGACACACAAACACACACAGAGTTTTCTCTAAACAGAAGCTCAGACAAACATCTGATTTCATAAGAACGTCTCCATTAACTACGTGGGTCATCTGAAGCACAAAACATCCCAGCTGTCACACCACACACACACACCACACACACACACACACACACACACACACACACACACACACACACACACACACACACACACACACACACACACACACACACAACACACACACACACACACACACACACACACACACACACACACAGGACTTATTTTCCATCATTGTCTCTGTCCACCAACCTTTATCGAGATGAAAACAGGCGTTCATCGTCTTATTTAAGAAACATCAGATACAAATCTTGACATTTAGGTAGAAATATGTTTGTTTCTTTGTATGCAACAGAATCAGCTTTCACGCACAAATAACAAAATTTGAATTCATGAAAAAGATCATTTCATTTCAAAGTAATTCATAAATTCCACTTGACTTCAGTGAGGATCCAGGAAATAAACAGATGATCCCACGGATTGTCTCTGATGTCTCTGATCTACATCTGCACCTGTTCTGGCAGGACAACAAACAAAATCAGTTTTTGTTTTCTGACTGATGTTCACTTTGTTAACTGCTGTCTGATCTTACTGTAGACATGAGAAAATCTGGAAAATGATCACGTTTACACACTTTATAAGACAACTCTCACATGCAGAGAAACAAAGAGGCATAACTGTCAAGTTTTTCAACATCTTTTCTTTCATATTTAGAAAGATTTCAGCTGGAAGAACTCATAACTTGTGTTGCACTATCGATCAGATGAGTTGCTCCCGTGTCGTCTCCTGACAATCCTCTTAAAAATCTCACTTTCTACAACATCTGCACAACAACTGTTGTTAAAATTTCAAGGCAACGACACTGCTCTAGATTTCTTGAGTTTTGAGCCCAACTCAAACTCAAACGTTTTGAATTAAACTATAAAAAGTTTTGCTGACCTGTAATCTTTAGTTGAGATAATTTACTTTTCTTCTTTACATAAACTTTGAGTGAGCTGTGAACCTGATTTGTCTTATTTGTGCCTGAAAAATTAAAGTTTTACTTGAACATTCAAAGATTTAAACATTCAAAGATTTAAGTTTATCTAAAGAAGAAAAGTCAGTTATTTGAACAAAGGATCAGTAGTTGGTAAAACTTTTTCAAAACTTAAGAATCTGAGTTGGGCTCAAAACTCTAAAATCTTTTACGGGCCTGCCGCCTTGAACTTTTGAGTCTTCTTAACGTTTTTGTTTTTACAATGTGGTTAAGATTAGGAACAGATTACAATCAGTCAACAGTTTATCCAGATTTATCTGAACCACTGTGAAAGTGATGCTGATCCCTCAGGAAGTGCAGTTATGTGACTGTGATGGTTGATTACAGGACACAGATTTTAATGTTGTTTGTTATTTTAACTGACAGAAATGAGAACAAAACTACAAACACAGATTTAAATAACTGGACTGAAGTTTTATTTGTACATGTTGGAGCAGAACAAACAAAGAAACGATCTGTGCTGCATGATTTCATGTAAGAGCTGCACGATGTGTATAAAAAAAAAAATCAAATTGATTGTGATTGATTGTGTAACTCTGACTCCAACAGCATTTTCAGTCTGGACTGTCTTCTTTAGAATATCTCCCAAAAGTGTCAATTTCAGTGAGATTTGGTGGAAAGTTTGTCCATTATTGACAGAACAAGTGTTTTTCTGTTTTTTGTGCAGATTGAGGATCTTTTTCAGGTATTTTTTCAAACATATTCTTGAAAAATAACCTGCAACATTTATCTGTGACTGTCCATCACAGTGTTGCAGGATGAGACATTTTTCTGAAGCTTGGTCATTATTTCATAGCTTAAAATTCATCTGACAACATTCTGGCTCAACATGGACGACTTCTTCTTCTTCTTGTTCTTCTTCTTCTTGTTCTTCTTCTTCTTCTTGTTCTTCGTCTTCTTCTTCTTCAGGTAAAAAATAATGATGCATTTTTAATAATTCATTGACAGCATAGAACAGATTATCATGTCTCGATCATGTGCGGGAGGACGACAGGACTGATCTTCATCGATCCAGAACGGAGCATGTTAGCTGATGATGATGATGATGATGGTGGCGGTGTTTGATGCTCTGATGAATTCCTGCTGTGCAGAACAGCTGATGAGAATCGGAGAGCTCAACTTTCAGCTCTGCACGCTGACGTGAAGAGTCAGAACGCGTGAAGACAACAATCAGAGTCACACTGAGGTCACACGCTCCCATACACCTGAACGCACCATGGGACAAGCACTCAAACGCACCACGGGACGAGCAACTGAACCCTAATCCAAGTATAACAATATTAAAGTAATGTAACTTGATTACTTGACATTACTTTTGGATTACCTCAATATAAAATATGGTGGGATTGTTTTGCCTAATGTAGCGTTTTAGGGCTGCAACTAACCATTAATTTCATTGATTAATCTGTTGATTATTTTCTGCATTAATCGATCAACTGTTTGGTCCATAAAATGTCAGAAAATGTCTCTCAAAGTCCAAGAAGACGTCCTCAAACGTCTTGTTTTGTCCACAACTCAAAGATATTCAGTTTACTGTCAGAGAGGAGTAAAGAAACCAGAAAATATTCACATTTAAGAAGCTGAAATCAGAGAAATTAAGACTATTTTTTCTCTATTTTTTTTTCAATTAATTGATTAATAACAGATTAGTAATTGCAGCTCAATTTATTGATTAACTGATTGATTTAAAGACAAAAGTGTTGAAGTTTCCATCCAGTGAAGCATTTTTGATATAATAAATAATAATTCGAGCACTGCTCAGAACTACATCATGTCAGCAGTGTTGCTCAGGACTAAAGGAGGCTCAGTGTCGAGTGTGAAGTTTTCTGTTGGAGCTGCAGGCAGAAGCAGGTCAGACTCTTTCAAACAGGGATGAACAGGCACAGCACCAGTTTTATGAATTCATCCATTATTTACTACAAAAAAATATGTTTGTAGACCAGATGTTTTTTTTCCATTTTATGTGCAGGTGTTTTCTGTTTGTCTGTTTTCCGGCTGGGTTTAGATTTGAGTTTTGGGATCTTTTTGATAACAGATTGTTTTGTTGAATTATGATCTTTGATGGGACTAAACACACAAAATGACTTTACTTTCTTTAAAATTTGCAGCACATGTTCTTTTTTTAAAAATAAAACTTAATTTAAATGAAATAATAAAACCCAAACTGAGGTCTGGAGATTATTTCTGGTTTGATGAATAACTGACAGATGAGTTCACGTTGTACAAACCATCATCAGCTGTTATCTGAGAGTTCTGATTTGTTGTTGATCTGATAGAATCTGTATTAAATGGCTGCCATCAAAATATAGATAAAGTTTATTATCAGATTTTTACCAAACAGTGACGAGCAGCTCTCAGAGACTCAGGAGTCTGAACAGATGGAAAACGTTCTGTGAATGAATTTCACAGCCTCAAAGTTCAGCCTGTGTGTAAACGGTACATAACAATGATGCAGGTACAAACAACTCTGAGTGCTGTTTGGCAATGACACAAAGAAAGCACACACACACACACACACACACACACACACACACACACACACACACACACGATGTGCTGATATGGTGGTTTAGCAGCATCTGAAAACAAACCCTCACCTGAACATTCAGAACTTTCTCTGAGCTCGGCTTTATTTTACAAACAGCAGAGAATTTTGGGTTCACACGGGACTCAAACTCTGGACCCTGGTCTCCCGGGTTTAAGTCTTTTATCATTATTTAGACTATGTCACCTGACCTTCTGCACGCTGTTTCAAAGTGTCAAGTCGTGTTATTTGTACACAGATTAAAGAGTCTCTGTTTGAAAACCTCTCATTCAGTCTGT
Organism: Lutjanus argentimaculatus; assembly: GCA_034769285.1. NCBI lineage: Eukaryota > Metazoa > Chordata > Actinopteri > Lutjaniformes > Lutjanidae > Lutjanus > Lutjanus argentimaculatus. The sequence continues at coordinate 43,549,434 of JAWZSL010000001.1, read as the reverse complement.
TTGAAAACCTCTCATTCAGTCTGTGAGTTAAAACCAGTCGAACTTTTCCCTCTAACTACATGACATTATGAGGCTCCAGTGTGTGTGTGTGTGTGTGTGTGTGTGTGTGTGCGTGTGTGTGGTTACAGTAATAACAGCTGACAGCTGAGTACAACACTGATGCAACACGTTCCGTTTGATTACAGCTGTTCTCTGGACAGTTTTCTTTACCTGACTGACTCTGACAGTTTTACGTTTGTTTTCAGTTCTTCATCGTTGTCTGGATGCGGATACGGACGATTTCATTGGGTGATTTTATCTCATCACAGATTTTCTCAGTCTGAGTTCTGATCAGTAATGTTGCGGTCAGATGGATTCAGGCAGACGGCAGACGGACGACACCTGCGGGACAGAACGGGAAAAACACACAAGCAGTCCAGTGGAACGACAGGACGGCAAACTGAAACATACGTGATGCTATGTTGCTATGGTGACGTCATATTGTTTACAACAAATGGAATAACATAAATTAAAGTCCACCTCCAGTCATGTTTTAAAGTACGGTTGGACAATAAATTAATATTATATCATGATATGAGACTTGATATCATGACTGGTTTTGGATATTGTTACATCATGAAATGACATAATTTTTTGTCTTTTCCTGTTTTTAAAGGTTGCGTTACAATAAAGTGATTTTCTGAACTTAACAATATTGGTTCCTGATTATTACAGCAGTGTATGTGGCTATAAAATACTGCTTATTCTAAATATTATTTTGTAAACTCTAAAAACATTCATGTCCAACATGGACAGTGAAAGGAGAACTGTACTTTGTGTTTGGACATGTCAACATCTTGGTATGATTTTAACCTCTGGTCATATAATTCCAGGCGTCCAAAGTGATCAGCTTCTTGTTGTCCAGCTCGGCCAAGTTTTCTTCTTGTGTGATGAAAACACGTCACATCCAGAGGACAGTAAAAAGTTCAAATATTTGAACTTTTGAGGCCAGTGCCATCTACCGTTACTGTTGGTGGCTGGGGTGCAACAATTAGTCGATGCAGTCAACAATCGATGGCAAAATTAGTCGCCAAAAAAATGAATTGTCAACAATTCGTTGATCACTTCATCACACGTGTTTTTAACAGCGATCAGGTAAACAACAAGACTGAATTCTGAGCGCATTTCACCCTCAAGGCAGCAAAGAAAAGGATTACCTGCAAGATTTGTAAGGCGGACTTTGTTTATCACAGCAGCATGTCAGTAATGTACAAACATTTGAAGAGGAGACACATTGGACATGTGGACGACTCAGACTTGGACTTGCCTCAGTGAGATAGCTTGTTAGCTAGCTTGCATTTACAAGCAAAGACACCTCGGTCTGTACCTGCTGCAGGGTTCCAGAATCAAGAACAACAAATATGGCTTAAATCTCAGTGTTTCACACACATTCATTTATTTATTTTATTTATTTATTTAAGCTTCTTCTTATAGATTTCTTGCAGATTGGATGTCTTGTGGCTCTCACAGGTCGAGGTTAGGCTGCAGTTTGCAGAACCCTTGATTTGTAAAACTCTTGCAAGATTTACACTGATAACTCTCGTGACCTTTGGCAGGTCTGGGGTTCCCCTCTAGATACGACACTCTATGTGTCTTTGTTTCTTAGGAAAAATTCAAAACGTGAGTTGTATTTTTCTAGTCGATTAATCACTTCAATAATTGATGACAAATTGACAATCAAAATAGTCATTAGTTGCAGCCCTAGTCGATGGTATTCTCTGCCGGCCTCACCAAATTTTACCGTCCTTCTTTGGTCCATTAAACTGATATCCAGTTTGCTGCCTGCATCCATGTGATGCAGCAGAAATGTCAAAACAGAATTTAATTCATCTAGAAACGATGTCTCAACCAGAAAGCAATCATTTACAATAGTTTAGAAATAGTTTATTTTTACATGTCTGGATCATAAATCACCACATTTAGGATCTTGATCAGAAGTACTTATGTCTCAAGAAGGAGTTCCTGAACGTTCTCGGTCAGTCCACTTAGAGAACAACTGTAGCATCAGGAGGACATCTTACAGCTACATCCGTCCTTCAGATGAGACGTTAAACTGACATCATGACTCACTGTGGTCATTAAACATCACATGGCAGTTATAACAGAGAGTCGGGGGTTCTCCTGCTGTTCTGGCAAAATTCCCAACCTGCCATCGTCCATCTGTCCTCCTAATCATCCCCCACTGTCACAGCCCCATGTCACATATTTAATTATGTTGAGAGTTTGGTGTTTTTAAAAGTCCTAATCATAATGTATGTTTATGTTAAAACAGTTAAAGGAATATATTATTATCTAATTAATACTCATATCAGCCTCAAACATCTTGTATCAGTTTCTCAGAGTGAATATTTGCTGTTTTCTCTGTTTTCCATCACAGTAAACTAATAAACTTTTAAAGTTTTGGATTTTTGGCAGAACAAAACAGAACCTTTGAAGACATCACTGTCAACTCCAGGATATTATGATGAGCAATTTAGAAACTGAATGATTGATTAATTAATCAAAGTTCAACAAACAGGACTGTGACAGTAACCATCGCATGACGCCTGCTGTGGGGTTGAGCTCATCATCATCATCACCGCAATTTTTATTCTGAAGGGTCAGTCTCATGTTGAAATCAGAGCATTGATCTATTAAAACATCTATGGATCAGCACTGTCACACACAAGTCAGGAACACAGCCTCTGATTGGTCGACAGACTCAACCCAAGGCATCTTGGGCTCTTCAGTGGACGGATAACAAAATGCTAACAACAACTGGTTTGAAGTCTCCGAAAAGACGCTGCAGGACAAGGCTGATCATAAATCTTCTGAAAGGGATATAATCACACCAGAACAAAAATGTAAAGGTACAATGTTAGCATTAGCATTAGCTTATTAGTGTTTCCTGCTCAGCTTAATTCGGGGCTAACCCTGCCACTTTTCAAACAGTTGGGGAACAACAGTCAAGACTTTTCTTGGTGTTGAGAAGCTGCAGCGTTTCTGTAACCTGAACTGTACATTTACTGTCACACTGACAACTGACTGCTGAGTTTAAGTTTCACATGTCTCATGCTCGCTCTCCTGCACTTGCACGCTGTACACATTTATGTACTGCCCTGTTCCTTAAAGGAGCTATGCTAATGCCAGTGTCCTTCAATAAAGTCCAATAAAAGAACATTATTAAGGCCGTCCCACAGGAACACGCTGCATTGTCACCACGGTCAGAAAAAAATCCATACCATCACAGCCCGATCAGATTAATTAACAATGAAAATAAACATTACAGTCTGACACAGTGGGAAATATACAGAAGAATAAGTGTTTCAACATGTAAACAAGGGTGTGGAGGAACTGAGAACACACACACACACACACGAATCATTCATTACAGAACAGCAGAGTAAACAGGCTGCGATAAACAATAGACGCCCTTAAAAAATTTCCAGGACGAGCCCAATACTAATAATGATCACAACACACACACACACACACACACACACACACACACACACACACACACACACACACAGAGCACACACACACACACACACACAGAGGCACACACACACTTCCCAGTACATTCCAGTGTCCTTGTGGAAATTCCTGCAGAATTACAGCATCTCAATCAGAAACAGTCGGACCTGAGGTCACCTTCACTGACCTGCCTGTCTGTCTGTCTGTCTGTCTGTCTGTCTGTCTGTCTGTCTGTCTGTCTGTCTGTCCATCTGTCTGTCTCTGTGTCTCTCTCTCTTATTTCCACTGTTCACTGTCGGGTCTAAAATAGCTGCAGACTGTCTGCAGGCATTGATAAGATCAGTCAGGGTGGTATGAAAACAAACTGGACGACAACTTTAACAGAAGGGCAGAGAGACAGAGAGAGAGAGAGAGAGAGGCTATATGAGAACATGTGGAGAGTGAGAGAGAGCAGATCGTTCCTTTACATTAGAAGTATACAGAGAGCAAATCATACTTCTCCATCCATCTCCATCATCTCGTTTGTGAACCACATCTGATGCAAAAAAAGTTTCACGAAGAGCAACGAAATCCACCAAAAATTCGAGACGCAATACAGCATATATTTGTTTAAAAGTCTTATTGAAGACGTTTCACTTCTCATCCAAGAAGCTTCATCAGTTCATGCCTGTCAGACTAGTCAGAGCTAGTCTAACTAAATGGTGGGAACCCCAGGTATTTAACCTGTGGACCACAGTCGTTGGTCCACAGTCCTTTGTCTCTAACGACTGACACTCATACCTGGTTTCGGGTCACACCCAGTGATCAACGACTCCAAACGACTGTTGTCAATCTGATTGGAGCACTCATGAATTTGAACACATCTACAGAGGTTAAATACCTGGGGTTCCCACCATTTAGTTAGACTAGCTCTGACTAGTCTGACAGGCATGAACTGATGAAGCTTCTTGGATGAGAAGCGAAACGTCTTCAATAAGACTTTTAAACAAGTCCAGTTGCTTTCGATTTAATCTTTTCCTGAGATTACAATGACCTGGACGAATGAGAACATTCACGGACAATACAGCATATAGCATACAGTATACGAAGGTAAATCTGCCTCATATAACAACAAGTGACTGCGTATGAAAGCAGACTCTAACGAGGGGTCTTGGTCCAAAACTGATCTGCTCAAACTGGTCGTGCACAAATTGATTTTCACAAACGAGCAACACGATCCCTACTGACCCCTTCAGACTGAGGATAGTTTGGACCCGGTCAGTGTTACCAGATGCAAAATACAGAAATATCATACTGCAACGTTAAAATAATCGTATTTCAGTTGAGAACACTCTTGTCATGAATTTAACTATTTAATGCAACAAATGGAAATACAGTTACGCTTGGTGCTGTAAGGATGTTCCCTGAATTGACCGAGCAGCACGCAAAGCCAAAACAGGGAGCACAACACAAAAAAAGCCAAAACAACAGAGCCAAACGCCAAACAAGGATAACACTCATGCTAAACATCTGCAGACCTCAGAAGCAGAACCATAAAATAAAGATGCAAGCAAGAACCCTTTGAGAGGTGATTCTACATTTATATGAAATATCAATGTGTATCAGTCCTTCAGTTCTCACCATCAAAATAAAAGCCCCAGACGGCGTCACTGCTCTACTACCTCCATCAGTGTGATGATGACGTGATTGGCCACTATCAAACAAGGTTTTGTTGCGTGTTTACAGATTATTGTACAACACTTGTCCTCCCTCATTACCACCACTGAGGGGCCCTGGACCCTCCACTACTCCAGTGACCATCAGATCAGACTGTGGTTCCACTGATCAGGTTTAGTTTTAACTTGTATAACTGACATATCAGGGTGTGTGATCAGGGCGTTCTAAAGAAAGCTACGCTGTCACTGCTGCTACGGTTCATATAGCACTTGAAAAGCTCCACCTCCACCCCAGCATCCATCTGCGGGCTGTGAGTCTATGTTTTCCCAGAGGGGAAGATATTATCGTCACCCTCCACCCTCTGAGCCGGGGTTTCCGTGTGGGGAGTGACAAGGTCAAAGAGTAGACGCCAAAGATCTGTTCTCAACATACATTCACACACTCTTTGGAAATGAAAAATGGGAAAAAGTCAGCGCTTCATCATCTGCGAGTTTTCTTACCTGACAGCGGCTCTCTGGGTTTGACCTCCTCCACCACCTCCTCCTTCACCGGCTGCTCCTCGGGGCCCTGGGACGAATGGTCAGCCATGGACTCCCTCTTCAGCTTCCCAAGGCCGACCATCTTCATGAAGGACAGGCGGCGGCTGGTGGAGTCGCACTCGCTCTCCGTACAGTTCAGCTCACCATTGGTGATCGATTCCTTACGGCTGTCGCGATATTTCCCTGCAAACCTGGCAGGGACACAGAGGAGACCATGACTGAGTGACAGGTAGGTAGGTACTAATAAAATGCATGCATGGTCTCCAATGGTACGTCATTTTTCTAATGTTGCCCGACCCTCAAAATCTCCTCCTCGAATGGGTCAGAACTCAACTCTTATAAGTGCTTAGTATCTTGCTCAATAGTTCTTTCTCCTCTTAAATGCACATCAACAGGCTGCTGTCCAAAGTCACATCAAGAACTGGTTTTCTGCCCCACACTAAAGCCTCCTTTACCCACTCTGCAAACCACATCTTGGGTAAAATGACAATTCTTTCAATCTAGGATTGATTATGGTGATGCAATCTACAAGCCTGCCAAAAATCTTCTCACTAAACTGGATGTCACCCACCATATCACAACCTTTCATCACTGCAACCTGTACTCTGTGACCAACTGGCCATCACTCCAGGCCTCCTCATGCCCGCTCACTACCCAATATTTCTGACAGTAACCACAATTCACATTCTAAAAAAATCATTTGCATGGTCATTCCTAAAGTCCACGGTTTCTTTAGCTGTGACTCGTTCCAGTTTGTTGCTCCTTGTGAGCTGAAAAGATTCATTCTGTTCCCTCCTTTAATAACTCACTACAATAAATAGTTTCTGATCACCTGTTTCTGCATCGGCTTCTCTGGAAAACAGTAAACAGATCTAAGTTGTATTCTTTATAGATGAATGCGGGGAAGTACCTGAAGTAAACAAGCCACCATTGGTGAGGTGGCGTTTCCTTACAGTAAGCAAGCCGTCACAGGAAGTGTCCAATTTTCTACTTTTACATGTATATCTTATCTAACGTTACTTTTGACAATGATGTCTAGGAAGTCAGGAAGAACCTGTGCAGTTCAGCTGCTCAAACAGTGATGGGGAACTTTAAAACACAATGCAAACCCCACCTGCACACACACACACTGCCCCTGTCTGAGACCACACACTCTACAGAGATTCACTGAGCCTACAGGACCAAGATGTTCCCCAGAACCGGATCCAGAATATTAACAGAAATCCACTTATCTATTTCTAGTAACGTCTAACTAGTTTGAAAAATTTGATGAAATGTCAATATCGTCATTCAAAAGGAACCTTCATCAGTTACTGAGGGACATCGTCAGTCAAATGATTCCTGCTGTCACTGTCACCAGGCAACAACAGACACGTGTCTCTAAGGGAACCACAGACATGCTAGATGGTAGAACACACAAAACAGTCACCAGATTCGTCTATATATAGTTTTCTTGCACTAGTTGTACCTATCTGTCTTATTGTCCTGTATCTTGCTTCCTGTCGCTGCCTCTTGGCCAGTTTGTCCTTGTGAATGAGAATTTGTTCTCATTTGACTTATCTGGTTAAATAAAATTAAAAAAGGATAGATACATCAGTATCTCAAGAAACCTAAATCAAACAATCCCTTGTTATCTTAAAAACTTCCCTCATCCTTTTCCTTAAAAAACTTCCTTTATTCCTGTTGACCTTCACAAACCCTCATCACAGACCTCAACAAACTTCACTTGTCCCTTTTTATCTCAACAAGCTCCCATCGTTCTTTTTTACCTTTTTTTTACCTTTACCTCAGCAAACTTCCCTTATCCACTGTAACCTCAAAAAGGTAGACAAAGTGCTCTCATCAAGAACTTCAGCAAACAGCAATCATCACCTCTTTACATAAACAAACTCTAATCCTCTTATTCCACCTTATCTTAACAGATTTTATTCATCTTCTTAACAAACTCCAACCTCAACACACAGCTTTTATCTGCCTTTATCTTATTCATAGCTTTAATCTCTGTTTACCTCAACAGACTTCCTTCAGAGCTCCTCCTCCCTCTCTTCTTCTTCTCTCCAGGTGAAGGTGTTCCTTGCAGCGACCCTTGTGGCGAGGGCGTTTCACTTCCTTTGCTCCTCCCCGACATCCTCAGGGTCTTGCCCAGTTTTCCCAGAGTCTTCAGCGGGGACTTGAACTTTAGTGATCCCTTCCCTGAACTTCCGCCTCCGCTTCCACTCCCCTTCTTCCCCTCATTGGCCTCGTTCTCGTCCTCCTCATCCTCAAACGGGTTGCGGTCCCTTGGCCCGTCGCCGTCTAGGAGCGAGCTGCCCGGTGACCAGTGGTTGCCATGGCCGCCGTTGCCGTGGAGGCTGTCGTCATCGTCGAAGGGGTTGTGGTGGTGATGGTGGGGGGTGATGTTGAGGCTCATCCTGCGCAGAATCAAAGCGTTGTCTAAAGTCGGACCGCCGCCTTTCAGGCGCACTGGGAGGTTTTTGAGGATGGGCATGATGGAGCTGAGGGAGGGGGGACAGGGAGGGAGGAACCTGGGGAGGAAAGGGAGAGAGATCAATCAATTAATCAATCAATCAATCAAAGAGCTAAAAAATTATTTAGTCCGTAATTTTACTGGACATTTTGATGACTTTTGATGTCTTTTTCTACTGGACAGGCTGAAGTTTCCAAACCACTCAACAATGGAGAAAAGTAAAAGAAAAACATCAACTAGATGGCCAATCAGAGGGCGCCAAGTCACATAAGCAAAGAATAATTAGTGTATCTGCCCCATGATTCTGATCTGCTCCAAGTTTTAACAGGTCCTTTCTTGGCCCAGGCTTGACCCAGGTTTTATAAAAATCAAGTTAGTAGTTTTTCCGTAACCCTGCTGACAGCAAGTCAATAAATCTCGGTGCTATCAAGCAAACCATCTTGCATGCATCATCAATGGCGGGCGTTGCACAACCTGTAAAATATGACAAGCCCACTTTGGTCTGTACTTCAGTCAGGGAAAAACCTGTGACTTTGTGGTCAAACTGCTCCGAAGGGTTCAAAATAATGTGCTAGAACTAGAACTAAACCAGTTCAATATTGGTGAAAACATTGTGCCAGTGCTGATGGAACCGTCACACCTGAAGAACACACCTGTTGGGGGAAGTTACTCCACTGATAAGCCTCCACCCTCACTGAGACCGTCAGTTAGACTTTATGACCGCCTGTCAGATAACAGAGGTCATGACTGAAGCACACACACACACTATGGTGACATACGGTCACCATGGCAACACATCCGTCTCCTCCTCCTCTTCCTGAAAGATGCCTGGTTCAGTTGAGGTTGAGGTGGATGAGGGTCACATGAATCAAACAGACCTCAGTCACATTCTTTAGAAAAATGACAAACATTCATCTCTTACTAAGATATTGATCTGTTAGCTGCCCAAACTAGCTAACAGTCAAGCAGTGGTAGAAAGTAACTAAGTACATTTACTTGAGTACTGTATTGAAGTACAATTCTAAGGTACTTGTACTTGAATAATTCCATTTTATGTTACTTCATACTTTATACTATTGTTCTTCTAACTTCACTACATTTATTTAAGTTAACAACTAACTTAAAGTCAAAGTTCACCCAAACATGAAAATTCAGTCGTTCTGTACTCACCCTCATGCTGATTTAAGGTTGACTTTTGTTTGAAAACTGGTCACCATTCACTTCAATTGTTCAGGTGATTCTGCAGCACTGTTTTCCTGTGAAACTCCAGCAGTGTTTTGCGGACTAAAAAACTAAACCCGACCTTCAATCCAGACCTCCTCAAGAGGGTGAGGAGATAATGACTGAATTCTCATTTTTGGGTGAACTATCCCTTTAAGTGACAGCAGCCCATAGTTCTCCTACAATCTTTAAACAAGAGGAGGGTGCAAGAGAACGTTCACAGCAAATCTGGTGCCCGTCGTTCATTTTCACACTTGTTTGACCAACTCATTTTTTAAAGCTTTTCCAGTAGGTCTGCATGATTAATCAGAATTTTTTCAAAATTGCAATATGGCTTTCTGCAATTTTCAGATCACAGGTTGTGCAATGTCGGAGTCGTGTTTGTGTCACCTGATGAATATTCACTCTTTTTTAGCTCTGCTTTTGGTCTCCACCACCTGCTGAGTTAAATCTGTCTCTTTAGCTGCAAACACTCCAAAAATTATGATTATACTTAGTTTTGACAATTTTAGCACAATATTTTAAATTTCTTAATTCTTTTCTATATATATTTAGTTCTATTTTATCTTTATTTTATAAGAACTCTACTGTCACTCACCCCTTTTTTCTACCTGTTCTCATTGATCTGTTGTAACATGTGAATTTCCCCTGTGTGGGATCAATAAAGTTTATCTTATCATATCTTATCTTATTACCTCTAATAACATCAGTAAAATAATCACAATTAATTATTATTTCAAAATCATTCATCCCTAATTTCAACCATCAAGGTGTTCAAAACAGCCTCTGTCCGTCCCAGGAACCCGTTCACGTCACTGATAATGTCACACCAAAGTGTGGCAAACATGCACAGAAACAACTGATCAGATGAAGATTAGATTAATATTACAGCTGCATGATTTGGTTATTAAAGGTTTATTTCAACTGTCCCAACCTGACTGAGAGTTCATTCCAATCAGGCCAGACTCTTTCAGCTGAGGTGGTTACTCAGACTGAACTATTATTCTGATTATTAGTGGAATATTAGGGTCCATGCAAACAGCTGTTGTCACCTTATAATCTATTTAAATCAGAAGTTCAAACTAAAGTTCAACAGAAGATTTGTTGATTTTGGGATTAAATGAGATCAAAGTGTCGTGTGTGAGTTAACCCTTTATGAAGCACATAAAGACACAAAGGTGTGTTAATAACAAACAGTGTGTGAAGGTATTTGAACATGCATCATGCTGTCGGTGTGTGTTCCCTTTATGTGAACACGCCCAGACTGACCCTTCAGATCATCCAGATTCTTGAGAAACTGCCCTCACACCCACCTGCACCGAGCCAACAAGGTAAAGTTTAACCAGCAAACTGCTCTGCAATTCAGGACCTGACTTTACAACAATAGGACTGGTGCTTCAGGCTCTGTTAGCAGCTGACTCACTCAAGGACAACTGGGACATCAAGGACATCTGGAACTTCCTCAAGTACCCGCCTCTGGGACATTTTTAAGGAATCCTCACTTGGTCTGATGGACCATTATTCTAAAACTCCAGTTGTCCAAAAAATGTTCTATTTGTCCAACAGCCAGTTTTCCCGAAAACATACAGACTTTCCCTGCAGTTTTACGTTCGGTGACTGCTGGCTTTGGCCCTTAACAGGTGACCTTTCTCACCTTCCAGCATAGGACATTCAAGCATGACTGCACCAGAGCATTTCTGAGGACGGCAAAGAGACAGAAGGACAGCTTGCTAACACTAACACTGCAAGCTCAATCACATCCAGTGTGTTTTACTTTCCGGCTAAACTAAATGTGTCCAAGATGTGCATCGATATTTAAGATTTAATTTAACTTTGCCTTTCATTTAACACTGTCAAATGGAAACATAAATAAGGAAGTGGCTGAATGCAAATGTTAGCTACGGTAGCTAATGGATTATCATATGTTGTCAGAGGAAAATAACTACTGTGTGAATGTGGTGAATTAATCGTCCAGAAATGAACAATCTGTGTTGAACTGAACATGGAAGCCAAAGTAATAAATATATAAATAAATATAAAAATCTGTAACTGAGCATCAAACTAACTGTAAACAATCTATATGAGAGTAATTTTTATTTTTTGAGCCAATGTTCAAAGATCAAAGTTCCACTGATACAGTACCAATAGTTTGTGCAATCGACCTGTAGAGGAAAGATTGATCAAATCTAGCCTGCTGGAGAGTAAAATTTTGAGAGAAATTACTTTCAAAACTTTTTGAAAACATCAGGGACATTTTTCTGACTGTTTGGTTTTCAGTACTAATGTGACATCAGACCTTCAAGGACCAGTCGGACTGACCAAAGTAACAGAAAATCCTGCTCTCTGATTGGCTGGAATTTGTCTGTTTGAAGGTCAAAGTAACAGGTAACCATGGCAACAGCACAGAATCTCCAGTTAGCAGTTGACTAAGCAGACCGCGATGTTAAAGTGACACAAACACAGACATTTGCTATAACACAGTCTGACACACTGATGACGTGATGACATAATGATGACATGTACAGAGTGACATCGACAGAGCCGCTCCTCAGTGAGCAGGTCAACAGGAAGCTGCTGTCAGGTCCCGCCCAGTTATAAAGCAGCTGATGTCACATGTTGCCACGGCGATGAACCATTAAGACATAAAGTGATCAAACATTAACAGACGGAGCAGAGATCAGCTCTGTAATGATTTATGGAAAACTTCTGAATGGTTCAACAGAAATCTGCCTGCAGGCTGTTCGATATGACTCTTCTTATCACCACGGTTTTTAATGTGCAAATACTGATAAGAGTTTAATAAATGACACGATGATCTGACAGCTTCACATCCAACATGTCTCCTGGGAGGATTTTTTATATGAAACTACCAGCGGAGGCAGGATGCTGAGACGAGCGTCTTTATATATTTTGAAATCACTGAAAAAGTGTTTCACAATAAAAGCATGGAGCACAAAATATTAAACAAGACAAAAACAAACATGAGAGAAACCAAACTGAAACGTCATTTGAACTGGATGAGAGAATTCAAAAAGGTCAGTTATTCCAGCTTTCACCAACTAAAGATCATGTCAAACCTGCAATAACTGATTATCGGACCGTCTGTTTTCTGCAGAAACAAGTTGTGAACACGACATTAACATTTCATCTCCTCTGAAGCTTCAAACAGTTGCTTATTTCCACATCCAGCAGTCAGAACAACACGATCATCAGAGCCCGTATTGATAACCGATAATCAACTGCTTCTCTTCTCTCTCTTCTCATGGCTGATACTGATAAGATAGATGATAATTCAACAATTCTATTTTTAAAAAGAAGTTCATATAAGCTAGTTTATGCACATCCAGGTTAAAAAAAGGCTGAGACGTAGTGAGCAAAGTTGCATGATTTAATATTCCACAGCTCTGACTGAACTAAATCATCACTAAACATCATTATTACAACAAAAATTAAGAACATATTCTGATCATTTCATTATTGAAATAATAAATAATCATAGAAATTTCCCATTAATGGCTGATAATTTAGATATTTAGTGTGCATATATATTGGGGCTGCACAACTAATCAAAATTCGATCGAAATCGCAATATGGTTTTCTGCAATTTTCAAATCACAGGAGGTGAAAAATTTATTAAAGGAAAATGTGTCAAAAACTTTTAAAGTTATGAACGTGGTGAGAAAACAACGTCCTTTCCTACATATTAGATTCATTTAGTAATCCTGCAAAAGTAAGTCCTGCAAAAAAAAGGCACATCATAGTCATTTTAACATGTTTTTCAATAAAAATAAGAATAATAACGTACAAATTATCATTGCCTCTAACATCACAAATGAAATATCAGTAAAAATAATTGCAATTACATTTTTTTTTTAATCGTTCAGCCCTAATATTCTGAGCGTAAACGAGCATTCGCAGTGTTTGCGTCACCTGATGAATACTCAGTTTTCTCTTTTAGCTGTTTTTGGTCTCTACCACCTGCTGAGTTAAATCTCTGCCTCTTTAGCTGCTGAATGCGCCAAAATGTGGACCAGCTCGTCTCTCGCTGTGTCTGTCTGCTGTTCGTTAGAGGCTTTTTACAGCTTTTTTCTCTGGAAACGACGCTGTGAGAACGCTGACAGTGAACCAGAACAGATAAACAATGAGCTCAAACTCACAATAAATCTCTGTGAGGCCGAGAGAAGCTGCAGATTCAGCCGATAACTCAGCACCACACAGTGCTGCCTCCTAGTGGCCAAACAAACACCCAGAAGAACCTCGTACCAAAGACACAAGTTTCTCTCAAGTTCAGGTTCTGAGAGGAACCAGGTCAGAGTGGAAAAGAGTTAATTGTGATCTGTTGCCATGGTTACAGAAAACAGTTTGTAACAAACAAGAGAAATTTAGAGGGTTCAGTGTGTGTGTGTGTGTGTGTGTGTGTGTGTGTGTGTGTGTGTGTGTGTGTGTGGGAGCGGATGTTGATCATGTTGTTGGTTCTGCAGTTTCACCAGCTCAGGACACACTGCTGCTGCCAGAAATAGACACACACCACACACACACACACACACACACACACACACACGTATGAACACTGAGGAAGCTACACACACACACACACACCACGCGCTTTGGGCACAGCGTGGAGGGTGAAGTGGGAAGTGATTCAGCGGTGTTGGTTCCATAAATACCCAGCAGCCCCAGCGGCGGGCTCAGGAAACCCACGCGGAGCCCGGCACGCTCACACACAACCTGTTTTCTTCAAGAGGGTCGCAGGGCATCGCGGAAGCTTGTGGACACAAACAATGGGAGCGGAAAGGACAGCGATAGTGTGACGGACAGAGGCGAGGACGCCTGGGTCTCTGCTGCTCACCGCCGGGCGTGGTCCAATCACAACCAGGAGCAGGGTGGCAGGACGACCACACACGTTCTCAGTCTGAGAGCCTCTAATACAGATACTGCACTGGACATTTTAAGGCCTTAGCTCGTTCACGCTAACGCTAACATCAGGTCGGGGGTCTACAACCTTCAGCTCCTCTCCAGTGGCTCCCAGTGACTGGAAACATTTTAATTTTCATTTATCAGTATTGTAGAAAACTCAAACTTTCACGGCAACAAACTGCAATATATTTTTTCATTTTGAGCCCAACTCAAATTCTTCAGTTTTGAAAAAGTTTTACTGAACTTTTGATCAGTGGACCAATGACTCCTGTGATCTATGAGTGAAATTATTGATCATGTCGGTGGAGTTTGGTTGGTTTGCAGAGAGGGATATGTGACTCAGAAAAGTCTCACAGCTGGTAAAGTGGTGAACATATTCTAAATATAGTGAAGACTTAAACGGATTTGGATTTTTAGGTGTACATGTTGCTGCTGACCCTGTCCACAGCAGGACATTAGCTTAGCTTCCTGCACCAGTACTCCTGCTGCTTCTCCAAACTGGGAGCATGTCGACCTCCATCTACTGTAGGTAACACACTGACTGTGGAGAAGAACCTCACAGAACCACACTTCAAATAATCTGAACTATCCCTTTAATCTCAGATATTTAAAACACACGGCAGTAACTGACTGCAGAGACACATCATCACACCGTGTTGTGTCCATGTGTCTCGTCCTCATGTGGACACGTTCAACATGACATTTAACATCATGTGAAGGTGACTAGGTCGCGACCTTCAGCGTCACCAAACACAAACAGGAAACCAGGAAGAGAAGAAGATATCCAATCAGACGCCGGCACAAACCTCAGCCTTGACCTGCAGTATGGGTGGACAGTCAGTGTGTGTGTGTGTGTGTGTTTCATGACTAATGGCTGCAGTGATAATCAGCTGATGGATGTGTTCTGAAGGAAACAGTGAGAACAGTCGCTCCAGTCAAAAATAAAAACAGGAATCATTTTATTTAACGAGCTGACAGCTGATCACAGACCTCCTCCTCCTCCTCCTCAAACTTTATCTTTGTTTCCTTTAAATATCTAATTCATGACGTCCGACATGTTTGACTGCAGACTGTATATGAGGTCAGAGCAGAACTGACTAATCATAAAGGACATTTTAAAGGTCCAGTGCAGATTTACAGAGATTTATTGTTATTTATTGGGTTTATTGTGGGATTTACTGTCAGAAATATAATATAATCAGTTGGATTGTTGCAGCCCTGCAGCTCCAAAAGGGCTCAATGACAAACTTCCACTTAATGTAATGTTGGAAATCATTGTCTGATGTGATTTGTTTTTTCTAAAAAGGTCAGTCATGGGGTGGATGTTTAGCTCAGTTGGTGGAGCGTCCGACCCATGTATGGAGGCTGTTAGTCCTCTGCAGCGGCCGCTGGTTCGACTCCCGCCTGTGACCCTTTGCTGCGTGTCATCCCCTCTCTCTCTGCCCCGTTTCCTGTCTGCTCTTCAGCTGCACTATCTAATAAAGGCAAAAATGGCCAAAAAATAACTTAAAAAAAAAACAAACCATTATCATAAATTCTGCAGCTCCTTAATAAAAAGCATCAAATTTGACTTTTCTAAAATTTTCACTGTTTTCTGAAGAATATTTGTATCTCTTCATATCTACAGAGGGAGCAGCTCCACCATGTTTCCTGGATCTACATACAACCTTTCACATTTTGCACGAGTTTCTCTTGGTTCTCCTCGACACTCAGAAAAGGAAGATGAGATGAGGTGTTTGCAATCTGAAAGATCATCAGTAGATGCCACTAAATCCTACAGACTGGTCCTTTAGGTTCATTGCCCTGGTTACATAGGGGAGACCGGGGACAATTGTAACATTTTTAAAACATTTTCTTTAATGATACACAGAGTAGTTGAAACACACCAGTCATCTTTTGATTAAAGAAACAAATATATGTGCACTAATCAATAATTCAACTGATTTATTCTCACCAATAAGGACCAGACTTGTAAGTGTTGCAGTCGTTATTGTGAAAAAATAAGTCGTATAAACTCACTGTATCTTAAATAAACACATGTGCTTCACTGCTGCAGTAATGATTGTTTGATTTTTCTGTACATGGTTCAGATTCTTTTAGACGTCAGGCTTCAGGTGCAGTCAAATCAAAAGTCTGTTTCTATTTTTGCAGAATACGAGACAACTATTGAGTTTAAAGTCATTTTACATTTAAATGAAGTGAAATATGTTCATTTTTTAACAGAAAAATGTAAACGTAGACAAACTGAGTGCTCACACTGGCTCATGTGGCTCAGGGACTGTTTGTTGTAAATTTGTTATAAATTTGTTGTAAAATTTGTTTATTGTTGCAGCCATGATAAATATTTTATGCTAGTTAACAACACCTACATTAATATTTTCATTTTAGTATTTTTTTTAATAAATAACCTGGAGATAAATTTGATGTTGGTTTAAATTCAGAGTTACAACAAAAACTGTTGTTTCACCTTCTGCTGCAGTGAAACAATCACTGATCAGTGTGTTCCAATCATCCCGTTACAACTGACCCCAGTCTCCCCTACTTCTACACACACACACAGACACACACCAACACACACACATACAGACACACACACACACACACAGACACACACAGACACACACAGACACACACACAGACACACACAGACACACACACAGCTGATCTGTTGTGTTTACACACACAGTGTGTGTGAGATGAATCTGCTGGTAACTGACTGGAATGATAAGTGGACAGTTTGATGTAGAAACATGTCTCTGTCTCTGACAGGACGTCAGTGTGGCTGCTCCCTGCGGTCGCTCTGCTGAGTCACTGCACTGATTTTCTGCTGCTTCTCTTCTCACAGCTCCAATTGAACAAAGTAAATCATTTTTAATAACTGACAGACTGTTAGTGGAAGAATCAACTATTATTTTCATTCTGCAAATTACGTTCACGTTTACGATTAACCCTTTAGTAGATAAAATGTGAAAAAAAAGTGAAAAATGCCCGAAGTGACGTCTTCAAACGTCTTCTTTTGTCCAACCAACAGTCCAAAAAAGACTCTTCATTTACTGTCAAAAATGACAAAAAAGCAGCAGCAAATCCTCACATATAAGAAGCTGCAACCCCACAATGTTTGACATTTTTGCTTAGAAAAAAAGACTAAAACAATTAATCGATTATCAGAATAGTTTTAGAAGATGAACTTGATGTGATGGCTGACTGCAGGTCACACACACACACACACACACACACACACCTCCCACATCCTAACATCACACTGTGCACACACATCAGGCAGACTTTCTGACAGGAGACTGTCGTTATTCAAGTCAAATATCACTCTCTGCAAACCAACCAAACTCCACTGAGAAAATCAGTAATTTTAGCTCACAGAACACAGGAGTTGTTGGTCTGCTGCTGAATCAGTCTGTTACTGTGTTTGTGTTATTGTGTGACTCTGGTGTATTAGATTGTTATTTCAGATTAATTAAAGTCGCACAATAACACAAACAAACTAACAGATGGAGGCAGCAGCAGACCAACAACTCCTGTGTTCTGTGACCTAAAATCCCTGAATTTCTCAATGGAGTTTGGTTGGTTTGGTTTCCTGTTTGAAAAGTCTGTCTGACAGAAAGGTAAAGAGGTGAAAATATTCTAAATATCAGCTACATTGAAACTGATACAGATTTTTTTGTTTAACACTTTAAAAGTTTTACTCCACAATTACTGGATCCTTGGCCTGAGCAGTATAGATGAGAGGCCTATCACGATAGTGAAGTTTCATATACTATCGATAAATAATTATTGCGGCTGACAACATGTTGTGTCCTCCAAAGTGGAGTGAAATGAGTAAAAATTACAATATTTTTGACCAAATACGTGATAATACTTTGATTAATTGATTAAGTAATCCTGTCTCAGTCTTGTGCTCCACATGTTTGGACAAATTTGTCAATCTGTCCATTATTTTCTCTACTAATCGATTAGATCAAAGAAAATGTTGATCAAAGTCCAAGATGACGTCCTCAAATGTCTCGTTTTGTCCACAACTCAAAGATATTCAGTTTACTGTCAGAGAGGAGTAAAGAAACCAGAAAATATTCACATTTAAGACTTTTCTTGATTCAAAAATGACTCAAAATGTTTAATTGATTAATTAATCCGATCAGAATCTTGTCAGTTGAAAAATAGGTCCAAACATGTGAAACATGTTTGGACCTATTTTTCAACAAGTGATCAATCTGGCAATAATTTTCCCACTAATCGATCAGTTGTTTGGTCCATAAAATGATGATGTCCTCAAAAGTCTTGTTTTGTCCACAAGTCAATCATCATGATTTCAATCAGATAATCAATAATCACAAATCAGCTCCACTCAGCCCGTCTGAGGCGACACAGAGAGGTGGCTGATGGGACTTTGGAGCCACTAAAGTTCTTTTTATCAGAGCGGCTCGGCTCTCATCAATCATCTACAGTCTGATCTCTGATCAGTTCAGAGCTGGAACGTCTCTGTCATTTCTTTGTCTGTCTTGTGCTCTTATTTTGAAATCCGTTGAAGTCGGGGACCTGCTGAACTTGTTTGCAGTAAATCTTTTGCGTAATATCGGACGAGAAGTTTTCTGTTTATGAGACAGTTAATCCCTGCAGCAACATTTTGCCTTCAGGCTTTTATTTTTCACATCTGCTTTTATTTTGGCGATTTCAGGGATCTTTCTGTTTCCTGCTTCTTGTCTCGCAGGATCAGGCTGAAGTCACAGTTCAGGTCTTGTCAACACTGTGCCTGGAATCTGTATTAAATTATCAAAATGATTCAGGGGAGAATCAAGGAGCAAATCCTCACATCTGTGAACCGTGAAATGATTTTTACAGGAAAAATGACCTCAATCATCTGAGTTCTACTCTGAGCTTCAGCTGGAACACGTTCTGCATCGAGTCTCTGGATTCTGGCAGCAGGTTGTCAGCTAATCTTACCTAATGAAGAAATATTGGATTTATTTTAATATCTGTAACAGTCAGCACCAAGACACATGAGATGGAAGAGAGACAACAGGTTTGACGTGTGATGACTGTCAATTTTCAGCTTAAATAGACGGAAAAAGATCCATCGGTGTGTCTCACACAGGACAGACGGAACAAAATAAAAACAATGGAACAAGACAAGAAAGAGAGAAAGACAAAAACGTGACAACGTAAAAGATGTAACAAGACGTAACAAGATGGAAAAGGCGCAACACAATAAGGAGGACGCAACAATGAAAAAGACATAACAAGACAAAAACAACCGAACAAGATGAAGAAGACATGAAAAGACGTGACAAGAAGAAAAGATGTAATCAGACGAAAACAATGTAACAAGACATATAAGATGCAGCAAGACGAAAAAAACATAACAAGACAAGAAGATGAAAAAGATGTAAAAAGGGAAAAAAAGACATAAGATGAAAAAGATGAGAAAGACATGATGACAAAAAAGATGTAAAAGACAAAATTATGTAACAATGAAAAAGATGTAAAAAGACAAGAAAGACATCTTGTTACGTCCTGTTAGAACTTTTACATCATTCTCATCTTGTTCTTGCCCTTCATCTCATTTCCGTCTCGTCCCGTCTGTCCTGTGATAAACTCTGATGGATCCACCAGTGAATCGTCTTTTCTTTGTCTTATTGTTTCGTTCGTTTAGGTTGAAATCAGTCTTGGGTGTTATTTATTGCAAAATAACAATAATCAATAATTCACCTCAGAGTCATTAAAACTAAAGTAATGAGTCTGTTTCTAAAATGTGAGGAGGAGAAAGTTCAGATATTTGTGATCAAATGAAGGAAGTTGTGAGAAAAATAAATACTGAAGTACAAAAACCTGAAAACTCTACTTAAGTACAGTAACTAAGTATTTGTACTTAGTTACTTCCCACCTCTGCGAACAACATATGATGTTTTAAAGGGCGAAGACGAAACATTAGACGTTTTCTGGGAGACAGATGGACAGTTAACAGTCAGACACACGGAGGACAAACCTCTCTGTGACTCCAGTAATAATAAGAAGAACCGGTTGCATAAGTTTGCCTGCAGGCAGAGACAGAACGCTGAGAGAACGTGATGCGGGCACCAGCAGAACAAGTGAAGAACACATGGTGACAGACAGGAGGACGCTCACCCTCACACGCCTTCACAAACACAAATGATCAAATAATCAAACTGGTTTTAGTGAGGTCACAGTTACCCACGCTGCATCTGTGTCTCATTAAGTGAAAACTGCCCGCTCAGCATCGTTCTGAGGGAAAACAGCTGTTGAAGAGAAATGTAATATTATCTTCTCCCTGCAGAGAGGAATGTGGCTGTTGAGTAAATCTGTGCTCGCTGGTGAAGAGCAGCTGGGACAGAACAGAGGTTCACGACACGAGAACACAGAGATGTTCTCCAGAATCACCCCGAGTTTACAGAACATCCGTCTGAAGACATTTATCAGAGCCTGAGGAGAACAAGTTCAACATGTGAGCTGATAAATGAGGCTTCAGTGTTCTCTGCTGTTCTGTGAAGGTTTTCTGATGTTGTTCTGCGTTACAGCCAACATGTTCTCATAACTGAACAACAGAACCGGTCGATTGTCAGTGACGCCCAGAACGTCATATATGACTGTTGGAGAGGACGGTTTAAGGTTGTCACTGCTCTCAAACATCAAGTCTGGACAAATCTGAAATCACTTACAATCATCTGAATGAATTTTCTGCTCAGGACAACTTTTCCTTTTTTCTTCATGAATTTCAACTGCAGCTAAAACAACAGTAAAATTAATTTGTTCCATCCCCCATTTCTGATATATGATCAATAACATGACTGTCTCAGTTGACTGATGGATCAGTAGATCGAGCTGATCCTTCTTCAAATGAACTGTTGAGCGATAATCTGTACATTTTTGAATTTGAACTCATCATTGCAACTATTAGAATTTCAAATAAAAAAGTGACAGTCCTGGTTCGGTCTGGATCTGCTCCTGAGATAACTTCAGTAAAACTGACCTGACGACCAGCAGAGAAAGACTTTATGTTGCATAAGTCACCTGACGTAACTTAAGTTAAGGTTAGACAACAAAAGAATGTGTCCTGGGTTAAAATTAGTTTGTTACATTGTGTCACTTACAGAAGTCACAAATGTAACTTTAGTTACTTAAATTTTAAAATAAATCAGCGTCATGCTACGTCACTTTGCTCCTGTCGTAATCACTCTGGCCACCAGAGGTGTCAGTGCCTGACAGTAAACATACATGTTCAAATGCCCCGTCACATGATCAGCAGTAAAAACACTGAACACAACATTAAAAACAGACTACGATCTCTCTTAATGTAATACCTGGACAAGTGAACAGTCAGGCTGTGAGATTTGTGAATCATATAGTTTATGAACTTTGTTGAATCCAGAGCTAAAGTGAGCTCAGCTGTTTGTATAGCAGACAGACAGACGTAGCGGTCGTAGCGCTGTGCTCTGCCTCACAGTCAGTCCAGGACTAACTTCTAATCATGTGAAGGGTCCTTCAGGACTGCATGAAAAAGGAGTCTGACTGCAATTATTTTACTGAAACTGCTTTTGCTGTCTGTGATGTGATTAGTGGGAATGATCATCTTTGCCTCACTAACGACCTTTCTGACTGTTTCTCTGCAGAGGACGAGCAGGTTACTACAGCTAACTATTATTGTCACGATCAGATAATCTGACAATTATCTTTTGTCAGAAAATAATGAAAAACTCCTGTTAAATGTCTCATTTTGTCCAACAAACTGTCCAAAAGATCTTAAGTTTACTTTCATGTGTGACAACAGAAACAATAAGCAGAACACTGTTCTTTATTTAATGATAACTAAACTGTTCTAAGGACGTGGTTCAGTCAGGACATGTTCTAATAAACTCTAATAAACAGGTGGACTGTTGTCTGTGCAGCAGAGGGGGCGGGGCTTCAGGACCCTGTAATGACATGAACTCAATACAAAGCTACCTGATTCCAATAATCAATAGAGTCAGACAGTCAGAGCTGCAGAGGTCGTGTCCTCTGTATTTCCCAGGTTTAAAGGTTAAAAGGTGAAACATGTAACAAAATAAATCTAAATACTTTATTTCAGGACACACAGCCCATTATTTTCTATCTGTGTCCAAATAACACGACTTTTAGTTTCAAACTGGAGAAAATACAGCGATTCTTCCTGTAACGACATCAGAGCTGTTCGTCCACACCTGAACCCATGTGACACCTGATCTGACACCAAAACATCAACACCTGAAGCTGCTTCATCAGCAGGTTCACCTGGAGACTCTGTTTGACTGGAGAGGAGTTTTTAATCTGACAGGAATAAGTTTTAGATTTGATCTGAAGGCTGCAGCAGCACGAAATCAAGGTTACAGTTTGGTTTGGGGACAAAACAAGACATTTGAGGACGTCATCTTGGACTCTGGGAAACACTGAGTGACATTTTTCACAATTTTCTCACGTTTAAAGACAAACAACTATTAATCAATTAATGAAGAAAACTCAGAATATCAAGTTTTCAGCCCAAACTCTTAAGTTTGATAAAGTTTTACAAACTACAAATCTTTAGTTAATTAACTTTTATTCTTTGGATAAACTTAACTTAAATGTTTGAGTTTTAGAAATCCAAAAATTTGTATTTAAAAAATCACTGAGTAAATTCAGTGAAGTGAAACTGAATGATGGTTAAAATTTGTAATATTTTCAATTAAAACTATTTAATTTTCAGGCACCAAAATAAAGACAAATCAGACTCACAGCTGAGCTTCTGAAACTCAGAGATTCAAGTTGATCTAAAGAGGAAAAGTAAATGGTCTCAATTAAAGGTTTATTTCAAAGTTCAAGAGTTTAAGTTGGGCTCAAAAGTCAAAAATCTTTTGCAGTATGTCGCCATGATTTTTTTTTTTTTACGGTATAAAGTGACTCTTATATTCTTAAACTGTAAAACTATGTAGCCTGTACAACAAAGAATATTTTTTGAAGCCTTTTCCTTTAATTTTTGACGGCGGCTCGTCTTCTGGAGTCTCTATAATCTGTGGCTGCCAAATTAAAAGTAAAAAGTCTTCAGGGAAAAAAGAGAATTTAATCATTGTGGCTCCAGATTTTATTTTCTTTCCAAAAAAGTCTCTTTTGATGGTAAAGGTTGCAGAGCCCGGGTTAAAGTGTCGGAACTACATGACTAAGTTATGGGAAAGCAGAAGGAGTTGAGCCCTGGTTAGTTTCACTGCTGTGTGAAGGATCTGACTACGTCCTGGTCGTCCGTGAAGGTTGTTGAGGCTCATAAAGTCGATATGAGGGTGTGTCAGTCTGTTCACAGGCTCTGTGTTCTTTTCCATCACGACTCTGTTTTATTACCACTGATGATCAGTCAAACTTTAACTGACCAACAGCTATTAGTGTGTATGTGTGTGTGTGTGTGTGTGTGTGTGTGTGTGTGTGTGTGTGTGTGTGTGTCATTTAAGGCTGCAGCAGATCGCAGGATTCTCGTACAGATCTGATCCACAGATGACATGTGACCATCACAGTTTTTTCTGTCTGTAAGTTTTCTATCAGTAATAAAAGCTGCAGAGTGTCAGTGAACAGACGGGACAGATGCTGCTGTGTTTCACTCTGCAGCTCATCTTCTGTGAAGAGACACTGATTTAAAAGACATCACATGACCTCCAGTGACATCATGACCATGACATCACACATTTTCACTGGTGTAACTATATTTATTGAAACTCTGGTGATATCTGCTGTCTACAACTTCTACACACACACACACACACACACACACACACACACACACACACACACAGCTCCTCTCACCTCACTGGAGCAGCTCTGTGTCTGTCTGATAGTTGATTGGCTGTTACTTGTGAATTCTAACCAATCAGATGGTGCTGTGGGCGGGACATTGAGCCAGACTGCAGAGTGTAGTTGTGTATTATATTGTACAGTCTAGTATTCTAAGTATATTGTGTAGTATTACAGTATACAGTGTCATATTTATTATATATATAATTATTTGATATATTATTTCTATATTGTCGTCATTATTATTACATTACGTTACTATGGTGATGACAACAGACAGTGGCTCGAAACTGTGATACAATCCAAACTGTGAATGTTGTGATCCGCTGCATTTTATAATTCATGATATTCCTTGTTACATGTTCAATGTTGGATGTATTTTAATGTAAAGGACAGTAAAATTATATGAATAATTCATGATATTCCTTTGTTACATGTTCAATGTTGGATGTATTTTAATGTAAAGGACAGTATAAATCATTCTGTCTGATAAAAGAGTGAAGCAGGATTCTTTGTTTCAGGTCTGATGAGGAGTTCAGTGGATCATATTCGCAGACTGACTCAGAAATAAAAGTTACTGTTAAACATGAAGAGATTTGTTGTGTTTTGAAAACAGAATTTGCTGCTATGTGTAAAAAAATGAAGATTCAACACGAAACAAAAATGTTTTCTAATGTTTGTCTGTTCTTTTCGGGCGTTTCTCTTGTTAACCTCTTTAAACAGATTTGGAAAAGATGACGTGATGCTGTGAAGCAGATTTATTCGTCACATGATGTTTAAAGGACGATGTGTTGTTTAGTTCAGATCACCGACAGTAAAGAGGTCAAAGGTCAAAGAAAAACAGAGAAAAGTTCAGACATGAGTTCTGTTTTCTGCTCAACAGGAAGTGAAACAGAGTCTTTTCTGTTCTTCTGTTAGGTCATTCATTCATTCATTTCTCTGTTTATTCCACCTTGTGATCACATGCAGCATGTTTGAGTCTGACTGAGGAGGAGGAGGAGGAGGAGACACAGAGGAAGGTAAAGAAAGTAACATAGAACTTTGATTCTTCTTCTTCTGCAGTTTTTTTTTTGCAGCTTATTCAATTCAAACCTGCTGACTCATCAGGCTGCACATCCAGAAACTATGCAGAACCCTCAGAGAATGTGTCAGTGAACGCAGCGCTGAATAACAGCTCTCTGTGGACACACACACACGCTCATCTGACATCATGTGACCAGCTGATGTCATCAGTCGCGGTCGTGTTTGCACGGTAACCCCAGACCTGTGACAGATCATCATTTAAATCATGATCTTCACTGACCAGACTCTCAGTGAGTCAGTGTTCAGAGGGATGATTCAGGGTTATTATCTGTTTGTTTTTTGTGGTTTAATTGATTTTTCTAATTATGGGGGAATTAGTTTGCTTTGAGAGTTTCTTTAACTGTCTAATAACAGTAACCCAGCCAGATGTTTCTGTCCCTGAACATCAGCATCGTCACATCATTCATTTGTACAGCGTACACAATGAAAAAACAACACGTACAAGTCCTGCAATTCTAGGGTTCCCTTCTCAACAGAACCTAGAGAGTTCTCCATCAGCTGTGACCATCTCTGAACTGTGATGGATCATCTGCCAGAACGAACAGCACAAGAAGAAGAAGATGTTATGCATCATGAAAACATCGGCGTGCCACCGTGACCGACACACAGAGCCGGACACAGAGCGCAGCTGCACAAAAATGATTTGACGCCACCAACCGACATTCAAGTGCTGATAAAAAAGACTGAATGAAGAAGAAAACATTTTTTCTGTTCTTTCTTTTGATGTTTCACATGTGAACATGTTCATAGAACTGAATATTCTGTGGATGTTTAAAAATCAGTGACTTTTGTCAAAAATGTTGCTGCCGACTGGAAACTTTATAAAACTGGTGAGAAAGGTTTGAGTTTATGAAGTGAAATAAATGAACAAAGTTTTTATTTAATGTCAAAATGTGATTTCAGTTTCTGATATATTTCTAATTATTAAGGTGATGATTAGAGACGACAGCAATTAATCAATGATCAATTAATCGGTCGTTAAGAATTTGATCGATCATGTAAAATTTAATTGATCTTCTATCAGATAACATGTGAAACATAAAGATCTTTGTATGTTTCACAGGCTACACTCTTAGAAATAAGGGTTCTAAAAGGGTTCTTCCTGAGGGGCAGTGGTTCTACACAGAACAATTTGCTTCTGAAGGGTTCTTTGTAAGATTAAGGGTTCCATTAAGAACACTTTTCATCCAAAGAACCTTTTTTAGAAGAAAGAGTTCCTCAAAGATTGTTTAAATCCTTGAAGAACTCTTTCAAGGGTTCTTTGTACCATAATGGTTCTCAGTAGAACCCCCTTGGTTGATTCTAGATAAACCCTTGGAACATAAAAATGGTTCTTGGTAGAACCTCCTTGTGTTCTAGATAAAAACCCTTGGAATATAAAAAGGTTCTTGGTAGAACCCTCTGGTTAGATTCTTGTAAGCACCCTTAGAAAAGTAGAAAAGTTCTGGATAGAACCTCCAGAGAGGGTTGCAGGAGGAGTCATTGCACCATTAAAAGGTTCTCTGTAGAACCTCTCACAGGGAGTTCTAGGTGACACCTTTCACAGATGGTTCTAGGTAGAACCCTTTATGTCGGGTTCTAAGTAGAACTCTTTGAAAGGGTTCCAAGTGAACTTTTGTAAAAAGTTCTTACAAGAACCAAAAATGGTTCTTCTATGGGGACAAGCTGAAGAACCCTATATGGTTCTAGTTAGCACCTTTATTTCTGAGGGTTTATGTAACGCTGTCAGAGAACGTGGAACATGTTTCTGTGGAGATTAAACTTTGGTAAATGGAACATTTTTAAAGATTTTGTCTGATTAATCGATTCATTGTTAATTTTAGTGATGATTGATTAAAGACAGAGCTGAGAGCCTGCAGCCCGACAAATGATTCACACACACACACACACACACAGACAGACACACACAGAGACACACACACACACAGATACACACACACACACACACACAGACACACACACCGATAAATTTATAGTCTTTTTTTTTTTTGGCTCTCACTCTCGTCTCTTGGAGAATTAACCAAACCAAACCCATAACCAATACTTGCCTAACCCCGACCTCAACCATGGACATGATCTGTCTCCAAACTGGAGACAGATCATGTCCTCATGGGACAAGCCGTCCCCAGTTCAGTGGTCTAACAGTGACTAAAGTCTCACATTCTGTCTCTGAGCTGCGGGTTTGGACTCTCTGCTCTTTATTCAAGAAACAACAGAAAGTTAATAAGTGCAGATTCCTGCAGCCTCAAACGCACCGTGGTCTCCTCCACTGAGGAGTCAAAGTCATTCAGAGTCAAAACTCTGCTGAGTCAGCGTTTATCAGAGGAGTCCAACTGAGACCACGAGCGGACACTTTTTACACTTTCTGACCAAACAAGAGTTCAGTCAGAATTACTGAAACTTTACTGAAACAAAACTGTCGACCTTTGACCTTCAGACTGACCCCAGACCTGCACTCAGTATCACTAAAACTCTGAGGACACATGGACAAGCTTTCTGCGACTCAATCAATGAGACAAATCGATCAATCGAGAAAATTAAACAATCACTTTGATTTTCAACTGTCATTTTTCATGTCAAAAAATACTGAAAATGTCCAGTTTCATCTCAAGTGTCAGTTTTTCTATTTTTGCTACATTTCTGAGTTTTGTACAGACATTTGAACGCCACCTTCAACTTTAAAAAGGGCTTTTTCAC
The DNA here is from genome assembly GCA_034769285.1 of Lutjanus argentimaculatus. Taxonomy (NCBI): domain Eukaryota; kingdom Metazoa; phylum Chordata; class Actinopteri; order Lutjaniformes; family Lutjanidae; genus Lutjanus; species Lutjanus argentimaculatus. The sequence goes on along the minus strand of JAWZSL010000001.1, from coordinate 43,521,561 downwards.
TAATTTATTGCATATAAACCTTTAAACTAAAATAATAATGTAATAAATGAATCTAGATGGTTTGCTACAGTTTGCAACAGTTGCCCTTTTCCAAATAAAATAAAATAAAATAAAATAATTTATTATTCTACTTTGAAACTAGAATAAATAAATGAATCTGCTCATTTTTAGTTAAAATCATCTTTCATACTTCAAACACTTAAATCACCAAACAAACTGTAAACGCCTGCACATTAAAGCTGTTTTAATTAAACTCCAGCATGTTCAGTGTTTGATTACTCACAGCTGGGAGTCATGGTGGCGGATCAGCGGCTCAAACTCTCAGCAGAATCCGGACTGAAGCGTCTGAAGCGCGGACACAAAGTCAGAAGTTGTCAGAGAGACGCGGAGCTCCGAGCAGCTCAGACCCGCTGCTCAAAGTGATCGGCTGTAACTTCACCCGAGAGACCGACAGAGCAGCACAGCGACAGACAGACAGACAGACAGACAGACAGACAGACAGGAGCAGCAGGGAGGCACACGATGTGCAGTGCTGCGTTCAGGCGCGGTCGGAAATGTTGAAATCGAAAAAGGAGCGGCAACAGAAAAAGTTGAACTGGTGATTTATTTAATGTGACTTCAGCTGCAATTCGATACTTCAGCTTCCCCCTGTTGAGGGTTTACAAGAGGGTGGGGTCACATTATGTTTGGCATTTAAGACCATTTTCAGTGGGAGTGAAAGGATGAATTCATTTCACCATAAAAAACATAAAGATTTGTCCTCACATGGTTTATTTCAGTAATATTCTACATTTTAAAAGCAGAGCCCTGCAGGAATGAGTCCTAAAACCCAGAAATGAGCTGAGCATTTTAAACCATTTTAAACCCAAACATTAGCATAAAAAACTAATGTTTGCATAAAAAACTATTCTTAACATGAAAAACTAACTTTAGCATAAAAGACTAATGTTATCATGGGAACTTAATTAGAATAAAAACCTAACATTTCCTTCCCTCCCGTGAACAGCGTGGACGCCCCGACTGTCTGCTGATGTGCTGCTCCCAGTTTGAATCTGAATTCAACAGGTGGACAATTCTTTTCATCTTTTAAAACTTTTTAAATGCACCAAAATGCAAAAGAAATTAGCAAATGATTATTTCATAACAAATCTTTCCAAGAACGGTTGTATGCAGCTCCTTTAATGGATCAGTTGTAGTTTTTTAGTCTGTCAGAATAATTCCTGTCTATGTTCATCTTGAATATTTGTGTATATTGATGTTGTATCTGCTTTTATAATATCAGACTTCATTTATATATGCAAGTATGCACAAGCACACACACACACACACACACACACACACACACACACACACACACACACACACACACACTCGTACAGACTCGCTTCCCTCCACGGTTCCTGTCCAGAACATCAGAGACTGGCCAAGAACTTCAGGGGTCAGTGGATTTGTTCGTGTATCAGAGTCTGACAGTAGACTTGTTAGCCTGTTAGCTTGTTAGCCCGTCAGCTGGATATCATCCCTGCTGCCTGCAGACTGTGTTGCACATCTGTACTGCAGCTGACAGTTTTAATAATTGTTTTGCATTTTGATTTAAATACTTTTATCATCTCCTGGTCATTTTTTATGTTATATTCTTTTATCTCGTGCACACAAGAAGCCACCTGGAGAAGTTAGGCCTCAGCTCTCAGCACTTTAGAGGATCTGTTGTTGCTGTAAAAATAACACAGTCACTGTTCTCACAGTCAGTGGAGTCACTTCATGATGTCATATTTTTTACATCACCTACAGCTTCACAGAAACAGAACTCAGGATCATGAGGGTCATGATGGGATCAGACGTCTCCGAGTGTTTTATGGTCTCGTTCCTGCAGAACAAACACGTCCTCCTGACCTGCTTAAAGTCACACCGTCAATGTCAAACTACTTCCTGTTTCTTAATTTCCCCAAACGGAAAAAAATCTGAAACTTTTCAATCAACAAGGACGTTATTACAGTGTGTGTGTGTGTGTGTGTGTGTGTGTGTGTGTGTGTGTTGTGTGTGTGTGTGTGTGTGTGTGTGCGCGTGTACATTCCTGTAGCTGGGAGTCATCGGTCACTCTGCTGGTAAACACACACACACCTCACAAAAGAGCTGACACCATATTCATTAACCCTGCTTTCAATACACACACACACACACACACACACACACACACACACACATACACACACCCACACAACACACACACACACACACACACTCTAACCTCACCTGCTCTCACAGGTGATTTCAGGTCTCTGCTGATTATTTTACAAATCAAACAGATTTTATTTTTTATAGTTTTCAGAAATGATTCAACTCGTCTCACAGCAGAACATCAAACAGGTCGACTGTCAGTGTGATCTAGTTCTGTCTAGTTGTCTCGTACAGTCCAGTATTGTCTCGTACTGTCAGTATTGTCTCATACTGTCCAGTATTGTCTCGTACAGTCCAGTATTGTCTCGTACAGTCCAGTATTGTCTCGTACAGTCCAGTATTGTCTCATACTGTCCAGTATTGTCTCGTACAGTCCAGTATTGTCTCATACTGTCCAGTATTGTCTCGTACAGTCCAGTATTGTCTCGTTCAGTGTCTGGGAGTGACTCACAAACAACATACAGGCCATAAATGTTGGAGAGTACCAGAGACAGTTTGAAGCTGTGGTAGGCTACATTATTTTGGCATCAATAATCAAAAAGTGCAAAAGAGCCACATATGGCTCCGGAGCAGGAGGTTACTTTGGTGAATTTGGTCTGTGACGGTAAAGCTTAAACCGGTCACAGGTCATATAGAGACCAGGCGTTCTGATTGGCTGTTCTACTAGTGCAGCTGCATGTGCACGTTCCTTCAGTGAGAATCTGAATCAATGGCTGAAACTCCGGCAGGAAAAGTCGCCATAAAACAGATTATCACAGAGAATCTAAAAAGTCCACTAATGAGCAACAAACAGCTGCTCAGAGCGGGCAGCTCTGCAGAGAGGACGTGCAGACTGGAGCTATCTATCTATCTATCTATCTATCTATCTATCTATCTATCTATCTATCTATCTATCTATCTATCTATAATCACAGTGGTGACTGCAACTTGGTGAGAAAACAGGTTGGACTTCCAACATGGCCGCCTGTATGTGTCAGACAGAGGACATGTGGAGGTCCACACACACACACACCACACACACACACACACACACACACACACACAGTCTACATGTCTGTCCTTGAAAGTCTCCAGGGTCAAAAAATTGCAGAAACTCATAAATCAAAACTTTTCACACATCAGACCTCATTTTATGATCCTGAACCTCTCTGACTGTCTCTGTGTGTTTGGTTAACACTGCAGAAAAAAGAAAGAAAGAAAGACTTAATACTCTTTTATGTTTTTGTGTTACTGTCTCCAAAGGAAAATAAGTTCAGAGTTCTTCTCTGGTATTTGACAAATCGTCCATGTAGCCTTTAGCACCACCTCCTGACACTGCATGCTCGTTTATGTGTGAGGAACCATTTTTTCATTTTTATGTTCTCATGTTTACAGAGAAAATGATGGTTATGAAGATAGTTTTTTGGGGCTGCTATAGAGCCATGTAGAGTTTCAGGTGTGTGTGTCTTTGTGTGCAGGCTGCACCCTGCAGTGAGAATGACTCCATCATTTTATAATGAGAAAATTCATTTTGCAGGTCATGTAAAAATGTGTATAAATATAGATTTATTTTGTTCATGAATGCACTGTAAAATTTCCAGTGAGTTAACGCAGTTAACTGTAAGACATTTATAACTTTTGTGGTTTAAATAATGTGCAAACAAATTAGATTTTTGAGTATTTTCTTTATTTAGAAAGAGACACTGCTGCTGTCTAGTACTGTCAAGATGTCTAGTACTCTGTAGAAATGTCTCGTATTGTCTAGTTGTATTTCTCGTACGGTCTAGTACTGTCGACTTGTCTAGTAGAGTCAAATCTAGTAAAGACAGTAAAACTGAAGTTCTTCAGAGTGTGTCTGTTGTAAATGTTCCTGTATTGTGGTACACTGTTTACCAGTATTGCTCTACTGTTTTATTTTTCTGACTGAACTGTACTGTCCTCAGAATCACAGAGTTAATGCTGCTTTGTTCTTTTCAAAGGCAGTTGGGGAGTCAGGAACCCAGTGGAACCCACTGGGTAGTTTTTGTTCTGTGTCTGGTTTCATCATTTATTACCTGGATACAGAAGTTCACAGGTTAGTAACTCAAACCAATGATCTTCTCCTGAACTTAAACTTAAAACCATTTTAAAACATTAAGTACATGATGATACAGGTGTAGAACGCCTGTCGCTGGTTCTCCATGTGTCATTGTGGGAGTAAATCTTTCCAGTAATGGCAGTGAAACCAGAACATGAATCTTTGTGTTTCAGCTCATTTATTCTTGGAAACATTCTGTGTTGTGAAAGTGTCGAGATGAATTTTTGAGGGGAAAGTTTGAGCTGAGTCAGCAGCACTTTGTGGTCTCATCAGGTCAGTGGGTCAAATAAAGAGAAGTCCAGAAACCAGAGAGGTTTGTGTTCTGCTGCTGTCGCTGCTGGTTTCATGTTCAGCAGCTCAGAGTCAGAAATGAAACACAAAACAGGAAAAAAAAAATCATGGTTGTGTCAATAAATCTGTCAATTCTTCGTAAAACACAGCTGATAAGATTTACTCTGATTTCTCAACACGTTTCTTTCTTTTCACCAAGTCAACGTCCGTCTGTCACGTGTTCCGTTTGTCTTTGTTTATTTTAATAAAGTAAATATTACTAACTGAACCTGCACGTTCGGCCTCTTAAAGAGAGAACGTGCTGATTTATCAGATTTATTGATTGAACCAAATATCAGAGGAGGAGATCGATGCAACGTTTCCACCATTTCACAGAGTTACACATGAAAATATGAAGAGAAGAACAAGAAGGGTTCCAAAAGGGTTCTTCTTGAAGGGCTGAGAGAACCATCTGCTTCTGAAGAACTGTTTTTTGAAGACAGGGTTCATCAACACATCTTGGAAGAATCCCCTGGTGGGTTCTAGATAAAACCATTAAAACATTAAAAGGTTCTTCATAGAACCCAGTGGGCAGGTTTTTGTTAGCACCCTTAGACGGTGGAAAGGTTCTGGGTAGAACTGCCAAGGAGGGTTCTGGGTGGAATCATTACACCATAGAAGGGTTCCCTTCTAAATCCTGGGAGGAGCCAAAAAGGATTATTCTATGGCGACAAGCCGAAGAACCTGTTATGGTTCTCATTAGCACCTTTATTTCTAAGAGCGTAGGGGCAGAATATATTCATGTTGAACTCTGAGCATTAAGAGTTTAATTCAACCAAACCAGCTGATTGTTGGAACAGTGGAAAGAAGAACCAGGATGGTTCCACTGAGTTTTATTTTGTTTCTGTCCAGTTTGAACAAAGTTTGTTTTATGATGATAAAATGATGTTTCTGTAAAAGAGTCTGGTGTCTGTGAACAGAGCGATAAATTATCTGTTCCTGGTTAAACCAGACTGATCTGACTTTTAATAAAACGTTCTGTATCTGTACAGATTCTTTCATGATGTTGTCAGACAGGCAGAATAACAACCAGTCATTACTTTACAGCCTGTTTCACAGCTGACGGACACATTTCAAACATTGCTGTCACCATCAGTCGCTGAGACACAAAAACAACGCTTTACAGGAACAGACCCAACAGACCTATCAGACCCAACAGACCCATCAGACCCAACAGACCCATCAGACCTATCAGACCCAACAGACCCATCAGACCCAACAGACCCAACAGACCTATCAGACCCAACAGACCTATCAGACCCAACAGACCCATCAGACCCAACAGACCCAACAGACCCATCAGACCCAACAGACCCAACAGACCTATCAGACCCAACAGACCCATCAGACCCAACAGACCCATCAGACCCATCAGACCCAACAGACCCATCAGACCCAACAGACCCAACAGACCCAACAGACACATCAGACCCATCAGACCCAACAGACCCAACAGACCCAACAGACCCAACAGACACATCAGACCCATCAGACCCAACAGACCCATCAGACCCAACAGACCCATCAGACCCATCAGACCCATCAGACCCAACAGACCCAACAGACCCATCAGACCCAACAGACCCATCAGACCCATCAGACCCAACAGACCCAACAGACCCATCAGACCCATCAGACCCAACAGACCCATCAGACCCAACAGACCCAACAGACCCATCAGACCCAACAGACCCAACAGACCCATCAGACCCATCAGACCCAACAGACCCAACAGACCCATCAGACCCAACAGACCCATCAGACCCAACAGACCCAACAGACCCATCAGACCCATCAGACCCAACAGACCCATCAGACCCATCAGACCCAACAGACCCAACAGACCATCAGACCCAACAGACCCATCAGACCCAACAGACCAACAGACCCAACAGACCATCAGACCAACAGCACCATCAGACCACATCAGACCCAAACAGACCCAACAGACCCAACAGACCCATCAGACCCAACAGACCCAACAGACCCAACAGACCCATCAGACCACAACAGACCATCAGACCCAACAGACCCAACAGACCCAACAGACCCAACAGACACATCAGACCCATCAGACCCAACAGACCCATCAGACCCAACAGACCCATCAGACCCATCAGACCCAACAGACCATCAGACCCATCAGACCCATCAGACCCACAGACCCAACAGACCCATCAGACCCAACAGACCCATCAGACCCAACAGACCCATCAGACCCAACAGACCCATCAGACCCAACAGACCCAACAGACCCATCAGACCCAACAGACCCATCAGACCCAACAGACCCAACAGACCCATCAGACCCATCAGACCCACAGACCCAACAGACCCATCAGACCCAACAGACCCATCAGACCCAACAGACCCAACAGACCCATCAGACCCATCAGACCCAACAGACCCATCAGACCCATCAGAACCATCAGAACCATCAGACAGCAGCAGTTTTAATGTTGTCTTAATCCCCTTTTACACTGGACACAAACCAGGATTACAAATACTCAAGTTACTGTAATGAAGTAGTTTTTAGAGGTAATTATACTTTAATGAGTAGATTTTCAAGTCCGTACATTTACTTGTACTTAAGTATTCATTGGACTATGTAATCTATTTTGGAGGTTTGGAGTAATGATGTTAATCATTAATCATTATCATTATCATTAATCACTGTTGAGAATTTAACCAATTAAAAATGTCTTCATGGATATTTAATCAACAGTCTGATGACACTGTTTGTTGAAAAAGGAAGCTAAAATTTTAAAATAATCTGTGTAGAACCTCAGTCCTTCAGGAAGAACCTTTTTAGAACCCTTAATTCTAAGAGTGTAACTCAAACTCTTGTACCTGCAGTGAGAAAACGGTCAATAACCTGTATACCAAAATATACCAAATACCCAATTATTTCATAAAAATAAAAAAACAAATAAATAAAAATACCAAAATACTCAGATATACGTTTTGGTATAAAATGATATGATATGTTTCATTGATTAACTGTCACATAGCCGCGTGTGAACCAACTTCAGTCACCGTCTGCTTTAAAAACAGTGTAATATCCCTTTAACCACCGCGTCGTATTAATTATTTGCGTTGTGTCACTTCCTCTGCACATATTTAACTGTGTGTCTCCAGAGTCCAGCAGAGTTCAGTATAGAAACAGACTGGATGTTATCGTCCTGAGACAGGAAGTGGGCTCTGACTGCATCGTTACATCATAATTACTTCCTCCCAGCATGCACTGGGGCTCACCTTGGCAGGACGTCCCAGTAAGCAGCAGAACAGAAAATAAAGGTTTGGCAGCGGCGAGCTGCACTGAGTGATCAGGTAGTATTGATGACCTGGACTCAACCCGGGACTGTATCAATCAGTCACACACACACACACACACACACACACACACACACACACACACACACACACACACACACACACACAAAAGACACACACACACACACACGTTTGATACAGGTTTTCATAGAGGAAGGTGTCCGTCAGCACACACACACAGCTGAGGAAACACACACTCTGAGCTGTAACAGCATCTTAAATGAACTCAACAGGATCTTTTAAAGGAACATTCCAACAGGTTTTTTTTTTTTTTTGAAAATTTCTTCATAGTGAAGTTTCATATCGATCGATATTGGTAATAATTGATCATATAGGTTGTGACTGACGACATGTTGTGCGCTCCAAAGGGTGGAAGCAGCTAAAGTGATAAAATAAGTTTGTTGTATTCATGCTGTTCAGAAATGACATCACGTTACTGTGACGGTTTCAAATTATATTTATGATTTATGATTGAAACTTTATATTTTAATTTAATACCAATTAAAAACTAATAAATTCGGCTGTAACAAATCACAGTAATCGTCAGAGGCAGAGTTCCTGGAGTGAGAGTGGGGAAAAAAACTTTGGGCCTTTGATGAGTCACCGTCTGACAGCAGCATGAAGAACAAAAACTGTCGTTATCTTTGACAGAAGGTCTTTAAAGGACTTTGTCAGGGTCAGAATCTGCTGTTTAGGAACCACTGAGCTCCTCTGAAACTGTGAGACCTTTAAGAGGAGCTTTAAAACATCCTCCAGTCTTAACTTCTATTTTATTTCATGTACATCAAGATTCATGAAATATATAACAATAGTAAAAATATGTGTTTATTCTCCTATTTCATTCTAATTTCCAAACATTTGTGTTTGTAAAAACAAAAAGAACTTTTCACATTAGTGTCTGTTGATAAATATCAGATGATGATGTTGATACCTGATACGAGGCTGTAAAAGTTTCTTTATTTCTCTGTATTTAAAAAACTCAGTTTGCTGAATGATGTTTAACAAATGTTCACCTTCACTGGTTTTATCATGTGATGAAGGTGTGAATATGATCCACCTGAGGATTCTACCAGGAACACTTCTATAATGTCATCTGTGACCCATGGCTGAGTTTTATTTTATTTTATTTTATTTTATTTTATTTTATTTTATTTTATTTTATTTTACTTTATTTTATTTTATTTTATTTTATTTTATTTTATTGGTTCTACTCTTTGAGTTTGAATCAGTCGCCTGATGATATTTAGCATCTCTGTAATGTCACTGACAGTATTAACTGTCTGATGATGCTGCTGCACACTTCCATGTAGTAGCAGTGCACAGTGGAAAATAAAGCCACTGTGTGATTCTAACCCAGATATTAAACATTATTACAGAATTTTATGACTGTTTTCTTTGATCTCTGTGCTACAAATCAATTCATAGACATTTAGTTGTATAGTTACACTGATTTTCTGCACTTGATCAATAAAAACGATGCAAACGAGACTGAAAACAAATAAAAAGTAATATTTGACAAATCAAAACTAAATGATAATGTGAAATATGGACAAATTAATAAATGAACTATAAATGCAAAGTCTTATTTAACACTCAGTACTCAAACACATAAGAACAAAGATGCTAAAATTCACAGAATTCCACACGTGTGTTTTCTAGGAACATTTGACCATATTTTGGTTTGGGTCCCGGGACAGACGGAGACACTGGACGGTCCAGGAGACTCACAGGAGTCATGTTGTCCTGCTCTGAATGTAAATGATGATTTATGATGTGAAATTTGTTCTGAAATGTAAAAAAGAGAGACTGAAGCCAAAATCAGTCTGACCTGCAGGACTCGAGTGTCTGTCAACACCTGCATCTGTCAGGACACACACACACACACACACACACACACACACACACAAAACACACACACACACACACACACCACACACACACAGAGAGAGAGAGAGAGTTTCCATCACGTCCATCAAGTCCCTAAAATTTAACATTATGTTGACCTGCTGTTTGGTCCCAAAACTACAGACGCCGTTTCTGCCAACGAGATGAAAAAAAAAACAAAACAACAAACCCAAAGTCCTATAAGTCATTGGTTCCCAACCTGAGGTCTGGGCCCCCTTAGGGGGTCACCAAAAATCACAGATTTGTCTGTTCTGAGGTCATCAAACTGAAGCACTTCTCAATCTTTTCCAGCAGCTTCCAGATGTGATTAATAACATATTTATATACAAAATGATTATTTCTCCTCTTCATCACAGTAAATCAGATGTTATTGTGCTTTTATCAACTAACATGTTTTGTGACAAAGTTTAATGTCATCTGTCTGTAAGAAGACTTGTGAATTTTGTGCATTTTCCTTCACTGATAATTGAAAATACTAACAAATTATCAATTGATGAATCATTAAAGGGATAGTTCAACCTTCAACCTCAGGCCAAGTGAAGGTCAGGTTTAGTTTTTTTAATCCACCACATTCTCTGACATTTTATGGACCAAATAACTAATCAATTAGTGGAAATATGATTGCTAAATTGATTGCCATTAGGTCCAAAGACATGTTTGATCTATTTTTCAATTGACGAGATTGTGACAGACATTGTTTTCTTTAAGGCGTCTAATATCCATGTTGACTCTGTCCATAGCAGGACATTAGCTTAGCTTCCTTCACCGGTCCTCCTGCTGCTTCTCCAAACTGGGGGCGTGTTGACCTCCATCTGGAGAAGTGCCTCATACAACCACACTTCAAGAAATATGAACTGTCCCTTTAAAATAAATTAAGATAAAATAACATCAGTAATCACACAGAGAGATTAAAGGAGCAGCCCTTACCTTTTCTTCTGTTTTTGGTTGAATAAAATAATCCAGGAGTTCTCCTCAGGACTGTGACATCTCTGCCACAGTGTGTGTGTGTGTGTGTGTGTGTGTGTGTGTGTGTGTGTGTGGTGTGGTGTGCGTGTGTGTGGTGTAGTGGTTGTGTGTGTGTGTGTGTGTGTGTGTGTGTGTGAGGAGCTGGTTTGCAGGTTGTTTGTACTCCACAGTCTTGAATTTGTCTCTTCAGGTTCTCCTGATGTTCCTACAGATCTCGTCCTCTGATCTCCTGATTTAAAAACAAGTCCTCCTCTGCTCTGTGAGACGTTCTCCCAGGTTCTCCTGGGTTCCTCTGTCCTCTGTCTGTCCTCTGTCTGTCCTCCTGCCTCTGGTCTCTGTGTCTCCTCGTTGAGCTCCGGGGAGTTCTGCTCCTTGTTTCCTGTTTGTTTTATTTTCTAGCTGTAGCAGGAAATGGTCATCTTTTCCTCTTCCTCCTCTTCCTCCCTCCTCCTCCCCCTCCCACTGTGGACCCCCAGCACACACACACACACACACACACACACACACACACACACCACACACACACACACACACACCACACCCTGGACCCTCTGCAGCAGCTCCAGCGCCCCCTGGTGGAGTTTTAGGGTTTGCAGCCCTGGACGACGACACGCTGACCCTCAGGTCAGAAAACTAGAGATGAGACCAAGTCATTGTTTTGTAAGTCACAAGTTAAGTCTCTTTGCACTCAAGTCTCAAGTCCTAAACTTTGAGTTTGAAGTCCTAAACAGTCGTGATGTAACAGTGAGTTTGATTTACAAACTTCCTCAGCTGTTAAGCTAACGTTAGCGACAGCAGTGAACTGTGACTGTTAAAGCTGAGACTTCAGTTCAGGATTTCAAATGTTATATTTAAATATACTATATTTGATTTATTTCATTTAATTATTAGGCTTTTCTCTTCTAATTCTAATTTAAACCTCATTTTCTATCAGCTTTGCTTCAGAAATAAAAGGGCTTCTGTCCTGAAAACAGCTAAATAAAGTTATCCAATCAGATATTTTGTTGTTGTCTCTGGGCGGAGAAAGGTCAGAGCTGGCTCACTCATTGGTCAGGACTTCATCACTGGGACAGAAGGACACAGACTGTGTTTGTTTAGAAAGTGACAGGTGTATGGCAAGGGAAAAAACCTCTTTTTAACCGTATTAAGTTATACGCTGCCATGGATGGTGGGGGACTCTCTCTTCCTAGATTAGACTGGTATCATTGTTCTTTCTCACTTGCACAACTGTCAAAAATTAACTTACCCCCTCATAGAGCCCCTGTTTGGGTGCAAATTGAAAAAGAAATACTTGATCCTTTTTGCATTGAATCTTTTGTGACACAGACAGGTCGGTCTTTACCAGTTCATAATCCTGTGTTAGATTTCTCACGGGAAAGCTGGAAAATGGCACATGGTCATGTTAAAAGCAATCCTTCGCTGACAACTGAAGCATCAATATGGTTTAATGCTAAGATCAGAATAGCTAAAAAGCCATTTTGCTGGTACCAGTGGGCTAAAGCAGGGATCCTACGTCTGGGGGATCTATATGATAACGGTCACTTGGTTACCTTCGAATATCTGAAGCAAAATTACAATCTGACAAGTAAAGATTTCTGGAAATATCTCCAACTCCGGCACTGTCTTCTCTCAGTCATGAGTTCTGGACCTGACCCAAGTACTAAAATTCAAAGTTTGCTACAATATGTTAGCCGTAAAAAAGGTGGCGCATCAATTTTTTATAACCTCATTAGAGATGCTAATGCACCGAAGCTTGGGAGTCTAAAATTGGCTTGGGAAAAAGATATTGGAGAATGTATTGAACAACAACAGTGGAATGAAGTCATATCCGGCTGGCACATTCCTGCTCGAGAGGTCCAGACACAGTTCACCAATTATAAAATCCTTCATCGATCCTACTGGACCCCAAGCAGAATGGCTAGACTCAAACTAAGAGAAGATGATCTATGTTGGCGTTGTCATAACGAAACTGGGACACTGGTGCATATGTTGTATGGCTGTGATATGGTCAGGGACTTTTGGGATGAAATAATATCTTTTATAAATGAACTGTATTGTATATCTCTGACCAAAAGTCCAGCGCTCTGTATGTTGGGAATTATCCCTAGTAAAGCTAAAATGTGTGATTTGAGAAAATTATGGTGCCGACTGGCCATGTTAACAGGATGCAGAATTATTGTTAGACAGTGGAAAAGGACTTCACCTTCATCTTTCAAAAATTGGATCGAATTAATGACCGACATAGTGCGATATGAACGAGTCATATCTAGACTCTCAGGACACCAGGATTCATTCCTGAAAACGTGGAGCCCATTCTTGGACTATATTAAAAAATGGACAATGCCCAAGGACTGATCTCACACATCACGTAAAGTGAATTTCAGCTAACAAAGCTTGCTGTTAACATATGTATAGGTAATAAGTTATCTTTTATTTTTTTATTTATTTATTTATTTATTTATTTATTTATTATTATTATTATTTGTGCTTGTTTGTTAGTTTGTTTTTGTTAAGGTATGTTGATAAATTTAATTTTGGGCTTAGTTTTGTTTGGAGATATAGGGAGGGTTAGACGGGTAGGGGGTATTCACACTATGAAAATGTCCTAGGAAATGTCTTTAAGTGTTCATGTTTTGATTAAATGCTGGACTTAAATATCAATAAAAAAAAAAAAAAAAAAAAGAAAGTGACAGGTGAATTAACAAACCACATGTTTTTGTCATCGTTATGCCAAATACTGATGTACAGGTGATATTTAGTGTGATACAGATCAGTCGAGGTTTTGTCTTTAATCCGTCTGTAGTTTTTTATATTAGTGTGGTATGAAGAGTAGTGTGTGTATTAAACTTTATTGATCAGTGATTATTTCCTTTGATGTCACACAGTCTGTTTCTCTCAGACCCCCTTCAGCTCTCCTGTGTCCCTCAGAGGGGCAGCGCCTCACAGTTTGAGAACCTCAGCACAGTTTGTTTAAGTTCTTCGACTGATCACAGGCTGAACTCGAGCCAACATGTATGTTTTATATAAAGTCTGTCTCCTCCTGTGAGAACAGACTCAGACTCAGATCAGCGTCTCTGCGGGTTTTGCCTGGATACGATTTCCATCCATTAAAATGTGATGAGAGATTTTTGGGGCCCCTCAGTTCTGCTGTCCAACAGGCCGAGAACGAGACAAAATCATCACTCAGCTGTCTCCTGTCTGTCTGAAATATGATCCAGAGATAAAAATGAAGTTTTAAAGGTTATTTCAATCATTTTAGTTCCTGTTTAAACTTCCAAAACAACAAACAGTCGATTATCTTCATCTTACTTCCTTTTCTTCATTAATAATCAGTAATTTGCTCCTTTTAGTTTTACTGAAATGAGTCATTTTAAATGTACTGAAGTAGTTTTTATTTTAATTATTGTCACATTTTATGTCTCATATTCAAACAGTAAAAAATGAATTTAAAAAAAATTAATGTGCACAGTTTGTCACAATTATTACTTTTTCTGTCTTTTTCTGTTTCTCTTCTGATTTTTTTCCTTCAAGTTAATTTCCTATTTACATATTTATTTTGTTCTTCATTTATTTATTTTGGCAAAACTTTTATTACATTTACATTTCTTATTTTTAAATTTTCTCATTCATTTCCTTTGTGTTTATTTTTTCCCCTTTTGATATGATTTCTCTCTCTTTTTTTAATTCCAGTTACTTTATTTATTTCAGTTTTTATTTATTTCCCTTTTTACTACATATTTTCATGTCTTTTATTTGACATGTGTCCACATTTAGCCAGTTTATTTCTACATTTATTTATTAACATTCTTTATGAGATGCATGTTTATTTATTCATTTTTCAGCTAAATTTAATCACACTGATTCATTTTCAATTCATCAAGTACATTTACATATTTGTGTATTTATGCCTGTGTCCCTCAGAGGCCACCATACCATTCAGAGCTCAAGCAAAATTACAGGACCTCATCATCGCCATGGTTACTGAGGGCTTTTTGTTGTTGTTGTTGTTGTTGAATTCAGTGGATAAAACACTTAAAAAGAAGAAACAGGAAGTGATACTGGACTGCAAAATTAATCTGTAGCTTATGATTGGCTGTTTGTCAGTGAAATGCACCCTGGGAGTTGTAGTTGACTTCTCTGCATTTATCAGTTTATATATTAAACGTAAATGTTTTTTGTTTTTTTTACACATTTGTTCATGTTTTGTTCTGATGATTCATCAGTTTCATGTCCATCGTTGATCTTCAGAGAGACGATGTGTTAAAATGATCTGTCGCCCTCTGCTGACAAACATCTGAACTACATGATTTATTATATAAAATAAAAATAATTAAACAGGAGAGTTGAGCCCCAAAGTTCAGAAAAAAGACATTATGAAATAATCAAACTGTGTAAAATATATAAATAAACTAAATATTTTTGAAAAGTTATTTATATTCAACTCATCAAACATTTTCATAATAAATTAATTTCATCTGATGTCATTTTTATTTATTTTCATAATAATTATCTGAGTTTTAATAACTGTCATTGGTTTATTTACACAATTTCTTCTTGTGGTTTCATAATTATTCATTTAATATTCAACACTGTGAGTCAGTGCTCATCTACTGTAAAGTTCCTCAAAACAGATAAACACACAGAAAATTAACATCATGTAAACCCATCGCACTTCAGCTTTCAGTATAAACACATCATCTATAAATCAGTGTCTGAAATCACATGAAATCAAATAACAATAGAAAAATACCTGATATATATAATAATAACCATTTCAACATGTACAAGTGTTAATTTTTAATTCAGTTCGCAGTGAGAATGAAGAGCACAATTATTTTTAGCAGGTATAATTTTTACCATTTGCACCATTGAAGTTTAGCATGTTAGCATGCTAACAATTGTTAATAAGCAAGAAACACAAAGTACATTTGAGCAGATTTTGGTCAAATCTGCAGCTGTTTGAGGAAGTCACTGGGACTTCGCTGACAAAAACAAAATGACAGAACATCTGGGTTGTCCTTCAAAAACCCGTCTGT
The DNA here is from genome assembly GCA_034769285.1 of Lutjanus argentimaculatus. NCBI lineage: Eukaryota > Metazoa > Chordata > Actinopteri > Lutjaniformes > Lutjanidae > Lutjanus > Lutjanus argentimaculatus. The sequence goes on along the minus strand of JAWZSL010000001.1, from coordinate 43,505,757 downwards.
CCTCTTCAGAGACTTCTTCTGGATCTGGAACTCAGGGCTCCCTGTCACTGGAGAATGACAATGTTAATGTTTTACAGGAAAAATTAGTTAAACCATCATCAAAATAGTTGACACACTGGATATGAGGGGCTCCAAAGGAGTCAGTCAGCTTTACCTGCTAGTGGAATCTGCGGCGCCACCTGATGCAGAGGAGCGTCAGAAGGACGACGGGAAGAGCCACTAAGAGGAAGACTGAACGAGAGGAGACAGAAAGATACAGGAGGTTTGATAAACTGTCATCCTCGTGTCCATCCAGCTTGTTTATTTAATGGTTTAAGTCCAGAAAAATTCAAAGTCTGGACATTATATTCTGTTAAATTCATGAATTGTGATGACGGTGCGTATTTGAGGCATGTGGGAAACAGGTTACACTTCATGTAAGGAGGTGTCCACATACTTTTGGCCTCTAACCTGAACCCTCAGGAAGCACAGATGAACTTGTGCAGTGAGTGAGGTGTGAAGATAACATTAAGAACTCAACTGTAAGTATTTACAGGAGCTCAAACACTGATTAAAATGAACAATCTCACTTAACATTGTAGACTGAATGCAATACAAATACAAATAAATATAGTGCAAAGTAAACACAGTTATGTCTCTGCGTAGGAACAGAGAGGTAACTTAAAAAGGGTTAAAAATGTGAAGTAAACTTGTATAAATGTAGATATAAATGTATAAAATTAGAGTTGTGAAGCTGATGAGATAGTTAGACAAGAAAAGATAAAGCAGAAAAAGATGTGTTAGTAGTAAAGCTTAATAGTCCTGTAATAATAATAAGATAATTTGGATTTTGCAGTATTCTTTGCAGATACTGTAGATAGTTGTACAAGTGAAGATAATGTAGAAAACACAGACATGTTGTTACCTGTATCCTCAGCAGGCTGACTGGTTGTTGTTCCTGTTTTAAAACATAAATAAAAACTTGATTTGGAGTCATGTCTCTGGTATACCCGCCTGCATTTTGTGGATTGTGTGTGTAGACTTTGTTTCATAAACCATCTGACAACTTGGATGATGTCAGACAAATATAACTTATGGATCCGTGTACGATGATTATTAATAATAAAGCTTCCAGGAGGGGACAACAAAATAGGAGGGTGGTGTCGGTGGTAGATGGCCTTGAAATATGGGAGAAACCCAAGAAAAAACAGTAGTGCTGGCAGATGTGGCTTAAGAGGTTATAATATTTATATGTATATGTAGTATCTGATAAAGAATTAGTTGTGTTAATTATTGTTGTAGAGTTCATGAGATAATTATACAAGAAAAGATAATGCAGAAAACATCTTCATCAGGTGGACTGGCTGGAGTAACTGATTTAAAATCAGAAATTTCAGAATTATATACTGCATTATCTGTTCAGTAATGTTAATTATAGATATACTAGGGCTGCTCCCTGATAGTTGATGATTCAAATCATTAGTCTGTGCCCCTGAAGTCGACTCAGATTCTCCCTGCCAGGCATTCGTTTTTTTTTTGTTTTTTGTTTTTTTTTTGTTTTTTCATCTGCATCATTGTACACAGATCAATGCAACATCATGACAGGCTGTAAACTTTACAAACCGAGTCTCTAAATCACCACAAACCACAAAACTAACTGTGATGGAAGCAGAGAAGAGTGATAGAAATGGAGCGCAGCTGACGTGCTGTCAGACTCTTCACCAGAGCGCACCGCGGAGCGCGCAGGGCGGCTGACGCGCCGTCAGAGGCTTCACCAGAGCGCACGCGAAGCGCGCAGGGCAGCTGACGCACAGTGTCTGACAACATGATGGAAAGGATCAATACAGTCAGAGAGATTTTCTTTAAAGAGGAAGAGACGTTTGGTTTAACCAGAAACAGCTGATTTAGTGATCTCAACAAACTCACCAGAATCCTTCCGCATCATCCTCAGCTTCATTCAGACTTTACAGAAACTAAATAAAACTCAACAGAATCCTCTTGGGTCATCTTTCTACTGTCTCAACAATTATCAACTCTGGTTCGGTCCAAATAAATCCTGAATTCACAGCGTAAAGGAGCGCAGAGCGTACAGCTCAGGTGATGCTGACAGCAGTTGCAGCCTCAGGAGAGATGCGCCGCAGGTCCACTGATTTTATAACTGAACTACAGGAGGACGCACACTTTGAATTTCTCTGACTGTGAGAAAATCTGATGTTTTCACATCACAGATGATAAAAAAAAGATATTAAAGTGCAAGTCTAACTGGTACAACATACTCATATAGGCTCATATAGGAATTAATTCTGGTGCACTGCACTGTAAAAAAAAAAGAGGGAAAAATCATTGAACATGCGTATAAGACGGCCAAATCTGATTCAGCTGAAGAAAATCTTAGTCGACAGCCATAAAATGTAGAGTTGGTGAGATAGTTGTAGAAGTGAAGATAATGTAGAAAACACAGACATGTTGTTACCTGTATCCTCAGCAGGTTGACTGGTTGTTGTTCCTGTTTTAAAACATAAATAAAGACTTGAGTTAGTGTAGTGTTACCTGCCAGCAATTTTTGTGTGTAGATTGTGTTTCATAAACCAGTTATTATATTAAGTATATAAGGGCTTCAATTCACTACCTAATTATTTTCATAGTCAATTAATCGATCGATTAATAGTTGTTTAATTTGAAATGTAAGAAAATGGTAAAAAATTTCAATCCAAAAATGTCAAAGTGTTTCCCAAAGTCGTCCCAAAGATGACGTCCTAAAATGTTTTGTTTTGTCCACAACTCAAAGATCTTCAGTTTACTGTCAGAGAGGAGTAAAGAAACCAGAAAATATTCACATTTAAGAAGCTGGAATCAGACTATTTGGACTTTTTTTCCTTACACAATTACTCAAACCGATTAATCAACTATCAGTATAGTTGACAATTAATTTCATAATCGATTAATAATCGATTAATCATCACTGCTCCATGTATGGCAATTATTATTAATACGTTTTCCAAGAGAAACAACAAAATGGGAGGGCAGTGTTGGTGGTAGTAGATGGCATTGAAATAAGCCAACCCAAGAAAAACAGTAGCATTAGCAGGTTTGGCTTAAGGAATTGTAATGTTGGAGTACCACAGGGCACTAATCTAGATCCTCTCCACTTCAGCTCACAGCTGAATCCGGTAACCACTTTGTGTGTTCCACCATATTGCAGTGCCGTCATTGCTGTGGTGGAACATCTTGTCAGTCACTCTGACTCGCATCTGCTGGTTGGGTCTAGAAGGGAACTCCAAATTCGCAAGACTCTCGCAAGATTTCTCATGTTCATGTCTAGACACCGCGTCTGCTGTTGCTTGCTAATAATGATGGCATGAATAACTGGACTGACGACATCAAACAGCAGCCCTCAGTAACCGATGAAGGTACCTTTTAGGATGGTGATTTTAATGTTCTTCAAATGTTACACAGTAGTTAGACAGCCAGAAACGGATAATGGAGAAAAGAAAAAACAGACCACCTCTACCACATTTAAGTGATGAAGTACTGTGTAACATGTGTTAAAAATATATATGAATTCACATTTCTCACCTGGTATTCAAGATTTTCATGAACAAAGTTCCTTTCTGTTAATATTTTTGATCTGCTCTGACACATGGTGGTCCTCTGTACACTTAGTGAATCTCTGCAGAGTCTCTGCTCTCAGACGTAAAGGTTTGTGGGTTTTGCATTCCATTTTCTTTCCAAAGTTGAAGTTTGACTTGACTGTTGGAGAAGCTGAACTGCACAGGTTCCTCCAGACTTACTAGACATTGCTGTCTAACGTAACGTTACATAAAAACTTAGTGTAAAAGTAGAAAACTGTAAACTTATGTCAGCTCGCATTCATTCACATCCATACTGAAGGGAGACGCCACCACAGTGATGGTGGCTTGTTAACTTATGGTACTTCTGCAGATTCATCTATAGATCAGAGGTCTGCCTTCAGCATGTATGGGAGCTGATGTTTAAATGTACACAGATGATACTGGATTATATTTACATGGACAAATAGAGTGAAGAAGCTGCTTCTACCTGTCATTTATCTGATAAAGAGTCTGATAAAGAGTTAGTCATATTAATCATTGTTGTAGAGTTCATGAGGTAGTTATAAAAGAAAAAGATAATGCCTATGCAACACAGTTAAAGAACCAAAACCAACATAAAGAATTAAAGATGTTTGTACCTTTCACATCACCACAGAGGCTTTCACACTCCTCCACAGTTGGAAAGATGTTCCCATTGGACCCACAGCCGCTGAAGATAAATCTCTCACACCTCTCACTCGATATGTTGTAGAAGAATTTGGGCATGTGCGCACTGCATCCACCATACTGCATGGGCCGATAACAACGGACTGATGGGGGAAAGATGGAGGGAATAAAGTTCTTCAGGTTCCCTCCATGATGGAGTCACAGGTCATTGAAAGGAAATTTGAGAATGTGGGGAAGTAATTTGAGCCAAAGATGCTGCATAGAGGTGCTGGGTGGATGGATACACTATTGCTTGTGAAGAAATAGTTCCAGCACATAACTTGCCCTAAAACCATAAACTGCTGTTTTTACGTTTGTTCTCTGTAAAGACCCGGACTAACTTCAGTTAGCGCCAGATTACTACAAACCTTGTAGCCACACCTGATAAACAGCCTAAATGAAATTCTTTTGTCGTGTAACGTTTTTACAGCAGCAGCACAAGCGGTGACTCATCCATTTTAAATTAGTTTAATTAATTGTTTTACTGTTGGCGGACTGTGCCCGCTGTGGAGACTTGGCTGCCATTTTGCCACCAGTTTCGTGACACTTGCACAATTCTTTCTGTTAAGCTGGAGGTGTCAGAGCTGTTAGAAATTCCCTCTCTGACTCTGAATCACATCTTGGACAAGTAATCTCAAGCCAAACAGAAGGAGACAGTTCTTTGGGTACTGTGTCACAATCAAAGCTCTAACTGGGTTCTATATATTTAAAAGGTCTCTTACACTTTTCACTGCAGAGAGCTTCACACCCCTCCTTGGTTTCAAAGTTGTTCCTGCAGGACGGACAGCCGCTGTAGAAGAACTCACAGCTGTGACTCTGGCTGTTGTAGAGGAATCTGGGAAATCCTGAATATTTGCTGAAAATCATTATTTTATGGCTTTGATCTGGTGGAAGAAAGAGAGGAAGGATAAATTATTTTGTCATGTCTTATTAACCATAATGTTCTCATTTGATTATGTCCATTTGCAGCTGTTTACTGAACAGTTCTATTTAAGCCTCATCCATCTTTTTTCTGTTGCTAATCTGTCACTCTTTCCTTTCTCATATGACACACACAGTGTATAATGTACAATATGTACAATAATGTAATGGTGATGACAAACTTTGAAATCTTCGTTTTTTTTAAAAACAGTAGGTTTCTGGTTTCAGACAGAAGCAGTCAAAAGCAACGATCATTTCCAGCCACTGACCCTTGATTCTGATAAAATGATGAATATTGGTTCTGTAGTTATTTAGTAAATTAAGCTCACGTTAATTTAAACTCTCTGATTCTGTGTTCTTGTCTGTAGCTACTTGTGTTCATGAGGAACAGTGAAGGAACTGTCTGCCAGGTGAGACTGACCGCTCAACCCAACTCTGTAATGTGCTCTAATTCTAATTAGCCTTGGAATAAACACTCAGTCCCTTCAGGACACAGTTATTTTGTGTTGGAGCCTAAAATGCCTGATTTCATGGCAGCTTTGTTGTGACAGCACATGAAAATTTCCCCAAAAAAGAGCTGCAGGTTTTGTTCCGTGAGAAAAAACATTTTGTGAAAAAGTTGCGTTAAATGTACAAAATTGCAAGATTGTGCAGAATTCACGACAATTGTGGAATTTGTGTAATTGCTGTGATTGCGACATCGCAACTACCTGGAGGGGCTGATGAAGGTATCAAAGGTAACATCATGTTGTTTGACAAGCAGAATCTGCTGTCTGTATCAGACCACAGAGAGACCGAAGTCAACTTGGTATGAGTGTATTTTAGTTTGGTTTTGGACGGAGACACTTTTGTACAGATTGTGTTTACACCTGCCTAAGATCACACAATCCAAGTCAAACAACCTCCAGATGTGGTCGGGCAGGTCTGATCACTTTCTGATTACGAAGCATTTGTATGTTGCACTAACACGCGTTTTTCCTTGTTTGGATAACATAGTTTATGAACACCTCGCCCTCACCCTCCCCTTCCAAGCACATAGGAGAACCTGTGGAACGTCTGTAGCTACTGTTGAAACATGGTGAGGAGAAGCTGCTCCCTCTGTGGATATAAAAGGCTCAGAAACACAACAATCCTTATTTTCAGGTGGTTATACAGTAATAAAAACACAGAGATGAATATTATGTTAAATTTCTGATGTATTTAAAAAGGTTGCATTGTTGACATCTCTTAAACATCACATTCTGTTCATTTGTGCACACAAATGAATAATTTGAGAGAATAAATTAGTACTTTTGGCGACACAGCAGGAAAAAAAAAAGTTTTTTAAGGTAATTAATATTGTAGAATAAATGCAGTTTGTTTCTACGTGGCAAAAGATCTATTTCCGTTTGGCAGTACAAGGCCCTGAGTCGCTGAACTGTGGAACAGAGAAGTTTAACAGCAGTCAGCAGGTATGAGGCATGAATAGGGACACTGCAGTGTTAATGAATGTCACAAAACACTCAGATACAGTAAAATGCCACTGAACTTCAACCCCTCGTCCTTTGACAGGTTTCCAGATAAATTGACTTCCTGACAGATAATTTCTTTACAGAATTCTGTAGAAAACATGAATCCATCTTACCATCATCAGAGGTGTTCTTGGGGTAAACCGTGATCTGGTCACTGGGCTGTCGGGTGTACGAGTGTTTGCCGTGTTTCTGACAGTTGACCAGCAGACACTGAGCTGAACCGCTGACCGGTGTGACCATCACGGCCACGTGGCACTCAGCCTCCGCAGAACAATCTGTCCAGCAGCTCAGTGCGTCCTGAGGCTCTGGCAGCCGGACCAGACTGTAGATCCCGGAGACAAAGCACTGCTCCGGCTTGGGGACCTGAGACAGACCAGGACAAACCAGGAGACACACCACCAGCAGACAGAACAGACTCCTTCTGGTCATGGCTTCTTTTTAAAAACCTTCAGCTCAGATGAAGACGTGAACAGATTTGAAGAGGACAGACTGATGGATCCACTTCCTGTTCTACTGGCTTTGTGCTGAGTCATTAAAATTTTTACCTGCTCCACCCGCTCACCTCCATCACCACACATTCCTCTGTGATAAATCTCTAACCTCATGTGTCATCCAGTATTAATGTAACATTCTGAGAGGGAGTGGCCTCTTTGTTTCACTTTAGAAACCTTAATTAAAAATCTGTTGTCCTCACCTCAGAGTTTGTGTAAAGGCCAACAAACCTGAACTTCACATCCTTCAACTCTGGGCACTTTTAACACCTTTGATTCCAAATTTTTCCCAAACACAAAAATATCCAAATCGTGTGTCATTAGTAACCATTTGAAATAATCAATCATTATTTTTTAATACTTTAAACCTTGAAGGCACACAGAGATGTTACTGATGATGGCACAGATGTGTTTTCACAAGAAATCAAAATATTTTTAATAATCAAATCAATCAAACAGGCAGAGACTGAAACTGTTGGGAAGGACACAAGATTAATAACAGACAAATGAAAACCTGAACATGAGTGGTGGATAAAATTACTGCTATTATTATAATCAACACTAAAAAACTCAGGCCAACATAAAGTAACTCATAACAAGAGAAGCTAAGCTGAGACCACTTGTTGAAAGACAGACGACACTGAGGAGACGTTCTACCACTACTCACCACAGGTACAACACAGCAAACATCACAACGAAAAAATGGTTCAGTCTTTATTGTGTCCTAGTGAACTTACCAACATGCAAAAAGTGAAGGGACCTCATCATGAACTAATCAGACACAAACAAGTTGGTTTAACAAATCTCAAAATAACTTAAGGAAAATGGACCATAAGAACTCAGAATAAAGGCAAACTACGACAAAACTAACTGACAAAAACTTAACCGCAAAATATTTAAACAATGTCAAAATAATGTGAAAATTAAAGAGCAAATTAAAGGATGAACCAACAGGTAAACTAACAGCAGTGGACTGAAAGGCAGCTGAACCTGAAAAAGGGGGAAAACAATTAACACTAATGTTGCACCCCTTCTCACCCCCTCTGGTTCGAGGCTTTAACTGAACTCAGGTGAGCAGGACAGCTGATTCCACACAGGTTCATTAAACACATCACACAACTGCTACAGAAAGAGAATCTCACAGGCTGAACTGTGTTGTGTCTTTAGTTTGTTTTAGTACATGTACCTGTGACAACCAACATGAAGAGCCAAAGCAGGACAGGAGAGGAGGAAAATGGCCAACAGGTCCTGAATGGAGGACTGTCTGAGGGAGCAGTCAGACCCAGGCTGCATCCACCCACTGCGCAAGACAAGACCAGAAAAGCCAACCACCTACACCACACATTCTCCACCACATCAAGACTGTGATAAATAAATTAATGTGCATAAAAAAAACATGACTTTTTCCTGTCTTTATTTCTTCCTCCTGTTAATTAAAGCTATAGTTGGTAATCCTGTTCAGACACACTTTTTGTTAAACTGGGTGAAATGGTCCTTCCATCCTGAGAGTAGTCAATACATTATTTATTCAGAAAAAGGAACGAAAAGAATCAGACCTCTGTGTCAGCTGCAGGCCTGCAAAAACTCTGACCAATCCCTGCCATTCGGTCCGAATGGAAAGAACCAATCAGATGCCTTCATGTCTTGTCCTGCCCACGCTCCCCTCTGTCCCTCCCTCCTCCCCACGTGCACACTCATCACATTTCACCGTTGCCGGAAATATTCAGCACGGTCCTCAACAGAAATACCAAGTTAGCAGGAGAATAAGTTCATAAGGGTACAATGGCAGAGAAAATGCAGCCAGAAATACCACAGCTCGCCCGTTAAACAGGCAAAGAAAAGAAAGCTGGAGGCAGAAAAGGCTGTGATGAAAAAGGCTCTGGATAAAACTAGAGGACAAACCAGAGTCAACATCGGTGCAGCCTTTGAGCTGTGGAGACAACTGAGGCATCTGAAGGGCCTGAAAAGTGATGCAGAGGTTGCTGTCTTTCTGTTGGACAGGTCATTATTTGTTATTTTCATGGAATATGTAACGTTTGCCAACTTAGCTACTTTTGTAGCTCGTATTAGCCCAATGCTAACATTAGCTTCTCTGTCGGTGTAAGCCGGTCGTCGGTGCATACTGCTTATCTAACTTATAGGATCTGTGCTTCCTGCACGGAGCATTGAGGGGGAGGAGGGGGTGGAGCTTAGAGGAGGTGCCACTTTCAAATCTTAGCTCTCCAACATTACCAACTATAGCTTTAATGAGCAGGATTTGTCTGAGCTGTTCATAAACACACCTCAATGATAACTGGTGAGTCTCAGTCCCTGGACGTCAAATACAGACATTTTGATTTGATAAAGTGTCCCGAGCAGCAAAATAATGAGATGGTCAGAGGGTTGCAGACACAGACACCAGCACACACTGACAGAGAGTCAGTGATGATGAGAGGGATTATGTTTATTTATTATGTTTATATGAGTATTTTACAAGGAAAATATTGCATATTATGTCTTCAATTTCTATCTGTTTATTCATATACATATACATCCAAATTTATTTATTAACATTCTTTATTTATCATCCATATGTACTCTGTTTTGGATCAATCTAAATATATTAATTCATTTTCATTCATTTGTTTATTAATATTTATTCATTTATTTACTCCGTGCAAATCAGAGTCGAAGCAAATTTAGAAGCCTCCATCATCACCATGGTTACTGAGTCTGTGTCATGGACTCTACTTTTTTCTTTCATCTGTGATATTTTGATGACACCATATAATTAAAATGTCAGATAGTAAGTGTGGTGAATGATGTAATGGAGTAAACATGAAGAAATTCTGTATTTAATATTCAGGATTTGAAGCTCTGTGATTGGCTGTTTGTTAGCAAAATGCACCCTGGGAGTTGTAGTTGACTTCCCTCCTTAAGTTTTTATGTCTACAGGCTTCATGACATGTTATCAAAGATATTTTCTAACAGCTGTTCATCTTTTTTTTTTTTTCTTTATGATTTATCAGTTTCGTGTCCATCAGAGACCTTCAGGGAGACTGTGTGTTTAAATGATCTGCTGCCCTCTGCTGATACGGAGCTGAACTACATGCATTTAATCACCTCAAATAACAATAATTAACTGATCATCCCTGACACATTTTTTAAAAAGTTTTTATTTTCATTTCAGCTCTTTTAATAAGAGGATAAAACCCCGGAGATGCATCATCAAGTGGGTCCTCAGGCACAAACATGGGCATCAACAAACATTTAACAAAAACAAGCCAAGAAATATATAAATAATAGAAATAAGTTACATAATCCAACAACACAAAATAAGACACACACAGACACATTAACATCAACAAGGACGAACACATAAGAGCTCTGCCATCATCTCAAACCACACCTACACCTGTTACAGATGTCATCTGAATAAAAAGAACAAGACATAAATATATATAATACATACATATATATAAAAAATTCTATTATCAATATGCAATTAGTTATGTTAGAGTAAAACTAACTGTCACATTTGTATGAAATCAGCTGAGAATTCTGCAGCATTCAGTCTGCAGAAATACGTCAAACAGTGACCAGACAGATGCTGTGTGTGAGATATTGTGGTTGTTAACATTTAAACTAATCACCTACATATGTCATACGTAGGCATGAGCGGTATCTATTTTCTCATACCTTCATACCTTCCTGACATTTTACTGGGGTATACGGTATCATGACAGTATTTGTGTAAAACTCGTGCTCAGCTGTATTCCACTGTACTTAGTGCTGTCTTAAAGTAGGCGGAGCTTATCGTCATGGCGACACAGTTCACAGCTGAGAAACAGCACACACAGGAGCTTTGCTTTGGGTTTGAGAAGCTGCAGCTTTTATTCACAGACAAACTCAAACCTAAACTGTGAATTTACAGATTTACATGTTCAGTCCAAACAGCAACTTCACTGCTCACTTTTTCCTCCACTCAGCATGCATTCACCATCACTCTGCAGCCATAAACCATAATTAGTCTGCAAGTTACCCTCTCCCACGCTCACTAATGTTACACACTCACCGCACTACACTAAGACTCTTTGCTCTGAGCAGTCGATCGTCTGCAGCGTTTGTTGACTTATGTTTAGCATCGGGACAAAATTCAAAATACTTTTAGGGCTGAGGCAGTTTTCTTCTGCGCACTACAAAATCTCTCTGTCGGTTTAATAGAAAGAGGAGCTTCTGTGTTTACAACACTATTGAAAATCATACTGTCTGGATTTCTTGGTGTACTGTAATACCTTTAGACCACCCAAGTCTACTCACATATGTGTATTTGTAGGTAAACAATAGAAAACATAGTGCTGTGATTTGGTTGTTCTGTATGACTCCTGGTGTCACTAACTGTGTCAACATGAGCTGAAAAACCACTTTTACATCCAAACCATGTAACTAAAGATAAAAAATGTTCTACAAACAGGACTGTAGTTGAAGCTGGAACGCTGTGATCAGAAGAAAACAAAATTATAGAATTGGACACAAAGTGTCGTCTGTGTCCTCTGGGGTCAAAAGTTTCTCTTTCAGGTCGTTCATTTCTTTTTTGTGTTTTTTCTGTAGTTCATCTGTTTTTTCCCTCTCAGTGTCTCCATCTTTGCTCAGTTGCTGTTTTAACTCTTTCATCTCTTTCTCATGTTTTCTCTGTAATTCATTCATTTCTTCTAAAACCTTCTCTTTGAATTCATTCATTTTTTGTTCATATTTCTGTAAATTATCAGTTTGTTCTTTCTGATTTTTTTCCAGCTGGGTCACAAGTTTCTGTTTCATCTCATTCATCTCTTGTTCGTGTGTTTTAGACAGTTCTGCCTTTTTTAAGTTCTGGGTTTCTTCATTTAGGGTGAAAAGTTCCTGGTCTAAGACTTTCATTTCTTGATTGTGTTTTTTCTTTAATTTATCGATTTGTTCTTTCTCCTTTCTTCTGTTTTGGACTAAGAGATGTTTTTCAAGAATATCCAGCTCTTGTTTGTGTTTTACCTGTAAATCATCAGTTTCTTTCTTATATTCTTTCTTGTGGGTCAGAAGTAGCAGAGTCATGTCAGCCACTTCTTGTTTGTGTTTGTTCTGTAGTTCATCCATAACTTGTTTCAGACTTTTTTCTTTGTGAATTGAGAGTTGTTTAAAGCTCTCATATTCCTCCTTCTTCTCCTGCATGTCTTTCTCCTGCTGTTGTTTCAGATCTGTCACTTCCTTCATGTGTTTTTCTCTCAGAGCTGTAAATTCATTTTCCTTCCTCTTTCTGAATTCTCTGAACTCTTCAGCTTTATTTCTGGCCTCCTCTTCATATTTGTTCTTCATTTCTTCCAGTTTTGTCTCATAGTTTTTGTCTAACTCTTTTTTCTCTTTTTCCTCTTGTTCTCTTCTGATTCGATCCTCTTCTTTTCTTTTCTTTTCATCATTTTCTCTTTCTTGTTCATATTCTTCTTGCAGTTTTCTGAGTCTTCTGTGTTCGTCCTGTCGTCTCTGTTCATCTTCTTCGTATCGTTTTTCCCACCATTCTTTTTGTTTGTTCTCCCAGTTCTCTCGTTCTTTTCTCATCTCTTCTCTGCTCTCCTCCAACTTTCTGTCAATAGTTTCCTTGGATTCTGACTCTGATCTGATTTTTTGCTCCAAAGCTTCAACTTTTTCTTCCCACTGCTGTCGTTTAATGTCTTCCTGTTGTTTTCTCTTCCTTTCTTCTTCTTCTCTCATTTTCCATTCCTTCTTTCTCTGTTCACGTTCTTGGTTGATATTTTCTTCCTTTTCTTCAAGTAGTTTTTCTCTCAGTTTTCTCTCCTTTTCAATTTTGACTCTCTGTTCTTCCTCAATGTCTTTTTTCTCTTTTTCCTCTTGTTCTCTTCTGATTCGATCCTCTTCTTTTCTTTTCTTTTCATAATTGTCTCTTTCCTGTTCATATTCTTCTTGCAGTTCTCCGAGTCTTCTGTGTTCCTGCTGTCGTCTCTGTTCATCTTCTTTATGTCGTTTTTCCCACCATTCTTTTTGTTTGTTCTCCCAGTTCTCTCGTTCTTTTCTCATCTCTTCTCTGCTCTCATCCAGTTTTCTGTCCTTTGATTCTGACTCTGAACTGATTTTTTGCTCCAAAGCTTCAAGTTGTTGTTCCCACTCCTGTCGTTTAATGTCTTCCTGTTGTTTTCTCTTCCTGTCTTCTTCTTCTCTCATTTCTTGTTCTTTCTTTCTCTGTTCACGCTCCTTCTTAATGTTTTCTTCCTTTTCTTCAAGTAGTTTTTCTCTCAGTTTTCTCTCCTTTTCAATTTTGACTCTCTGTTCTTCCTCGATTTCTTTTTTCTCTTTTTCCTCTTGTTCTCTTCTGATTCGATCCTCTTCTTTTCTTTTCTTTTCATAATTTTCTCTTTCCTGTTCATATTCTTCTTGCAGTTTTCTGAGTCTTCTGTGTTCGTCCTGTCGTCTCTGTTCATCTTCTTCGTATCGTTTTTCCCACCATTCTTTTTGTTTGTTCTCCCAGTTCTCTCGTTCTTTTCTCATCTCTTCTCTGTTCTCCTCCAGCTTTTTGTAAATGATTTCCTTTGATTCTGACTCTAATTTTATTTTTTGCTCCAAAGCTTCAACTTTTTGTTCCCACTCCTGTCGTTTAATTTCTTCCTGTTGTTTCCTCTTCCTGTCTTCTTCTTCTCTCATTTCTTGTTCTCTCTTTCTCTCCTCACGTTCTTTGTTGATGTTTTCCTTCATTTCTTCAAGTTGTTTTTCTCTCAGTTTTCTCTCCTCTTCAGTCTCTGCTCTCTGTTTCTCCATTCTTCTTTTCATTTCTTCCATTTCTTCCTCATGTTTTCTCTGAAGCTCCTCCCTCTCTCTCCTCATCTCTTCTTCCTTCTCCTTCAGGATTCTCTCCATTTCTTTCTTTATTGCTGCCTCGGCCTCTTGCAGCATCTCATTAGTGTAGCAGCTGCCTCCATTTGTCTTCACCATGGTGTCAATCTTGGTTATCAGCTCACTGACTTGTGTTTGGTTTTGTTGATCATAGTTATTGAACACATGGTATCTTCCTCCACAGTCAGAGATCAGCTTCTTCAGTGAATCATCACATTTCTTTTCAATGTACTCATGAACAGACATTTCCTCACGTTCCAGTGTTCTCCTCCAGTGAACAGAATGATGATGAACTTCTCAACATTCTTCCCAAATCCTTCCTTGATGAGTTTTAATGCCTTCTTGTCCTCTTGTGTAAATCTACCGATCTGTATCACCAACAGGAAGACATGTGGTCCTGGAGCCAGAAGACTGATGCATTTCACCATCTCCTCATTAACTTCATCATGAGACAAATTATTGTCAAACAGACCAGGAGTGTCGACCACAACAACAGGACGACCGTCCACTTCACTCTGTACTTTCTGACAACGTTTGGTGACTGATGTTTGACTTGATTCAGCTTTAAACGCTTTTCTTCCCAGGATTGTGTTTCCTGAAGAGCTCTTTCCACAGCCAGTGTTCCCAATCAGAACAATCCTGAGACTCTCTGGACTCTGCTGCTCATCATCACCTGTGAGATAAGAAGACCAGGAGTTACTAAAGGACAGAGAAGAAAACAACGATGTATTATTATTTATATTTATCACTGACAGTACTTACAGCTGACTGTGCTGCTTGTCTTCAGGTCCTTCAGTTCAGCCTGTAGTCTGGTGATGTTTTTCTCTTGCTGAAGGATCTTTTTTGTTTGGACAAATGCAAATGTCTCTGTTGTGTAGCTGCATGGTTTGTCTTTGTCAGGTCTCATTTTTTCCACCATGTCCAGCAGCTCTGGGATCTGCTGCTGGTCCTTGATGCTGAGAACAACATGTCTTCCTCCACAGCTCTGAAGGAGCTCCTGGATGTCTGTGGTCTTTCTTACAAAGTCAACAACATCTGGAGCTGCAGGATCTGAGTCCACAGTGAACACAATCATGGTGAAGTCATTGACTCCAGAGCTGAATGTGTTCTGGATGGTCTTTAACTCTTCCTTGTCTTCATCAGTGAGGGGACCCACAGGTAGGACCAGGATGAAGACATGGACGCCCTCAGGATCACAGAGGGAGACACACCTGAATGATTCCTCCATCACTGTCTCCTGAGGTTTTCCATACAAGGCAGGCAGCTCCACCAGAGAAAGCCAACGTCCACACACCTCTCCCTGATGTTTAACACACTCTGATGAGTTGGAGACTGAATGAAGATCTGTCTGACCTAAAATGGCCTCGGCTGCTGAAGTCTTCCCTGCTCCTCTCCTCCCACACAGAACCAGGTTTAAAGATGGTCTGATGTCTTCAGACTTTGGTCTCATGGTGTCTTCAGTGAAGGTGAGGAAGGTTCCTTTGTTTTCATCCACAATGTTCTCAACCTTCTCCATCAACAGTCTGTGGTTATCTTCAGTCATGTTGTAGTGTCTTCCTCCACAGTCTCTCAGGAGCTCACTAACAGCTGTTTGATTCTCCCTGTCTGTGCTGATGACCATTGAGTGTTTAAAAGCATCTGGACCAAACAAACTCAGGATGAACTTCAGTGTTTTTCTGTTCTCTTCAGTGAAATCAGAAGGATTCACTAACAGCAGGAGAACATTTGGTCCAGGAGGACACAGAGTCACACAGCTCCTTATCTCTGTTCTCAGCATCTCCACAGACAGACTGAAGATGTCTGGAGTTTTCACTACTGTCAGAGGATTTCCTCTCCACTCTCCGCTCTCCACACACTGTTTGGTTGAGAAAGGATTTGGGAAATATTTTGTCCGTGGAGTGTTAGTAATGATGAAGTTTCCGAGCGTTGTCTTTTTGTCCTCTTTTTTCCCCAACAGCAGAATTCTGAGTCCACGCTGAGTCGACCTCACTGCAACAGAAACATAACACAGAGATGTTTACATCTAACATGTTTATACTTGTTTATAAATAGTATTTATGTCAGTGTATCTACAAAACACAGCAAATGTTTTGCATGTTGACAAGACAAGATGGCGCCTGTGTGTTTGGCTGGCCGTCTCCCATTGCTGAGTGTGTTGCTGTTTTTCTCGTGTCTGCTGTTTGTTGTACGGAGTGTGTCACCGCTGCAGGTGTATGATCACCTGACACTTCTTAATATTCGTCAGTCTTTGGAAAAACTGCCAATCTGTGGCTCTGATGGACATTCAAAGACACCTCCGCCTTTCCTGGCGTTCATACCGCCACATCTGCGGCATCTTTCCTGCTGGCTACCTCGCAGCAGTCGCCGCAGAAGACGCGGAAATTGAGGAGGAGTTCTCATTAAACTGAAATCATACCTGGCTTCTTCTTATCGCGATCCCCGTCGCTTACTAGCCGGATCCTTCACGGACTACAGGGGCTACGATCTGCGGAGTTACACGGAGTACAGATATCGGTGGCTCCGACCGGTTCTCCAGGACACTGGGGTGCTGCTCCCATGTTGTCGGCTAGTGTTTTTGATTTTGCTGCCCCCCCCCCCACCTGCCAATAAGCCTGTTTCCCCTGCTCGCAGATGCTGTATCTTTACTCCATCGACGGCTGTAGAGTTTGCTGCTGCCTTTAAGGACTCTCAGCTGCATGCTGACAGTGGGCTGGTTCCTTCCCTTTGCCCAGATAGCCTACTCTCCACTTTCCATTCCACCTGTTCTGCGATTCTGGACTCTGTTGCCCCTTTTCTGCAAAAAAGCACCAAAACCAAGACAGATCCCTGGTTGAACGATCACACCCATCTGCTCAGACAACAATGCAGACAGGCTGAACGACGTTGGAAAAAGGACAAACTGCATGTATCCCTGGGCTGGTTAAGGGACAGTTTAGCTGCTTACCAGAGATCTCTGAAGGAGGCCAAGTCCAAATATCTGTCCTCAATTATCGCCAACAGCTCTCATCATCCTAGGCTGTTATTTAATACTATTGACTCTGTTATTAATCCATGCCCCACTGTCCTGTCTGATGCCTCCACCGCAACCTGTGAAGAGTTTGTATGTTTCTTTACTGACAAAGTGGCATCAGTCAGGCAGAATATCAGCAACATTGATATGTCCCCTGATGATGTGGATGCTCCTCCTACACAGTCTGCTGTCTTTGACTGGTTTGAGACTATTTCTCTGTCGTCTTTCACTAAGGTGGTTAGTGGCATGAAACCCACTAACTGTCCCTTAGACATCATTCCGGCCAAGCTTTTGAAGGAGGTTTTTAATTCTGTTGGGTCAAGTCTGCTTGTTTTTTATAAACTCTTGTCTTAGTTCAGGGTCTGTCCCAGCTGCCTTCAAACACGCTGTGGTTAGGCCCCTCCTTAAAAAAAGTATCTTGACCCCTCTGTGCTGTCCAATTTTAGGCCTGTCTCCCACTTGCCTTTTCTTTCTAAGGTCTTAGAAAAAGTGGTTTTTATTCAATTACATACATTTTTAGAGACAAATTCTGTCCTTGACAAGTTCCAGTCTGGTTTCAGATCCCGACATAGCACCGAGTCAGCACTGCTAAAGGTGCACAATGATATCGCCTTGTCTGTGGATGCCGGGAATCCTGCTCTGTTGGTGCTGCTGGACCTCACAGCGGCCTTTGATACGGTCGACCATGCAGTCCTTGTATCTCGCCTAGAGCAGTACGTCGGCATCCGTGGCACCGCTCATCCAGTGGTTTAGGTCATACCTGGCAAATAGGAGTTTCTCTGTGATGATGGTGACCTCTGCTCTTCATATGCATCCCTCCCTTGTGGGGTGCCACAGGGTTCTATTCTCGGCCCTATTCTGTTTTCATTGTGCATGCTACCTCTGGGATCAGTTATAAAAAAAACACAATCTTTTCTTTTCACTTTTATGCTGATGATTTGCAGATATATTTGCCCATGAGACCCAATGAAAATACTGCACTTACTAAGTTGCTGGATTGTATTACTGATGTAAAGCAATGGCTGGCACGGAACTTCTTGCACTTGAATGACAGCAAAACGGAATGTATTTTATTTGGCATGCCACCCATGTCAGATGTTTTCACAACAAACTCTGGTACTCTGGCCCCCTTTTTTAAACCACTTGTACAAAATCTTGGGGTAACATTTGACAGTGGGCTTAAATTTGATAAACAGATTAGTTCTGTTGTTAGAACGAGCTTTTTTCAGCTCTGTCTCTTGGCCAAAGTGAAGCCATTTCTCAGTCGGCAGGATCTCGAGAAGGCAATCCATGCATTCAAGTTCGAGACTGGACTACTGTAATGCCCTTTACGTTGGCCTCAGCCAGTCTTTAATCTCAGTCTCCAACTTGTACAGAACGCTGCAGCCCGATTTTTAACAAGCACGTCCAGATGTGAACACATTACCCCTGTGCTGTTGTCACTCCGCTGGCTTCCAGTTCATTTTAGAATTGATTTTAAACTTCTGTTGTTTGTTTTTAATGCCATTAATGGCCTGGCTCCCTCCTACTTGTCTGAGATTTTAACTATCCGTGATCATGGTAGGGCCCTGCGTTCTTTGGGTCAGCTTCTGTTAGAAGTCACAAGGTCGAGATACAAACAGTGAGGCGATCGTTCTTTTGCTGTCGCTGCTCCCAGACTGTGGAACAAACTGCCCCCCGACATTCGCACCACTACTGATCTCGGCCTTTTTAAATCAAAGCTGAAGACCTTTTTTAGATTGGCGTCCAATCCTGACTAGGGGAGTCTTGTTTTTTTTTTTTTTTTTTGAAATGTACTTTGTTTCATCTGTTCTATTTCATGTACCTCTGAAAGGCTTTTCATAACCTGCAGCACTGTGGCACTTTACACAGTCAAAAACCTGTGTTTTTATGTATTGTTTTATGTTTTGTTTTATGGCTTTGTTGTAAAGCACTTTGGGTACCTTTTGGTTATTGTAAAGGGCTATACAAATAAAATTTGATTGATTGATTGATTGATTATTGGGGGGCCACAGCTCTGTTACGGCACACAACAGGGCTCACCCCGCCCTGCCTCACTTTCCTCATCAGTTGGATGTTTTATAAAGTCGCGGTTTGAACTTTTTCATCTACAACTCTGTTTTCACAGCTGATGAGCCTTCTGTGTGTGTGTGTGTGTGTGTGTTTGAGGCTTGTTGTTAATTATGAAGCAATTACAATAATCGAAAGTAAAGTGGTACCAAATGACATCAGCACCAACCAGCCACACTTACAAAACAACTTCATAAGTAGACATGTACAGATCTGTATTTTTCTTTGCTGTCAGACCCTCTCACACAGCAGAGTGAACAGATGAGGGAGGGGAGAGATTGTTCATTAATCAATCATGCATGGTTTGACTCTTTCAGATGGATAAAAGAAAATTAAAATGCCAACATGGGCCATAAAATATACTTGGATGTCTGCCCAAATAAAGTCTATGTGTGGGGAACGCTGTCATGAGTTAGTGAGAGTGACTGAGTGAGACAGAGACAGAGTGGGTTGTGTCTAGATGGTAACCCCAGAACCACCATTGTTTCTACCTTTAGAGTCAAATATCAGATGAAGAGGATGGGTATTCAAGTCAGTGCCTCAGTGGTGAGCCCACATTGCTACATGCAACTGTAAATAGAAAAAGAAAGAGCCTGGTACGTGATAGGACCTTTGTAGGACCTTTATATGACCTTGGAATTCATGGAGACCTTGCTGCCCTACAAGATGAAAGATTTGAGATTGACAAAAGAATTTGTTGACAATTTTAGCAAGTTTTTGGACTTTATGTCACACAGTAAAAAGGTGTGATATTATTGGCCCAAAGTTTTGCTGAAATTTTTTGTAAATACTGGGTTCATATGGGGTACATTACAACAGAATTAAATAGTTGACAATGACGTCCTACAGTACCTATTATTTAACGCCTGTGATAAGCTGTACATCTTCTGTCGTAGACTAAAAGCTCATCTGTTTAGCCTTCTCCTTGGCCCATGAAATGAAAATAAAAACTCCCCATCTCATATTGTTTCTAAATGACACATCACTTAATCTTAATTGACAAAGTTACCTGATTCTTGCAATTTTTTTGTGTTGTATCCACATGGCTGAATGCACTTACTGCTTTTTTTAAAATTTCATACAGGTGTGCCTTCAGCAGGTAAGCTGCACCCACACTCCAGTGGAGAAGCATTCAAATCTGGTTAGAAATCTTAAATTCTGAAAACTGCAAGAAAAACTCTCACTAATAAATGAACTATTGTTACTCAACAATAAAAATGCTGTATCAGCACAATAAATATTGTTGGTGCCAAAAGAGGCTTAGTGCTCCTCCTCTGATCTAAAGTGACATTTCAACATTATTTCTGAAAGAACGTGCAGGCAGGCTGAACCTGTGGTGTTCTTTTGGAGATGATGTGACTTAAACCAGGAGTCAGTAGGACTGCCACATGGTTTATAAGGCTAATAATGTTAGCATGTTGTATATGTGGGGAAAACATGACTAATAAAAAGACAGTTGTTTGGACTCTGTTAAATGTTGTTGTTCAGTCATGTTCTGTGTGTGTTAGTGAAGTCAACAGACATAAAGTGACATCTGAGAGTTGCTCCCAGCTTCTTCCAGTCTCCTGCTGATTTGTCACCTCGACTGGGGGAAGCGTGCCTATGTTCCCACAGCCCTATGTTCCCACGCGCCTCTCGCCTATGTTCCCACAGCCCTATGTTCCCACAGCTCTATATTCCCATCATGTAGCCCTATGTTCCCACAGCCCTATATTTCCCACAGCCCTATGTTCCCACAGCCCTATATTCCCACAGCCCTATGTTCCCAGGTGCCTATGTTCCCAGGTGCCTATGTTCCCACAGCCCTATGTTCCCATGTGCCTATGTTTCCACAGCCCTATGTTCCCACGTGCCTATGTTCCCACAGCCCTATGTTCCCATGTGCCTATGTTCCCACAGCCCTATCTTCCCACAGCCCTATGTTCCCACGTGCCTATGTTCCCACAGCCCTATATTCCCATGTGCCTATGTTCCCACAGCCCTATGTTCCCACATGCCTGTGTTCCCACAGCCCTATATTCCCACAGCCCTATATTCCTACAGCCTCCGCTATGTTCCCAGGTGCCTATGTTCCCACAGCCCTATGTTCCCACGTGCCTATGTTCCCACAGCCCTATATTCCCATGTGCCCTATGTTCCCACAGCCCTATGTTCCCACGTGCCTATGTTCCCACAGCCCTATATTTCCATGTGCCCTATGTTCCCACAGCCCTATGTTCCCACGTGCCTATGTTCCCACAGCCCTATGTTCCCACAGCCCTATATTCCCACAGCCCTATGTTCCCACAGCCCTATGTTCCCACATTTCTAAGATTTTTTTCAAAATCAGGCCCTATGTTTCCACAGTTCCCCATTTCTACCCCTGGTAGTTAGGGGTTCGTCACTCAATCCCGCAGGTGGTGATTTGAAGGAGAGAGCTAGCTTCCAAACTCTCTTGAGCTCATCACCGCTACTCCAACATGGGGTTGCTGTGGAGTGACGAACCCTCATACTGAAATTAAATTCACCTCCATGAGTTAGTGCACATTCAAACAATAAAAAAAAAAAATTACTCATTCATTTACTATAAAGTGCTTCCAAAAAATCTTGTGGGAGGATAGGGCTTAAATTAAAGGGAAATGTAGGAACGCAAGACCTAATTTTGAAAATGTCCTAGAAATGTGGGAACATAGGGTTTCATTTTGAGAAAAATCTTAGACCACATTTATACATAGCAGGGTGTTCTGAAAAACGGCGATTTCCCCCTCCTTCATTTGTGAAAATAATTCGGTTCACAGCAATAATAAAAACAGCCGGGGAAGGGAGTCACGGACACTTCGAGCAAACAGATGGCCAATCAGAAATTCCAAACAAACGAAATACCAACGTGTCACAATGCAAAAACGTCGGTTTCCCTATTTACATGCAATCGCTAAACCAGAGTTTTCCAAAATCTCCACTTTGGCCAGAGTTTTTAGAAATAATCGTTTTCTTAAGATAAAAACGGGGTTTTCGTGTAAATGAAAGGCCAAACCGCGTGGAAATATCTGCGTTTTCCGTTCATGTAAACAGGGTCTTAGAAATGTGAGACATGTGGGAACATAGGGCTGTGGGAACATAGGGATGTGGAAATGGCTGGGAACATAGGGATGTGGGAACATAGGTGGGAATAGGGCTGTGGGAACATAGGGATGTGGGAACATAGGGCTGTGGGAACATAGGGCCTAATTTTCAAAATTTTCAGTGAAAAAAAAAAATCTTAGAAATGTGGGAACATAGGGCTGACCCCGACTGTCATGTACCAAACTGTGTGTCCTACCTCTGGTCCTTTCATTAATTTGACCCTCTAATTCTATCACTGTGTTTAGATGTCCTCTCTTCCTGCCCTTTTGTGTCCATGTGTGATTGCATCCTGTCTGAGTAACACACAACACCTACCCTGCAGCACCTGACAGCTGTACCACTACCACTAAAGTTAGCAATTTGCAAGTCATGTTGGGTTTGGGTCACTGATTAGTGTGTTTCTGTGGATGAGGCGGTGTGGTTTGGCCACAGGTCAGGTGGGTGCAGTAAAAACCTTGACTCACACACTAATAAACAGCATCCATCACGTTTGGTTTACAGGTCTGGATGGTGGGTGTGGTTCCTGGGGGGGGGGGGGGGGGGGGGGGGCTTAGGGGTCTTGGGTGAAGGCTGGGAGGCAGAGAGTCCTGCTGAAGGCTGATTATAGGCTCTGGGGGGGCTGAGAGCTGCCTGTGAGTATGGAGAACCTGCTGGAGGTATCTCATTAATTCAGAACAATATATAGATATATAAAATATCCTGTATATAGATATATAGCATATTTTCCATAGAATAAGTGAATATTACATGTTAAGAAACTGTATAAAATATAAAATGTAGAAAATAATAAAATACTGAGCTTTGGCTCTGCAGGCTATTAATTAATTTTGATAATAAAATATTATACATTATACTGTGGCTTGGTTACTTGATTATTAATATTTAATGAAAGATTTGTGTCTGTATTTCCCTGTATGCCCAGATAATCAACATTTTAAATTCAATATTTCATTGTGTTGATCCATATCTTTCCATCTTAGTTGTAACTAAACCTTGACTGAGACGCTACATAATTATCATCTTGTGTTGATATGATGTTCACCTCAGTGTTTCTTACAGAATGAGTGTAACTGTGTATTTTACCAATTTTTTGTTTCACCTTTTTCATTCCAATCCTTCACTTTGTTTTAACTACTTAAATCTGCTCACCTTCCTTTTTCCATTCATTTCTTCTCCCCACACACTCACAGCTACACCATCTCCTCCTTCACGTACCGACTTGCCCCGTCCTGACTCTGTTTCTCTCTCTCTGTACAGTCTGTTCTAGACTTACTATGACTAATAAAGAAATGGATTTCAACAGCATCATTCTCAAGTGAATTATTCTTTCTTATGTTTGCTCTGAATCAGGATCTCCAGCATAGGAGTATTGCTGCCAGACGGTCCACCACTATTTTTCTCCAAGTAGGAAATAAAATTCCTAAATTGTTTAAGTCCATCCATCCATCCATCTTCTTCCGCTTATCCGGGGCCAGGTCGCGGGGGGCAGCAGTCTAAGCAGGGATGCCCAGACTTCCCTCTCCCCAGACACTTCCTCCAGCTCTTCCGGGGGAATCCTGAGGCGTTCCCAGGCCAGCCGAGAGACATAGTCCCTCCAGCGTGTCCTGGGTCTTCCCCGGGGCCTCCTCCCGGTGGGACATGCCCGGAACACCCTCCCAGGAAGGTGTCCAGGAGGCATCCGATATAGATGCCCGAGCCACCTCAGCTGGCTCCTCTCGATGTGGAGGAGCAGCGGCTCTGCTCTGAGCTCCTCCCGGGTGACAGAGCTCCTCACCCTATCTCTAAGGGAGCGCCCCGCCACCCTGCGGAGGAAACTCATTTCCGCCGCTTGTATCCGAGATCTCGTTCTTTCGGTCATGACCCAGAGTTCATTACCATAGTTGAGGGTAGGAACGTAGATTGACCGGTAAATCGAGAGCTTCGCCTTTCGGCTCAGCTCCTTCTTCACCATGACAGACCGGTACAATGACCGCATTACTGCTGCCGCTGCGCTGATCCCGCCTGTCAATCTCTTGCTCCATCCTTCCCTCACTCGTGAACAAGACCCCAAGATACTTGAACTCCTCCACTTGAGGCAGGAGCTCTCCTCCAACCCGGAGGGAGCAAGCCACCTTTTTCCGGTCGAGAACCATGGCCTCGGACTTGGAGGTACTAATTCTCATCCCAGCCGCTTCGCACTCGGCTGCAAACCACCCCAGCACATGCTGAAGGTCCTGGCTTGAGGGAGCCAACAGGACAACATCATCCGCAAAAAGCAGAGATGAGATCCCGTGGTCCCCAAACCGGACTCCCTCCGGCCCCTGGCTGAGCCTAGAAATTCTGTCCATAAAAATAATGAACAGAACCAGTGACAAAGGGCAGCCCTGCCAGAGTCCACCATGCACTGGGAACAGGTCAGACTTACTGCCGGCAATGCGAACCAAGCTCCTGCTCTGGTCATACAGAGACTGTACAGCCCTTAGTAGAGGGCCCCGGACTCCATTCTCCCGAAGCACCTCCCACAGAATGCCACGAGGGACACGGTCGAATGCCTTCTCCAAGTCCACAAAGCACATGTGAACTGGTTGGGCAAACTCCCATGAACCCTCAAGCACCCTGCGGAGGGTATAGAGCTGGTCCAGTGTTCCACGACCAGGACGAAAACCACATTGTTCCTCCTGAATCCGAGGTTCAACTATCGGCTGAATTCTCCTCTCCAGTACCCTGGAATAGACTTTACCAGGGAGGCTGAGGAGTGTGATCCCCCTATAGTTGGAGCACACCCTCCGGTCCCCCTTCTTAAATAGAGGGACCACCACCCCGGTCTGCCAATCCAGAGGCACTGTCCCCAACTGCCACGCGATGTTGCAGAGGCGTGTCAACCAAGACAGCCCTACAACATCCAGAGACTTGAGGTACTCGGGCGGATCTCATCCACTGCCGGTGCCTTGCCACCGAGGAGCTGCCGAACTACCTCGGTGACTTCAGCCTGAGTGATGGATGAATCAACCTCTGGGTCCCCAGCCCCTGCTTCCTCTACGGAAGGTGTGTCAGTGGGATTGAGGAGATCCTCAAAGTATTCCTTCCACCGCCCAACAATATCCCCAGTTGAAGTCAACAGCTCCCCACCTTCACTG
Organism: Lutjanus argentimaculatus; assembly: GCA_034769285.1. Taxonomy (NCBI): domain Eukaryota; kingdom Metazoa; phylum Chordata; class Actinopteri; order Lutjaniformes; family Lutjanidae; genus Lutjanus; species Lutjanus argentimaculatus. Next base: position 43,480,428 of record JAWZSL010000001.1, on the reverse strand, counting down.
TAAACAGTGTTGGCAGAGTACTGTTTCCCCCTCCTGAGGCGCCGGACAGTTTGCCAGAATCTCTTCGAGGCCAACTGGTAATCCTCCTCCATGGCCTCCCTGAACTTTTCCCATACCTGAGTTTTTGCTTCTGCAACCGCCCGGGCCACAGCACGCTTGGCCTGCCAGTACCCATCAGCTGCCTCAGGAGTCCCACAAGCCAGCCAAGCTTGATAGGACTCCTTCTTCAGCTTGATGGCATCCCTTACTTCCGGTGTCCACCACCGGGTTCGGGGATTGCCGCCACGGCAGGCACCGGAGACCTTAGGCCACAGCTCCGAACGGCTGCGTCAACAATGGAGGCGGAGAACATGGTCCATTTGGACTCAATGTCTCCAGCCTCCCTCGGGATCTGGTCAAAGCTCTCCCGGAGGTGAGAGTTGAAAACCCCTCTGACAGAGGGTTCTGCCAGACGTTCCCAGCAGATCCTCACAACATGTTTGGGCCTGCCAAGTCTGTCCATCTTCCTCCTCCGCCAGCAGATCCAACTCGCCGCCAGGTGGTGATCAGTTGACAGCTCAGCCCCTCTCTTCACCCAAGTGTCCAAGACATACGGCCGAAGATCAGATGACACAACCACAAAGTCGATCATTGATCTCCGGCCTCGGGTGTCCTCGTGCCACGTGCACTGATGGACACCCTTATGCTTGAACATGGTATTCGTTATGGACAAACCATGACTACCACAGAAGTCCAATAACAGAACACCACTCGGGTTCAGATCGGGGAGGCCGTTCCTCCCAATCACGCCCCTCCAGGTAACACTGTCATTGCCCACGTGAGCGTTGAAGTCCCCCAGTAGAACGATGGAGTCCCCAGTCGGGGCACTTTCCAGCACCCCTCCCAAGGACTCCAAGAAGGCCGGGTACTCTGCACTGCCGTTCGGCCCATAAGCCGAAACAACAGTGAGGCACCTGTCCCCAACCCGAAGGCGCAGGGCGGCGACCCTCTCGTTCACCGGGGAAAACTCCAACACATGGCGGCTAAGGTGGGGAGCTACAAGCAAGCCCACACCAGCCCGCCGCCTCTCACCGCGGGCAACTCCAGAGTAGAAGAGAGTCCAACCTCTCTCAAGGAGTTGGGTTCCAGAGCCCAGACTTTGCATGTAGGTGAGCCCGTCTATCTCTAGCCGGTACCGCTCAACCTCCCGCACTAGCTCAGGCTCCTTCCCCCCCAGCGAGGTGACATTCCATGTCCCCATAGCCAGATTCTGTGTCCAGGGATTGGGCCGTCAGGGCCCCCGCCCACGACCGCCACCCAAACCACAACGCATCGGCCCCTTCTGAACCCTCCCGCGGGTGATGGGCCGACAGGAAGGCGGGCCCACGTCGCTCCTTCGGGCTGTGCCTGGCCGGGTCCCGTTTAAGTCACATTGGTTGTATTTCAGCTGTATGCCATCATTTTACTATTTGTATTGTTTGTTCTGTTCCTGCTCCATACCACGTGATCACGGTCTGAGTCACGTAAACAAATGAAACAAAATGAAATTGAAACGACATATTGATATTTAAGGTGTGTTGACTGATTCACAGCATTAAATAACATATTTAATGGGTGTAGTGCGCCCCTCCCCCGTAAGTTTTGCCCCACCTTGTAATAACAGGATGTGTGACGTGTCACCTGTTCGCAATCTAGTAGTCCTCTTAAAAGAAGCCATAGGCAGCTAGGTGGAAGTGCTAGGTTTATTCTCATCATAGTTTGTTTACATATTATAGTTAATAATGTGTGCCTCTGATAATAGGACATGGTGTTAGCTTCCAGTTAGAGTCCTGCACCAGGTTGGGTATGCAGCAGGCGATGCACAAAAATGTTATGTAACAGGTAAAAAACCTATTTATGTAAATTCACAGTTATGGGCATGAGTAAGAACAATAATATATGGTATATAACACATTCAATACAATAATCAGTTTTTCACCTGGAGAAATCAGAAATGAAAATGGACTGAGCAATATTTTTAACATTCATATTTGCTAATATAGTAATAGTGAGCTCAATCAGCCAAAAAATATTAGCTTTTAATAGCTGCTCGTTTTCACTATGGAACTATCAGCTGCAAAAGCTCAGCTCAACCACCAGCATCACCAGCGTCTAGACTCCATGAGGGGATTTATCTGTGCCACTACTCACAGACAGACACCCCTCGAGTATAAATCTCCCTGCAGACTCCAAGCACCAAAGTGTCAAACTATCAGGACTTATTATCACACATCATCTGTTATAATAAACCTTATCTGTATTTCATTCATTAGTCTCTCCTGATTGAAATATTATCTGATGTGGTACACAGTGTAAACAGTTTGAGAAACACTGGCTTTAGGATCCACTGCAGTGTTCAGAGAATTTCCATGTTGGCTTCAATCAAGCATCTTTAGTTGAACCAAGACAGTAACAAGCAGAGTTACATGATTAATCATAAAAAAAGCACAATCTCAATTCATAGTTCGTATGTGATCTCATTTCTAAATGATGATGGTTCACTTGCTCCTATTTCTCTCTGCATTCATGTCATGCTGTATTCACATGTTGACTTATTTGCCTCAGAACAACCCCAGCTGCTACAGTACATCAAGGGTTTCTTCTACAAATGGCCCCCCAACCCCCAAAAGAAGCAAATATTTTATTGATGTTATTTACCTAGTTTATGTTCACTCATTTCAATTTTACAACAGAGACAGGTGATGTTACTTGTGTTAACAACCGTTCATTATATTACGGTAAGTGCGATAAACTCTTCTAAATGACTAATTTATTAATGTAATAGACACGTTGACCCCAAACCAGTGGAGCCAAAGCTGACCAGCTTCCAGCAGCAGTGTGTTGCAGCTCTACTCATGTCTGTGCAGCAGCCCAGAGTTTTAAAAGCCTCTGTGTGTTCAGCTCTCAGTATGGACTGCTCCTGTAGTTTCTAACTGAAGCTCTGTGGTTAGAAGGTCTAAAGTTTCAGATATCTGCCTTCTTTTACAGTTTCATGTTCACTTTCAGCTGATAGAAGTTGTGTTAAGTTACTGCAGATGAAAACATAACCTTTTCTGTTTGGCTGCTCCATTATAAAAGCTATTAAATAACAAAATATCACGGGACTTTTATTGTGAAGGAGTTTTAGAAAATGAAACTTCCACTGTCTTAATTCAAGACAAGCACATTACATCATGGTCAGTGTCTGTGTTATTTATTCTAAAGTTGTAACTTTATATGATATTTTTATATTCAGCATCATTTAAGTTAACCTGTTTGATCTATAGAGTCAAAGGGACTTAAGGTATTTTTTTGTTACAAGGGACTTTCAGTTTTAGGTCCAGCACGGTGATATGTCTTATGTTTATGTTTATGTTTTTAAACTGTTATATGATCCCCTGTGAACTTAGTCTTTCTGTGAAATAACACTGTGACAGTGAGTGCAGCATGTTCCTCTTGCTGAAGTACAGTGTCACCTTAAAGAGCAGCACTGGTTCAGATTGCGCCACAGTGCTGAGTGTTCATTAAGACACTGGAGATACAGACTGCTAGAGTGGCTGGTGTGTAGATTTTTGTGTTTATGTGCAGGAAAATAGCCCATAAACATTGATAAAACACAGGAACAGTCACCAGCACCAGTAGATGAGAGCGTAATGAAGTTGATTTGAAAAACATTTGGCTGTGTAACATCTCTACCACACTGAGGGAAAGACCGAACAGCAGGTTGGTGTAAGTGGTGATAAAGTACACTCATGTACAGAATCCAGGGGCAGATCTGGAGAAATATTCATGGGGTGGCAAGAGGGTGGCATGGAGACTTTAGGGGGGTAGCAAGAATACATGTAAATTTAATCGCAAACAATCATTTATATTAATATTTTCTTGGAAAAGCCCTCAAATATAAAATACAACAACGACAATTGTTTTAGTTTCAAACATTTTTCCAAATACATGTTATTCATTGAATGAAAGCTCATCACTGGTGTAAGCTCACTATTTTAATAAAATGTATTCTGTATGCTTTTGCTGAAAGATATAACAACGTGTTGAGGTCCATGTGAGAGTAAGAAAAATCATTTTGCAGTTCATGTAAAAATGTTCATTAAAATATATTTTGTTCATGAATGAACTGTAAAGTTTCCAGTGAGCTAAAATGCTTTACTGCAAGATAATGTATTTATTTGTGTTTTTTGTGTATTTTTTTATTTAGGAAAAACCCTGTTGTCTAGTTGCCTAGTACTATTTATTGTTGTCTATTAGAGTCTAGTCAAGTCTACACTGTAAAACTGCAGTTCATTACAGTTGTTAACAGGAGGCATTGAGCTAAAGTCTGTCTGCTGTAAATGTTCCTGTGCTGTGGTGCTACCTACCCCACTGTTTACCAGTGTTACTGTACCAAGTACATATATGTACTAAGTTTGAAATTGAAAGTTCAGTGAAGAAAAGCACAAGAAAGTGAAAATATTTCCCAGTTCAGTTATCACTGTGATCTGTAAAACAAATGACAGGATTAATGCTGCTTTATTTTTTATTTCAGTTTGGGAACAAAGAGACACTAAGTCATTTTATTCTGTGTCTGGTCCTGCTCTCATATTTGATGTGACCACATATCCTGATGTTACTGCACATGTGACTGTCAGTAATAACAATTATGATTAAATAAACACTTTGTGTTTGTGATCATTGACTTACTTTTGTTTTTTCTCTGACTGAGAGAGTGTCTCCATGTTTTCTTTGACAGCTCCCAGATCTGTAGACAGACGACATCATTAACTCACAGCCTCATGTTCTCATGTGTTCTGTAATGATCAGTGTAAAAGTTTTCATATCTTTATTAGAACTGTTTCTGGACTTACTCGCAGCAGTAACAGCATCTGAGATGTCAGACTGAATCTCCTTTTCTTTGGTTCTTTGTTTATCAGCAGGTGAAACAGTTGTTTCTTCAAACACATCACAGCTGACATGTTCTCCATTGTTCTCTTTCACAATTTGACCCAAACGTGTTAACAACTCTGAAACTTCAAGGTCCTCCATCTTCAGGGATCCGAATCTGCATTTTCTAATCATGTCTTTTAAGGGTGAGTGCTGCATGTATTTTTTCATTAAACCTGGACTCTCCTCTCTGGGTGTTGATATCAGAACCAGTGAATGATCAAATGATCGATCACTGAAGTTGTCAAGGATTGATTCTAGTCTCACTTTGTGTTTCTCAGTGAAGTCTTCAGGCTGGAGAACCAACAGGAACACATGAGGTCCAGGATCAGAGAGTCTCACACAGCTTTCTACATGTTTTATCAGTTTTTGTAGGGAGATGTCAAAATGCAGCATTTTTGGGGTGTTGATGAGAACTATCTCTTTCTCCTTCACATGTCCTCTTTCTCTCAGACAGTGGTCTGGTTCTCTCTCAGTGTTGAACTTCTTCTCTCCCAGTATGAGGTTCCCCACTGAACTCCTCAGAGACCAGTTGTTCCCCAGCAGAACAACCCTCAGCTCAGACACTAAAATGACAAATGAAAACAGATAACACTGGATCTACAGTATAAAGACTATCCAGTGTAGAAATACTACCAGGTGGGAAACCTTTGATCATTTATTTAGCCAGATTTTATTCTGTCACTTTATTGGAGACACACACATCATTTTGCATTCCCAGAACAACTTTCATCACATGAATCTTAAATTAAGTTCAGTTTGAACTTTGTAGGATGATTCAGTTTGAGGTTTGACTTACAGAAAGGTGGCAGAAGTTCACAGCTGCTGCTGCGCTTCACAGGATGCACATCAACCGACTCTGTAAGGACACATGAAAACATTCATTTATTCATTCATTCATATGTATTTGATAATAGGCGTGTTTATGACTGTAATAAATATAAAATAAAGTACAAAGATACTCAGAGTGTGCTGACCTCTGTCCTATTTTACACTGTTATCAAAAGTGAAAAATAATTTGTCCACCAAGTTTCATGTAAATCAGGACAGCAGTTTTTCTGTAATCCTGCTGTCAGAAAAACGAACAGCACAGAAAACATAACCTCCTTAAAGCGATATTCCACTTTGCCAGAATAACCCAAATCCAGTACAATGGCAGTGAATGGAGACCACGGATAAAATGTTAAAAAAAGAACACAAAACAAACACAAAATGTCTCCATCCTGCTCGTGTGGTGTAATCCAAGTGTCCGTGAGCCACGACATTAAAATTTAACCACAAAAGACGCCATTTACACCATGTTTTTAGCTGAAATGTCAACTGTAGCATGTAGCAGGTAGCATGTAAACATGGCGCGATCTCGCAGTATTTTCACACGTGCGTTCATTAAGAGATATACGAAGTCTTGCGATACATCGACGCCATGTTTACATCCTACCCGCTACATGCTACAGTTGACATTTCAGATAAAAACATGGTGTAAATGGCGTCTTTTGTGGTCAAATTTTAATGTCGCGGCTCACGGACACTTGGATTACACCACACGAGCAGGATGGAGACATTTTGTGTTTGTTTTGTGTTCTTTTTTTAACATTTTATCCGTGGTCTCCATTCACTGCCATTGTACTGGATTTGGCTGCAACCCTGTTTTCTGCTGAAACTCCAGGATTGTTTAGTGAACTGAAGATCTTCACCATCATCACATCAGCATAGAGGTGAGGACATACTGAGTGGATTATTATCTAAGAGGGAATATCACTTTAACCTCCTCCCTGGCAAAGGTAAAAAAATAAATCATTTAACCAGGTTCAGGTGCACAGGCCTGGCCCAGGACAACAGGGGGGCCTGAGTAAGATCTTCTTCAGGGGCCGTCCTAATTTGTCTGAAGCCAAGAACTGTGACAGAACTTTATAAAACTTGTTGTTTAATGAGGACAAAATGATAACCAACAGTGGACAAAGTCCTCAACCCCAGTACTTGAGTCAAAGTATAGATACTCCTGGTCAAATATTAAGTTGCTCAGTCAAAATGTTACTCGAGTTAAAGTACCAGAGTACTTGCTTTTAAAAATACTTAAGTATGCAAAAGTACAAATCACAAAGTACACTAATATCAATATGTTGCTGTATTGTCTTCACAGCGTATTCACTGAACCTTGTAACTCTCTGAAACCACCTAATGATTCACTGACTTACTTGTAGAACCACGATGCTACACAAAGTCTGTAGAAACACCTATAAAAACTTCAGCATAGCAATACAATCAAAAACAAAAAGGACAGTTATTGATGTTTTCTGGTGTAACTTTATTAAAATCACCACGTAAATTAGACTGAAGCCGACTGTAAGGAGTTCTTCAGGTCTGTTAAATAACTGTCTTCAGGGACAGTATATATATAAATATATATATATATGTATTCATATATACATATATATATATGTATATATATATTATATACACTATATTATATATATACACGCACACACATTAATTGTGTTTTTCTTTTACCCTGATAAAAACAATCCAACATTAAAAACCTACCTGGAATTATTTCTCTTTTTCTAATTATAATAACATCTTGAGATTTAATCTTGTCTTTCTCCTGCCGTCACCATTACTGACTTTAGTTTGAATGAAAGATGGAGAGCTTGCTCCTGTCTGGATGATGTATTTCTGTTTTTACATCAGTCCCAGGTGAGAGCAGGTACTGTGATTGGTTTCCTTCTGTGAGGAACACAGCGTGTGGCCAATCACATTTTAGAAAAGAAAAAACAGCAACAGCTGACTTCAAAGTTACACTTCGCCTAAAAGTAACAACACCTTCTTTGAAATGTAGTGGAGTGAAAGTCAGAAGTTTCCAAAAAACCAAATACTCAAGTTAAGTACAGATACTCAAAAACTGTACTTAAGTACAGTACTCAAGTAAATGTACTTTGTTACTGTCCATGACTGATGATAACCTTTTGGCACTGTATGTGTCAAAATGGCAATAACATTCCTGCTGTCAATAAAGTGGACATAATCCTTCATGACATCAACACACAAAACCACACATTTATAATAAACATGTCTTCATTCACTCGATGTTCATTAAGATCATTAATAGGGCTGCAGCTATCGATTCTTTTAGTAATCGAGTAATCTATCGATTATTCTGCCGATTAACGAAGTAATCAGATAAGAAATATTGTGCGTTCTGCAATTTTTTCTATTACATTACTTTTGCTTTATTTAAGAGCAATGGAAATATACTGAAGAGAAAATAAGACAGGTCTCTTAAATGAACAACTATAAATTGCTATTGTAAAAGTACTAAGTAACTTTATTTTTACTGTAGTACTTTTTACTGAAGCACAAAAGTAAAAGTAAAAATACTAATGTCTGCAGAGACCATGAACAGAAGATGTAGGTCACTCTTTTAACCGAAAGTCACCAGAATGCTTTGTTAATGTTGCCCCCGGGCCCCGTGTGTATCAGGGAGGGGTGTGATAACACCCTGCCGCCGCTGTCCTTTACATCCATTTGGCTCCGTGTACAAACCCCACTCGTGTCTCATTAGCATTTCAGCCTCTCTATTGCACGGTGTGTTTTACCTCTACTCCTAGCAACAGGTCCGCTAGCCTAGCGTAGCGGCGTGCAGCAAACATCTCTTATTTTGACACATTATTGCAAAACTACTCAACTCTAAACATTACACATTATCACTAAAGGTTCACAAATTCTTAACCCTTATACCTCAGTAGCTGCATGCGTTTTAGGGAACTATTAACCCACCTGTAGATGTAAGCAAAGAGGCAGACAACTTTAGCTGGTGTTCGGCTCGGCTGCAGGATTTATTATGCAGCGCTGCCTCTATGGGAGTTTTAGGTTCCTCCCAAGCTCTATGCGTCCCCTGCTGACCTTTCTAAGTAGTACACTAACACTGTCACCAGTAAAATACAATGAAATTGGCATTTTAATCACTATTTAAGACACACACAAAAAAAAAAGCATCCTGAGGCTATACGCTAAGTGGAAGACAGGGGGCTGCGGACTAGTGAGCGTCAGAGCCACTATCCAGGAGGAAACAGCAAGCCTCTGGGAGTACATCAGGAAGATGGCGCCCAATGATGACCTGCTGAGTGAATGCCTCAAGCAGCAGAAGCCCAGTAAGGAGGAGCCAGAAGGGTTGGCATGAACAGACAAGCCCCTACATGGCATGTACCATCGACAGCTTGAGGAAGTGGCTGACATAACGAAAACATACCAGTGGCTGGAAAAGGCTGGACTGAAAGACAGCACAGAGGCACTGATCATGGCTGCACAAGAGCAAGCCTTGAACACAAGGTCAATAGAGGCCGGGATCTACCACATCAGACAAGACCCAGGTGCAGGCTGTGCAAAGATGCCCCTGAGACAATCCAGCACATAACAGCGGGGTGTAAGATGCTGGCAGGGAAGGCATACATGGAGCATATATATATATATTTATTATATATATATATATATATATATATATATTATATACATATATATGTATATATATATATATGTATATGTATATAGGGATGTCTAGTTTTAACCACATTTAACTTATTTAACTTATTATTTTAACCATGAACTGAACCATAATCCCATAATGAACTGTAATATCCTCCAAATTTTTTGCCTCGAGGCATTTTAGTAATCAAATTTTCTGCTAATTTTCAGCTTTATATTTTCATCCTGTGGCTCCACTAGAGTCACTTTACATGATTCACAGTTCAGAAACATCCTTATTTATCTTGTACTGGTCCTTTATACAGCTCCTCTCCTCACCCTCTGTTTGAAACAGGTTGTTTTAGCTCCTGTCTCTTTAAGGTCACCCTAACTGAAAGTCCACTTTGCTCTGATTGGCTAACTTCCTGGAAACCTGCTGAGACCTGACCTGTCCTTGTGAGCTTCACTCTGCATCAACAGACACTGCAGAGCAGAGTGTTGGCTGGAAGATGTGCTTTTCTTAAAACAAGGTTAAATTATACAGCCTTGTGTCTTGATAATCTCATAGCTCATAATCAGTCCACAACAGGTGGTTATGACATGAGGACTAAAAATCTAAATCCTCTTTGCAGAACATGAATGTGATTTTCACTTCTGGAACCTCACTGTTGAGCTCTATTCTCTATTGGAGAAGAAACAGCCAGAGTTTATCTTGTCTGATTCTCTGATTGTTTAGTTTTGTGGCACAAATCTAACACTGCCAACATGAGTGAGCGTGAAGTCAAAGGTGATGTAGGAGATGCAGACCTTCTGATCTCAGGAAATACCGGACAGAGTTCAGGTTACCCCTTTCTCAAGACAGGAGAGGTTTATGACTTTGTCCACTCATCGACCCTGAATGGATAAACATTTCTTTACAGCTTTGCCCAAGGATTCACCCAGTTGAATCAACACCTTTGGAGACATCTGGGACAGATGAAGTGTCAGGATGGAAGTGTCCCAGGCCCAGTTTTATGGTCCTCCTCCCAAGAACTCTGCCTCGAGTGCACCTAAATCAGATAACACTCACACTAGAGATGATCGTTAATTATGCGTTTAGAGCTCTTTGATGTGCCTGGATCCCATCTAGCTGAAGACACTACAAATCCAACAAACAACAAAGGACAATTCCTTTGTTTCTTTTAAAACAGACTGAGACTTTCTTTAAGGACTGATGAATTTCTCCAATAGAGCAACACTTTCTCCTGCTGTCTCTGTCTTTGTAGCTTGCACCTTCTAGATGATGTAAGACAGCCAGAGAGTCCCTCTTCACTCTACTCCCCACTTCCTCCTTTGATGAGAAAACCAGATACAGATTGTAAATCTCACACATTCCTTTTGTAAGAGCTGATTTTCTGTGTTAACTAAAATCAAATCTTCTCCTGAGCCAAAATTGATGTCTGATCATAGTTTGTGTACTGTATCCTTTTCCAGGACTAAATCCTGGATAAATTGATGTAATTCTCACTTCTGTAAGTTAAAGTTTGAGCTAGTTATAATTTCATGCATTTAATCACTAATGTTACATGGAGTCAGACTGCTATCTAGTGATGACATTTAACAAAATTCTAGTGGGAATCTCACCATCAATGTCTGAAGTTGAAAACTGATCAGATTGATTAATCAACATGTTTTTTTCTTCTCACAGGATGTTACTTTCACATTGTGTAGTCGAGGCCGGAGAAGTAAGTCTCACCTACCACAAAAGAAACAGCACAGACAGACCTCCAAAAATTACTACAAATGGCAGAGTGAGTCCCATGTCCATGCCATAAACAGCAGTGACACTGTGGAAGAATGCACATACCAAAAACAGTTCCATTCCATCACTATCAGTGAAAAGTGCATGCATAGCATTGACAGCACGCCACCCAGAGAGGAGGTGTACACCATCTTGAATGTGAAACCACCTGGCCTACCAGACCATGGACACACACTACGTATCAAGGTTGATACAGGCGCATCAGATAACACACTCCCACTACACACTTTTAAACAGATGTATGGCGAAAATGCATGTACCCAGAAAAGATTGACAAAAAACTACAAAAGAATATCTGCATACAGTGGGCACCAAATCACCTGCCTGGGCACAATTGACATCCCATGTCAGTATAAGGGGACTCTAAGTGGGTAAAAGCCAAATTCTACGTTGTGGATGTGCCAGGTCCAGCCATAGTTGGGCTCCCCACAAGTGAACCATTAAACCTTGTAACTGTCAATGTGGATACAATAACTGAGAAAGGAAAAGCCAGTCAGGAAAAAAGAACAAGAAAAGAAAGCAAAGACCCCCAAAAACATATCAACAAGTGCAGACCTTAAGAAAGCATATCCAGACCAGTTTGATAAAATTGGGAATTTCAGCGGAACAGCTAAACTCATACTGAAAGAAGATGCTGAACCATTCATTGATCCACCACGGAAATGCAGCATCCACGTCAAAGACAAGCTACAGGGGGAACTGAATACACTAGTCGAACAAGGTGTGATACGAAAGGTAGAAGAGCACATGGACTGGTGCTCCAGTCTTGCATATAGCACGAAAAAAGATGGATCCCTGCGTGTATGCTTAGACCCTCAAAAGCCAAATGCCAGCCTTAAGAGATGCCCACACAAGATTCCAACAGTGGAAGAACTGAATCCGATGTTTGCAAATGCAACAATGTTCAGCAAACTTGACACAAAAGCAGGCTATTGGTCAATACACCTTGATGAAGACTCACAACTGCTAACAACATTTCGAACCCCATTCGGCAGATACTGCTGGAAACACTTGCCCTTTGGACTAAGTGTCTCTCAAGACCTCTTCCAGGCTAAGATGGATCAGATCCTCAAGGGGCTCAGAGGTGTTGTCAGCATGGCCGATGACATAGCAGTCTTTGGAGAAAACGAGGAAGAGCACGACAGAAACCTGGTCAGTCTGATGGAATGAGCAGCTGAAGCAGGTATTGTGTTCAACAGTGACAAATGCACAATAAAACAGAGAAGCATCTCATTCTTCAGCAATCTGTACACAGACAAAGGCATCAGACCAGACCCAGCCAAGATCAGGGACATACAAAGAATGTCAACACCCCAAAACAAAGACGATCTGCACAGATTCATGGGAATGCTAACCTACCTATCACCCTACATACCAAAGTTTGCGGACAAAGCACACACATTGAGGGAGTTGCTAAAAAAGTGACATACCATGGACATGGGACACTGACCATCAAAAGTGCTTTGAGGATCTGAAGTCAACAATTACAGAAGATGACTGTCTGAAATACTATGACCCAAACACACCCCTAACCCTTGAGGTAGATGCATCACAGAAAGGACTGGGCACAGCCTTGGTGCAGAACAACAGTCCCATTGCTTTTGGCTCTAAAACACTAACTGAATGTCATTCCAGATACAGCAACATAGAGCAAGAAATGCTTGCCATTGTGTATGGAATGCAGCGATACCACACCTACCTGTATGGGAAGTCATTCCTTGTGATAACAGATCACAAACCACTTGTCACAATATGTGCAAAACCACTGCATGCTGCACCACCATGGCTCCAGCGCATGCTGATAAAGACACAAGGATACAACTACGAAGCCATGTACAGGCCGGGAACCCAAATGGTCCTGGCGGATACTCTCAGTCGGTTACCAAACCCCGAAAACCACGGTGACATCGAGCTAGATGAGCGCATCGACGGAGTAGTCGTAGAGATCGAGGATCCAGAGTTGCACACTGTAGCAATAATAAACTTCTCCCCTGAAAAACAGGATGCTCTCCGAACAGAAACTGCCAAAGACCTCAAACTCAATGCACTGAAAGAGCTGATCCACCAAGGATGGCCAGACAACATCAAAGACCTGCCAAAAGACCTGCATGCTTATTGGTCTTTTAGAGATGAACTTGCAATGGAAGCAGGAGTCATATTCAAAGGCAGACAGGTGCTCATCCCAGACTCCATGACTGATGATATACTAAAACAGCTTCACGTAGGTCATCAGGGCATAGAGAAAACTCACCGCCTTGCAAGAGAGAGTGTTTATTGGACACACATGAACGATGACATCGAACGAGTGTGCAGATCTTGCAGTGTGTGTGTGGAGCATCAGGACGCGAACCCAAAAGAACCTCTAAACCCACACAACGTACCATCTAAACCCTGGAAGTCACTAGCTTCCGATCTGTTTGCGATTAATGGACGACAGTTCTTACTGACTGTGGACAGATATTCCAAATTCCCAGTTTTGGATGAACTGCCCATGCCTGTGTCTAGCCATGCAGTCACACAAAAGATGCAAATGTACATGTCTCTATTTGGATGCCCCGAGGAGATACTGACAGATAACGGGCCACAGTACACAGGGCAAACATTCCAAAACTTCATAACAAAATGGGGAATCAAACATGTCACAAGCTCACCCCATTACCCCAAAAGCAACGGATTCATCGAGAGGCATGTGAGACACATAAAATCAATTGTCAAGAAAACCCTGAAAACAGGTGGTGATCTACAGATATCTTTACTGCAGGTCAGAGCAACTCCCATTGACAGTAAACTACCATCACCTGCCGAACTGATGTTTGGTAGACCAGTAACAACCTTGTTGCCGAGCCCAGGTAAAGAGGAACACTGACTCCACCTACAACAGAGAACTACAGACTGTCATGGTTGTGTTTTGTTGGTCATTTCCTGTTTTATTTTGTAGTATTGGTTTCCCTTGTGTGTCCTTCTTGCTTTTACTTCCTGTCTTTGTGTTTTTTCCCGCCCTTGGTTGATTACTGATTTGGTTCACCTCTTGTTGTCCACCCACCTGTGTTTGATTACCCCCCTGTCTATTTAGTCCCTGGGTTTCTCTTTGTCTTTGTCAGTTCGTCTTGTTGTACTGTGGTGTTAGTTCTGGTGTCTTTCTAATGTTGCTTCCAGTGTTTTTTTTTGGATTTATGTACCTTTTTGGATTTCTTGGATTTTGCTTGTTTTTGGTTTTGTCTTTTGGATCCCTTCAGTTCAAGTAAGCCTGAGTTTGAGTTTGTTACCCCTTTGTTTTGTTTTGCTTTACGATTAAATCTCCTTTGAACTCTGCACCAGTGTTCCAGTCTGCATTTTGGGTCCACACCTCCAGTGTTTCAGTTGACTTTACACCCCCACGTAACAGAACGAACTGACCAATTATGGACCCAGCAGACTTTGCACTGGCTAGTGAGGAGCTAGAGAAGGCCTACTCTGAATTTGAGCAACTGAACTGTGCCATTACAGGTTGCACGGATTTTAAGCGGAGAATTTTTGTTTATTCCTTGATGGAAAAGACTTTTTTATCAAGGCCCAAAATTTTGTTTTTCCCTCAAATAACTCATAACCTGACAGTGATTGCAGACCTAAAGCGAGAATTACAGGCTGAGTTGGATTCTACCTGCAATTCTGAGCTCAGCAAGGACTCGCTAACCCACCAGCCACCTGCGAAGCCTGCTCCTCTGCCAGCCAGTCCTCTGCCTGAACCTGCCCCGGACTCATCACCTGTGAAGCCCCCCAGGCGCAAGCGTGGCTCTCGCCGACGTCATGCCCCTCAGCTGCCCAGCGTCCCCGAACCCCAGCTGCCCAGCGTCCCCGAACCCCAGCTGCCCAGCGTCCCGGAGGTTCTGCTGCCCAGCGTCACGGAGGTTCTGCTGCCCAGCGTCACGGAGGTTCTGCTGCCCAGCGCCACGGAGGTTCTGCTGCCCAGCAACCTAGTCTTCGTCTCTCCTATCCCGGTGGGACCGTCGCCACCACTCCTGTTCCGGTGGGGCCGTCGCCATCATCTCCAGTCCCGGTGGGACCGCCGCCACCATCTCCTCTTCCGGTGAGGCCGTCGCCACCATTGCCTGCCCTGGTGGGGTCACCACAGCCATCTCCTGTTCCAGCTGGGTCGCCGCCACCATCTCCTGTCCCGGTGGGACCGCCGCCACCATTTCCTGTTCCGGTGGGGCCGTCACCATCATCTCCAGTCCCGGTGGGACCGCCGCCACCACCGCCTCTTCCGGTGGGGCCGTCGCCATCATCTCCAGTCCCGGTGGGACCGCCGCCACCACCTCCTCTTCCGGTGGGGCCGTCGCCATCATCTCCTGTTCCGGTGGGACCGTCGCCATCATCGCCTGCCCCGGTGGGGTCACTGCAGCCATCTCATGTTCCGGCTGGGTCACCGCCACCATCTCCTGTTCTGGTGGGACCGTCGCCATCATCTCCTGTTCCGGTGGGACCGTCGCCATCATCTCCTGTTCCGGTGGGACCGTCGCCATCATCGCCTGCCCCGGTGGGGTCACTGCAGCCATCTCATGTTCCGGCTGGGTCACCGCCACCATCTCCGGTTCTGGCTGGGCCGCAGCCATCTCCTGTTCCGGCTGGGCCGCAGCCACCGTCTCCTGTTCCGGTGGGGTCATCGCAGCCACCATCTCCTGTTCCGGCTGGGTCACCGCCACCATCTCCTGTTCTGGCTGGGCTGCAGCCTCCTCCTGTTCTGGCTGGGCCGCAGCCATCATCTCCTGTTCCGGTGGGCTCACCGCAGCCATCTTCTCCTATTCCGGTGGGGTCACCGCAGCCATCATCCCCTGTTTCGGCTGGGTCACCGCCACCATCTCCTGTTCTGGTGGGTCCGCCACCTCCAGTTCCTGCTCTGGCTGGGCCATCGCCGCCGCAGCCACCTCCAGTTCCTGCTCGGGCTGGGCCATCTACGTCATCGCCACAGATTCTTCCTGTTCCTGCTCAGGCTGGGCCGCCTACGTCGCCGCAGCAGCCATCGCCTGTTCCTGCTCCGGCTGGGACGCCGCCGCAGCAGCCATCGCCAGTTCCTGCTCCGGCTGGGTCGCCGCAGCCGCAGCCACCGCCATCGCCTGTTCCTGTTCCGGCTGGGCTGTCTACGTCGCCGCCACAGCCACCGCCTCTTCCGCTTCCTGTTCCAGCTGGGCTGTCTATGTCGCCACCGCAGCCATCGCCAGTTCCTGTTCTGGCTGGGCCGTCTTCGCTTCTGCAGGCTCCTCCAATCCCGGCTGGGCCACAGTCACCTTCAGAAGGGTCCCACCTTAGCCTATGCCGCTGGCCCCCTGTTTCTCTGCTAGCGGGGGCTGGCCTTCGTCTTCGCCTTCGCCGCCGGCCTCCTGCACGTCTTCCCCAGGGATCCCGCCTTCACCGTCGGCCTCCTGCACGTCTTCCCAAGGGGCTTCACCTTCACCGTCAGCCGCCACTGGGGTCCCGCCGCCTTCGCCGCCGGCCTTCAGAGGGGTCCCGCCTTCGTCTCCGCCAGCGCCGCCGGCCTTCAGAGGGGTCCCGCCTTCGTCTTCGCCAGCGCCGCCGGCCCCCTGAGGGGTCTCGCCTTCGTCTTCGCCTGTGGCCTCCTGCTCGTCCTCCCGACGGGTTCCGCCTTCGTCTGTGGCCTCCTGCTCGTCCTTCCAACGGGTTCCGCCTTCGCCTGTGGCCTCCTGCTCGTCCCCCTGAGGGGTCTCGCCTTCGTCTTCGCCTGTGGCCTCCTGCTCGTCCTCCCGACGGGTTCCGCCTTCGTCTGTGGCCTCCTGCTCGTCCTTCCAACGGGTTCCGCCTTCGCCTGTGGCCTCCTGCTCGTCCTCCCGACGGGTCTCGCCTTCGTCTTCGCCAGTGGCCTCCTGCTCGTCCTCCCGACGGGTTCTGCCTTCGTCTTCGCCTGTGGCGTCCTGCTCGGCCCCTGAGGGGTCTCGCCATCGCCGCCGGCCTCCTGCTCGGCTCTGCTCCCCTGGGTGGACTTCAGGCCGTCCGCCTGAGGTTTCTGGTTCTGCCTCTGCCCTGCCTCCAGGCCGCCCGCCTGAGGTCTCCAGCTCCGCCCCTGCCCTGCCTCCAGGCCGCCCGCCTGAGGTCTCCGGCTCCGCCCCTGCCCTGCCTCCAGGCCGCCCGCCTGAGGTCTCCGGTTCCGCCTCTATCCTGCCTCCCGGCTGCCCGCCTGAGGCTTCGACCTGGCCCCTGCCCGTCCACGGGTTTACAGACTTATGGACCCTGCCTTTTGTTGTTGCCAGGCTGTGTGCCTGAGCTTAGTGACGCTTTTTGTTTTGTCCCTCCTCCAGGCCCCCTCCACCCACCCAGCTCCTTGTGGACTTGAGTGACTTTGTTTTGGACTTTATTTTTAGGACGTCTGGGATCCGTCCCTTGAAGGGGGGGTACTGTCATGGTTGTGTTTTGTTGGTCATTTCCTGTTTTATTTTGTAGTATTGGTTTCCCTTGTGTGTCCTTCTTGCTTTTACTTCCTGTCTTTGTGTTTTTCCCGCCCTTGGTTGATTACTGATTTGGTTCACCTCTTGTTGTCCACCCACCTGTGTTTGATTACCCCCCTGTCTATTTAGTCCCTGGGTTTCTCTTTGTCTTTGTCAGTTCGTCTTGTTGTACTGTGGTGTTAGTTCTGGTGTCTTTCTAATGTTGCTTCCAGTGTTTTTTTTGGATTTATGTACCTTTTTGGATTTCTTGGATTTTGCTTGTTTTTGGTTTTGTCTTTTGGATCCCTTCAGTTCAAGTAAGCCTGAGTTTGAGTTTGTTACCCCTTTGTTTTGTTTTGCTTTACGATTAAATCTCCTTTGAACTCTGCACCAGTGTTCCAGTCTGCATTTTGGGTCCACACCTCCAGTGTTTCAGTTGACTTTACACCCCCACGTAACACAGACATGAAAGAACACCATGATCGCAGTAGCCGCAGAGAACTACCCCCACTCTGTCCCGGACAGCACGTGACAGTGTTAAACAAAGACAGAGGGACATGGCATCCAGCAATTGTCATGCAAAAGTGCAATGAGCCAAGGAGCTACATTGTACAAACACCAAATGGTAGCAAAATCAGACGTCGCAGGAGCCATCTGCGCGAACTATACAACCCACATATGGAGAAAAGCATAAAAAAGATTCGCTTTGCCGAGCCACAAGTTCAAGAGGAAACTCACAGGAGTGACAGTGAACCAGCGGGAACATCCTCCACAAAACTCTGTGAAACACACACCAACACAGAGGAAGCCAAGAGTCCGGAACCAGTGCGCACAAGATATGGAAGGGCTATAACCAAACCAGCTCACTACAAAGACTATGTTTAGAGTCGGAACAACATCAAGTTCAAAGTTGTAGTATCCATGGAGGACTCTGTTCATTATGTTATATATGTTATTTTTCATATGCACATTTTCTTATTGTCATCATTTGAAGTTTGAGGAGCATTCCAGCTAAACGGGGGGGATGTAGTGATATGCATCAAAATGTATAGGAACTTTGTGAGCACAGAGTGCAACCCGGACCTGTATTAATGTAACGCACGACAGTGTGTTGTGCTCATAGAGCGCACCTAACGTGTCCTCTATGAGCCTTCATCATACCACCCATAATACTACATGAGCCAGTGGAGTTATTACTGCAGATTTTTGTCTGCTTAAACCAAATGATTCTTTTCTTGCATATCAATATTCTTCTGTGTTCAAAATCTAGCATTGTCATTCAGGAATGTGGCATAAATGTAACATCATATTAAATGACCTGAAATCTAATATACTCCATCACTGCATCACGTCACTGTTTCTAATACAAACTGCCAAAAATGCACACACACACACTCACACACACACACACTAAACTGAAGTCATGTTTGTGTATATGTGATGAAGATACAGTAGAATAAAAGAGCAGTAATTAAATGTGATGTAAAGCTGATTGAACAGTGACTGTGGTCCAGCTGTGAGTCAGATCTCCTACCTGTGAACTCTCTGTTCTGTCACTCAGCTACACTTTGTTTTCTTTCTCAGATTTACTGTCACGTTACATTAAAATCAGCAGAGTTTCATTTGGGGTTTGAGTGTTTTTATTATATTTATAATATTTGAACAGGGAGAGAAAAAGGTGTTGTACTCTGATGAATTATTCTGACTGGACTCACCTGATCCTGCAGTCGCCATGATGTCACGATGATGCTGTAAACATCAGAGACTCGTTCAGCTGAAGACCAACCAGCTGCTGCTTCAAGAACCTGAAGGAAGAATAATTACAATATTAATAATCTCATTTATTCACACATTAAAATGTTTTTTCAGGTGGACCACCAGCCCACGATGGAGATTCAAACAGTTAATAACATGAAGGTCTGTGTGGAAAAATCTATGAAACTGAAGATTTAACTGTTTTATTTTTATGTGATCTGAGATGATGTTTGTGGGTCTAACAAAGGAGAAATAAAGATTATCTGAGTGATTCTGTGGAAACTTTTCCTCCTTTGTCTTTACAGAAATATCACACTACAAAAACTCTTTGGAGTCACAATTTATTTATATTTTAAAATAAATCAATGTGTTAATTGAATAGTTACACCTTTGTGAGCCATCAATATGGCAATATTTGTTGTTTAATCAATTGTACATAAGAATCACAGACGTTCTCGTCCTCACAGTCATGTATAGAGGAAAAGTAGCCGAATTTGAGGTAAGAAATAAAAAAAACTATTTAAAATTCAATAAAGTATAACTGTCAAATATCTGATGTAAAAAAAACACAAAATGCCAAATAATTTTTATAAAACATATAATGAAAGCAGTGCTGCAGTGTCAGTTAATCTGTGAATTATTTTCTTAATTGATCGATTAGTTGTTTGGTCAATAAAATGTCAGTCAGTGTTTCTTAAAGTCCAAGATGACGTCCTCAAAAAAAAAGACAACAGAAAATATTCACATTTCTTTAAAAAATGACTTCAATTAATCAGATGAATTTAATAACTGATTCATAATTGATAACTGAAGCTCTAAATGAACGTGTTGGTCCTCTCGTCCTCTCTCTGCTGTTACCAGGAAACAAAAAGTTCATATTCTGAATATAAATCACACTGATGACGTCTGCTGGGGAATCTACTGTCTCTGTTCACTTATCACATGTTTTCTCATTTATCTCATGATTTCATATGAACATTTAGTCAAAGTCTCTGTTATTGTAGAATATAACTGGATCAAAATATATAATTTAGTGAGTAAAACATGACTGACAACGTGGTTTGATTTTTAATTTTATATCTGTTGAATTTTGTTTCACAGACTTAAATCATTGCATCATTACTTGTTTGACTGTTTTTCAGATATTTTCATTGTTATTGTAAATACGTGGCTGCACAAATAAACAAACATCATTCAGTCACACTTTTAACAAACAGAATGAACATAAATATATATTTTTCAACATTATCATTTCTCTTCTGACTCTTACCACATGTGGTGGTATGAGGATGTGTTCTTAAAATAAATACACACGACATTAAAGAATCATTAAACTGTCATTTATGTGTATTTATGAAGTCAGTTAATTATGCTATAATGTTGGTCCCTGATCTGCTTTTAAAATAAATAAAGTGCAGAGTTATTTTAACTACATACACGTTTGTGTAACTCTGATTGTTAATAGTTGTGTAACGTCTCTTCCTGGTTTCTCAGTTCTGCTAAAACGACGACAAGTGAAGTTAAAACGTGACGAAGCACAGACACAACAGACACAACAGACAGATTCCTCCACTGAGACTCTGACAGAAACATCTGGACTTCAGACTAAATATAAATATATAAATCATTTACCTCGTGTATTGATTATTGTTTTATATTTCTGCCTCCAACACCTGAACTCATCTGCGCATTTATTTATAACAGAAATCATTGATTAAATATTATGATTGATTGTCTCAGTGTCAGTCAGAATAAAGAGTAAATGAACAGAAAACTGTTCAGAGATCAGTTAGTGAAGTTTACTGTCAGCACTACAAACTGTGAACCGACTGAGTCATAATCAATACTGATGTCAAACACATACTCATATTAATCAATATCGGTGTTATCGATCTGCAGCACTAATAGATTATTGATGTTATTTTGAGGATATTTGTCAGAATTTACCTTCAGTTCAGTTCAGCTCCGTCTGATGTTCCGTCGATTTGCACCAAAAGACGAAAGAAAGTGGAAGTCAAGTGTTGATCGTTCTCGACAGATAAGAAGCTCTGGGTCTGAGGACATGAGTGCAGTAACACTGAGACTGTTATTTTAATCCATCTAAATCTGCAAAGTTTCATATTCAACATCATGATATAATAATGATAAAATAGCCTGTTCCAGATTAAAATAGTCTTTGTTATTATTATTATAACAACATTTACATACATACAGGAACTCGTAGAAGAAGCACAGATTTCTATAAACGTCATCAAAATAATTGACATAACAGACTCATTTGGGGGATTTAAACAATAATATAAAATAAAACAATAAAAGATAAGTAAAGGAAGAAGAAGAGTTTGAGAATGAGGAAGATAAATAAAGATGTAATATAATGATCAGAGAGAATCCATGAGGAACTGTTCACTCAGTACAAACTCTTATCTTAACATTATTAATTATTTTTTAAATATGTTTCTTTGACCTTAAGGAGAACAGGTCATTTAATATATTAATATTATATATTAATACATGTGAAATGTGTTTTATTCATCAAACGCACAGGTCCATGAATGTTCTCATTCATCCAGGTCTTTGTGATCTCAAGAAAGGATTCAGTCGAAGGCAACTGGACTTGACATTTTGACAAGACATTTTGCCTCTCATCCAAGAAACTTCATCATTTCATGCGTGTCAGACTAGTCTAGACTAGTCAGACTAGTCTGACACACATTGGGCCCCATCTAACACCCGGCGCAAGGCGCAAGGCGCCAGCGCAATGGATTTAATATATTCAAGGAGTGTGGAGTGTCCAAATCCTCCTTTGCCGTCCTCCTCATCTGTCCCGCTACGAAACGATCAGAAAGAGTTTCTGAAATTTGAAGTGCGCAAAATTACGCACGAATATATCCAACCAGCTCCAAAAACATTCTTTTTTCTCTCTGGGTCAGACCGGACTCATGCGGTCGTGTCTTATACATTTTGTATGTTATAGATCATAAGTGTTCAATCCTTGTTTTTATGGGTCACAACAAACAGGCAGACACAAACAGCTGTCATGCTGACTCATCTGATAAAGACGATCTGACAGCTGTGATCCCGTCTCATGCGCACTTTACAGGTCTGTTTAGATATATTAGGCTTTATAATCATAAAATAATTCATTTTTCCTTATTAGTGAGTTTATCTTAAAAGACACATGCGCGCACGGCTATTTAACATTAATGGAAGGTGTTCTGTGTTGTCTTGTCTTGTGGAGCAGGAGTGTGGATCAGTAAAGTGTCATTTAAACATATTTTCTATCAGCAATAAAGTATAAATATTGAAGTTAAAAGTGTGCGTGTGTCTCGCGTTTGGCTCAGGCGCACACACGTCTCCACAATCACAGAACACCTTTCATAAGTGTCTTAAGTCTGTAATGATTAATTATAAAATACAACACAATTTCAAGGTGCTTCACTGTAAAATATAACCAGTCTGCATGACATTTGAGGTTCATTTATTGTAATGGTTTTTGCAGGTGTTGATGTAAAATAAACTATGTACAATGAAGCTGCTTTGGAGACGTGTTCTCCATATATTGCGCGCTCTCGCGCTTCCACTTCTCGAACCAGGAGATCTGTCTCCTCGCTTTGACAATCTTTTCTCTTTGTTTCCTCCTTATAAATCCGCCGTCATGCTTGCGGGGCCGGCGCACCTACCTCTTACAGGTGATGAGAGCTGACTTTCTGATTGGTTTATTGCATGTTCAGCCTAAACTCGCCAGTGAATTAATGAGGGCACTTGGGCACACCTGATAGGTGCATGCTGCTTTGCGCTGGTGGCACAGTGGGCGGGACAGGGCAAAATATCACTCGCACCCCTGGGGAGAGACAGCAAAGGAGGATTTGGACACACCTTGAATAAATTAAATCCATTGCGCTTCAGACCAGCGTGGCTCTAAGGCCCAAGTGCTTTTTACTCCAGTGCGCTGAGCACAAGATAGCAAACGCGCCGGGCCACGCCCTCGTTTTGCCCCCATGTTTAGACCTCCCGCCCACGGCGGATCAGACCAGGCGCAAGTGAGTTTGCTATCTTGCAGAAGTGGCAAAAACGGCATTGCGCTGGTGTAAGATAGGGCCCCTTGTCTTGTAACTTAAGTTATTAGTTACTTTGCAGATTCAGATTAAACATATAAAATATCATCCTATAAATGATGTATTATTATAGATGCAACTATCCAGCAGTGTATTAAGTCATTTTAATGAGTCTCACCTTCACCAGCTGCAACATTAAAGTTGAGGAACACAGTAATACATTAATACTTGTATGTTTTAACACTGCTTTGGTACTATAACTATATTTTAATGCTAATACTTTTGAACTGTTACTTCTTCTGGTTCTGAAAGCAGAGCCTTTTAATTTCAACTTTTTGTTATTTTCATTTCAACTTTTTTAATTAGAGGATAAAACCCCTGAGACGCACCTTCTTGTTTTCAGGGGGGTCCTCAGACATAAACATTTAACAAAAAACAAGTCAAGAAATACATAAATAATATAAATGATAAGTTACATAATCCAACAACACAAAGACACATTAACATCAACAAGGACGAACACATAAGAGCTCTGCCATCATCTCAAACCACAACTACACCTGTTACAGGTGTCATGTGAATAAACAGAACAAGAGACCAGATAGTATCATGTCAGAATACACAATCATTAAGGTAAATGAAATCAAAAACAAGAACAAATACATTTAAGATAAACAACGAAGCCTTGAAGTCACAAAAGAAGGAAATCGATCTGAGTGAAACAGGTCAATTATTCCAGTCTGATGGGACGTTAAACTTAAAAGCTTTTCTCACAGTTTCTTAAAATCATTTTTCAAATACTACATAAATATTTATTCCAATTATATATAATAATTCTAGATTATTTTTTATTTTTGCTTAGAGCTCAAATCATTTTCCCACCAAAGTAAGGTTTAACTACTTATTCATGGGTTCCTACTTAAGTAATACTTAAGAACTGATCATAAACCATTTTATAAATGAGGTCTCAGCTCTGCTCCTGAAATTTAGAGCTGGCTCATAAAAATGTTTTTGTGAAGGGAAAGATCAGACTAACAGCCCAGCAGACTCCTGTTCAAGTAAAACCTGTGAGTATGATGCAGCACATGAAGTCTGGATTTACCTCCACATTCAAGAACGGCTGCGAGTGCTGCAAATGTGTCCTCTGCCTCAAGAGCCTCTCAAGTGATTGTTTGAAACTGTCTAAACTCAGCGTCACTTGAAACTGAAGCACTCAGCAGAGACTGAAGAAACAGTCGACTCTGGGGTTTTAAGGGCATCTTGCAGAACGGGGACCCGCCATGAGCTGATGATAACTGTGGGACCCTGCTGGAAAAATCTGGGAGGGACACTAGATTTAGAGGTCTGGGTCCAGGCTGAGGTTTGGGTTACTGTGGAGACCAGAAAGAGTTTGGTGTGTCCCAGTGTGGACGCAGTGCAGAAGTGAAATTCAGGTTTGAACTCTGAGGACAGCAGATGTTTAATAAAGATCTCTGAGGTGAAACAAAGAGGCCACTCCCTCTCAGAATATGACATTAATCTGGATGACACGTGAGGTTAGAGATCTATCACAGAGGAATGTGTGGTGATGGAGGTGAGCGGGTGGAGCAGGTAAAACTTTTAATGACTCAGCACAAAGCCAGTAGAACAGGAAGTGGATCCATCACTCTGTCCTCTTCAAATCTGTTCACGTCTTCATCTGAGCTGAAGGTTTTTAAAAAGAAGTCATGACCAGAAGGAGTCTGTTCTGTCTGCTGGTGGTGTGTCTCCTGGTTTGTCCTGGTCTGTCTCAGGTCCCCAAGCTGGAGCAGTGCCTCGTCTCCGGGATCTACAGTCTGGTCCGGCTGCCAGAGCCTCAGGATGCACTGAGCTGCTGGACAGATTGTTCTGCGGAGGCTGAGTGCCACGTGGCCGTGATGGTCTCACCGGTCAGCGGTTCAGCTCAGTGTCTGCTGGTCAACTGTCAGAAACACGGCAAACACTCGTACACCCGACAGCCCAGTGACCAGATCACGGTTTACCCCAAGAACACCATCTGATGATGGTAAGATGGATTCATGTTTTCTACAGAATTCTGTTTAGAGCTGCACAGAAACCATCTGTCAAATTCTCTTGACTTCTCTTGAGTTGTCTCGTGTCCCACACAGATCAGCCCAGTCTGAACCGTGAATTTTGTGATCTGTCAAAGAACCAGAGAGGAGTTCAGTGGAACTTTACTGAATCTGAAACCTTCTGAATCTGACATAGATTTTTTTAAATACTGAAGGCATCAAAAATCCACCATGTTTTTATCTCCCTCAGTATCAGAGTGTCATAAATCAAGTGCAGAATCAACAGTTCTCTCGATATTGTTTATCATGATGTTGACTGAAACCCCGTCTCTTGTACACAGCCATTCTGAATGTTGTTAAAGAACCCAGAGTGTTGGTATGAAAACTCTTGAGAACGTTCTGATGGACATAAAACCTGCTGACTGCTGTTAAACGTCTCTGTTCCACAGATCAAAGACGGCACTTCTTGAATGGTGCATATGGACGAGCTGATGAGAGACGTGAGAACAAACCTACTGATTCTGAAATATTAATTACAATTTAAAAACAAAGTTGTTTGTCATGTTTTTTTTCCTGTTTCCCAATTAGTATTCTCAAATTAGTAATCAATGTGCCAAAATGAACCAAGTTTAATGTTTAAGAGACGTGAACAACATAACTTTCTGAAGTGTACAAAATCAGACCAAAATACATTCATTCCAGGTGGTTCATTGATATCAGACTGTTCATGGTCTGATGGATGTGCAGCAGATTCTGCTAATTAAATAACATAATGTCACCTCTGGGACACCTAAATCATGTTAAGTCTTGTTTTATATGTGACCAGATCAAAACTGATGGGACCAGACACAGATAAAAAATTATTATATTATTATTTATAAAATTAACAAACATTAGTTCTGTAATTTTGAGGGTTTCACAAATCACACTGATAACAGAACAGAAACATATTTCCCTTTTCCTGCACTTTTCTTCACTTAATATCAACTTCCAGCTTCAAAGTGATGACAGGAACACTCGTAAACTGTGAAATCTATTACAGAAGAACGTGTGGTGACGATTAACAACTCGAATGAACTTCAGTTTTACAGTGTGAACTAGACTTGACTCCACTAGACAACAAAAGACAGGACTAGACCATACTGAACAAAACTAAATAATATTACACAGTACTTGACATTATAAGACATTATAAGAGATTAATAGACATATTTAGGGATTGTTTGTCTCTACCTCAGCTCAGAAAATGGATCGAACATATGACCAAATAATTTGGACCATCTCTCGTTCTCCCTCCAGATCACTGCCATGAAAGAATGAATTACAGCAGCTGTCAGACTGGAGCTCCCAGATTCTTCTACAACAGGACCAGTTACAGGTGTGAGAGGTTCTACAGCGGCTGTGGTTCCACCAAGAACATGTTTGAGACCCAGGAGGGTTGTGAAGCTCTCTGCAATGAAAAGTGTAAGAGATGTGTTAAATATAATCAGACTGAATTCACTCAAAGCTTTGATTGTGACGCACTGCATCGTCTTTAGCTGGAGTTTGGTTTGAGTTGTGATTATGAGTCTGAGAGGGAACTTCTAACAGCTGTGACACCTCCCACTGAGCAGAGAGAATCACACAAGTGTCGACAAAACTGGTTGTTACATTAAAACAAAGTCCAGTGTTCACAGCAGTGCAAAAGAATTTATTCAAACAGTTAACTGCTCTTTTGTATGTAGTTTTACATAATCAGCTGCTGTTTGGTTACATAATCTGTATTTTAATGATGTGTGACTCCATCATGGAGGGAACCTGAAGAACTTTATTCCCTCCATCTCTTCCCCATCAGTCCGTTGTTATCGGCCCGTGCAGTACGGTGGATGCAGTGCACACATGCCCAAATTCTTCTACAACATATCGAGTGAGAGGTGTGAGAGATTTATCTTCAGCAGCTGTGGGTCCAATGGGAACATCTTTCCAACTGTGGAGGAGTGTGAAAGCCTCTGTGGTGATGTGAAAGGTACAAACATCTTTAATTCTTTATGTTGGTTTCGGTTCTTTAACTGTGTTCCACATGGTCACCCAGTTCACTTCACAGTGTTGATATAAGAACATTCTGCATAACCTCAAAGGATCTCCAGTGGCAGGTTTTAACATCCACTGTTAACATGTTTCTTTCTACAGTACCTGCATGAGGCCACTGTAGTTTGTTTAAAGTCACAGAGACAGATGTTCTTTATCTTCTATAATAAGACATATTTTTCTTACACTGTCAAAATACACCAACTTTATAATATATAACGATGCTAACTGGCTTCCAGATTTATACCCCAGCCTCTACAGACACTCTTCCCGCAACAAACAGCTAACAGACAGACAACTTTACATGATCTTATTCAATACAGAACCTTATCACTTTACCTCCATCTTTGTTTTATATATAATTTACAAATCAATATTTTAAAACATCTACTACAACCAGCCCACCTGCTCTGGATTCAGGTAATATGTGTTTCCAGCTTCTTCACTCTTTTTGTATGTGTAAATATAATCCAGTATCATCTGTGTACATTTGAACATCAGCTCCAACACAGATCATTGATGTGTAATCTGAACAAGAGAGGATCTAGATTAGAGCCTTGTGGTACTCCAACATTATAACTGAGAGTGGGAGACACCATGTCCTCCATCCTTAAGCACTGAGTTATGTTTTCAAGATTTGTTTGGTATTGTTTGATATTTTGTGTAACTTCATGCTTTGAACACAACATCATACGTATGTATAAATATAGTAACCTCTGGAAAGACGTGACACTAAATCAAGTCTTTATGTTTAAAAACAGGAACAACAACCAGTCCCCTGCTGACCATAAAGGTAACAACAAATCTCTGTTTTCTACATTATCTTCACCTGTTCAACTGTCTCATCAACTCTGTTTAGAATTCATATTGTTGAACAGATAATACAGTCACCGCCTCTACAGACACAAAAAATAAAATTATATTTTTATCATTACAGAACTGTTTCACTTTAATGTTTATTAACTAACCAATATTTCTTATTTTATTTATCTTTTTAATACATTTATTGAACATGTTAAAATAACACAAAACAAAAGTAAAACATATAAACAAGAAAAACAAAAACAAACAAGAAGAAGTTGAAAACTTTCTAGTCTGACCTCCTCTTACTCTTCATACACTAATAATATAAATATTTCAGTTTACGACCATCAGCATCTGTGACATTTTAATTTGGCTCAAACAAATCAACACATTTGAACAAAACAGGAACATAATAATCAGAGCAGAGTTTAGTTTAGATAAAGTCCCATATGTCCTTTTTTAGCTCCTTGTTACAGTTACACAGACTAACAGTCTTTGTTGTAACAGTGCAGTTTTGTCTTTATTCTTACTGGCGTCTTTTTGAATAAACAGATTTTAAAGCAGCGAATCAACCTGCCGTGGTTTCAGGTAAAAGCACGTCTGTTTGCTGAATTAACTTTTCTGTATTTATAGTTATTTACACTCAGACATTGAAATCTTTGTTGTATTTTTGTCAGATACCACGGCCGCTGTTCCTTTACACACAGGTAATTATTTTTACTTTATAGTATTTTTACTTGTATTTGTATGACATTCAGTCTAAAATGTTAATTAAGATCATTTCAGCTCATGTAATCAGTTACATCACTTTAGATTAAAAGTCAGAGGCCAAAAGTATGTGGACACCTCGTACATCGAGTGTGTCCTGTGGAGCCTCAAATGTCCAGACTTTAAATGTCAGGACTTAAATCAGTCATAAACAAGCTGGACGGACAGTTTATCTGTTTGTCTTCTTTTGTCTTCTCGCTCCTCTTGTTCAGCTCTCATCATAGCTATCGTGGTTGTGTCCATCGTGCTCCTGTCGCTGGTCCTTGCTGTCATCGTGCAGTTCCTGCTGTCCCGGCATACACCTCCCATCAGGTAAAATCAAAAACTGCTGCTTTTTCCTCTGAATTATTGTAATAATTGTAATATATTTATAATAATATTGAGGTTTGGACTGTTGGTTGGACAAAACAAACACTGTGGAGGATACGAGACGTACAGCAGGCAAATGATGCCATGGAAACTAGAACTGTGATTTTATGCACCAAAAAACTGATCAATCTATGGAAAAATTATTGCCAGATTGATCAGTGGTTGAAAAACAGGTTCAAACATGAAAACAGGTGGAGGACACAGACGTACGTATTTCGATTTGGGCCACGATGATTTGTTGTTTTTAATAAGTTTAGTTTGGGAAACACTGCAGAGACAACGTTGTATTTTTTTTTTTTACCATTAATAAAATAAATTATACAAATAATCCTGAATTACTTTGTTTATTTGTTTGTTTCTGTCCAGTTACAGGGAGCTGCTGCGTTCAGATCCTGATGATCCTGATCCTGGTCTATTATCTGGATTCGACGTGTACCAAGGGGACGACGGGGACGACGGGGACGATGACTCCGACGTGGACGAGGTCTCCTGGACTCCTGGACCACAGAGAGACATTTAAAAAGGACAGACGTGTCTTTTTAACTTTCAACAACGTTAAAGATGAAACGACGACACAACAGATGTAACAAAGTGTCAAAGAATGAAAAAGAAATAAAGACAAAAAGATGCAACGAGACAACAAAGAGGAACAGGAAGTCATAAAACGTAACAAGATGACAGAACCAAGAAGAACCTTTTTATATTCTAAGGGTTTAATGTAGGAGCTACCCAGGAGGTTCTACCAAGAACCTTTTTATATTCTAAAGGTTTAATGTGGGAGCTACCCAGGAGGTTCTACCAAGAACCTTTTTATATTCTATGGGTTTTATGTAGAACACACTGAGGAGGTTCGACCATGAACCTCTATATGTTCCAAGGGTTTTAGTTAGAACACACTCTACACATTCTTCAGATAACATTTTTATGTTCCAAAGGTTTTATCAAGAGACCACTCGGGGTTCTACTGAGAACCTTTTTTAAAGTGTAAGGGTTTTATCTAGAACACACTAAGGAGGTTCTACTGAGAACCTCTATATATTCCAAGTCTTTTAATTAGAACACACTCGGGGGTTCTTCAGCTAATGTTTTTATGTTCCAAGGGTTTACTCTAAGTCTAGAATCCACTGAGAAGGTTCTACCACAAACCTTTTTATATTCCAATGGTTTTATCTAGAACACACCGAGTGGGTTCTACTGAGAACCTTTTTATACTGCAAGGGTTTTTATCTAGAGTACACTCAGTGGGTTCTATTAAGAACATTTGAATACTCGAAGAGTTAAACCTAGAACCTACCCAGGAGGTTCTACTGAGAACATTTTTATATTCTAAGGTTTTATCTAGAATACACTCAGGGGGTTCTATGAAGAACATTTTAATACTCTAAGAGTTTAACCTAGAACCTACCCAGGAGGTTCTACTGAGAACCTTTTTATATTCTAAGGTTTTATCTAGAACACATTGAGGAGGCTCTACTTAGAACCTTTTAATATTGTAAGAGCCCATCCCATCCATAGAACCCTAGAACCCATCCATGAGGTTCTACTAAAAGAGTAAATGACAGAACCGTTCCGTCTGTGTTCTGATGTTCCTGTGTGGAAACACTCACTCAGATCGAGGAAACATTTATTTACAACATGTCAAAGTGAAACTGTTCACACACAGACGTTCCTCAGGTGAACACACACCTGGATGTTTGGGAAAGTTCTGGAAATGTCACGTTTCATTTTTGGTTTAAGTCGACGTCAAAAATACAAAAGATTTAAGAATAATTCACAATAAATTTCCTTTAGTTCAAAAACTCATTTAAAACATATTTAATTCTTAAGTTGTGTTGTGATGTTGTCGAGCTCGGTTCTCCGTGTCCGTCCATCCAGCTGCAGACAGACAGAGAGGAAGTGCTGGAGACGTTCTTCAGACGTAAGCTTTGGAGCTGCTGCTGTCGGAGGCCGGAGCTGCTCTGTAGATGTTCTGTCCTCGACTCGTCGTGGAAAAGTTGTACGAAAACTGACTGCAGGAGACAAAAACACACGACTCAGACTTTATATCAGACGCAGTGATGCATCTGTCCAGAACAATCTATCTTTGGTTGAGATGCAAGCTGAACAAATAACAGAGACGTTCTGATAAAGTTCTCCTGGTTCTGAGCCTTTAATCCTGATTTAACCTTTAATTTACACATTAAAATAACAGCTGTAGATACTAAACAGGTCTTTCTGGCAGAAAGCCCTGTAGGCTAACTTCTCCCATGTTGTTTACCGTGCGGGGGGGGCGGGGTGAGACTTCCTGTAGGAGCAGCAGAGCATCGACCCCCCCAGCAGAGACAGACAGGAAGCTGCCCAGCCCAGATACAGACCAGAACCCAGCTCGAACCTGCGGAACCAACACACACACACAGACACACACGCAGACACACACACACACACACACACACACACACACACACACACACACACACACAGACACACGCAGACACACACACACACACACACCAACCAACCAACATAAAGGGTTATACCTCGAACCAACTGTGAAAGGTTCCACCTAGAACCCTCTATGGTTCTACAGAGAACCCTTCTATGGTGTAATGGCTCCACCCAGAACCCTCTCTGGAGGATCTATCCAGAACCTTTCTACCGAGTGCGAACAAGAACACACACAGATGGTTCTGTCTAGATCCTTTTTGTATTGCAAGGGTTTAATCTAGAACACATTCAGGGGGTTCTATGAAGAACCTCTCAATATTTTAAGGGGTTAATGTAAAACCTATCCAAGGTGTTCTATTAAGAACCTTTTTAAATTTTATGGGTTTTATCAAGAACACACTCAGGGGGTTCTTTAAAGAACCTTTCTATATTCTAAGGGTTTTATCTAGAACCCACTCACAGGGTTCTGCCGATAACCTTTCCAAGTGTAAGGTTTTTATCTAGAACATACTCAGGGGGTTCTTCAAAGAACTTTATGTTCCAAGGATTTTGTCTAGAACACCAGAGAAGGTTCAATTGAGAACCTTGTTGTATTCCAGTGGTTTTATCTAGAACCCATCCAGGAGGTTTTACTGAGAAATTTTACCTTATGATACAAATAACCCTTCATGAAAGAGTTCTTAAAGGTTCTCAACGACCCTCTTTTTTTAAAAGGGTTCTTTGGATGAAAAGGGTTCTTGTTGTAACCTTCAGTCTTACAAAGAACTCTTCACAAACCCTGTCTTCAAACAAGGGTCCTTCAGAAGCCTCTGGGTAGAACCTCAGCCCTTCAGGAAGAACCCTTTTAGAACCTTTATTCCTCAGTGTTGGAGGTGTGTGTGGTACCTGACTCCTGAGTACAGCGGGTCGTAGAAGTCCTGGATGACTCGAGCAGCGTACCAGGAGACGGCCGTCAGAGTGAAGACACCTGAAGACAGAACGTCCAAACAGAGACATGAGGACAAAAAGTCCAAACAGAGCAACATGAGGACAGAACGTCCAAAACACTGTGTCTGATGTACCAGACAGGATGAACAGGATTCCTCCAGTCAGGGCGATCTGGTCTTTGACGTTCTCCGAGGTTCTACCGATCTTTGTGCACTTGAGTCCCAGAACGGAGGCGATGATGGCGGCCAGACTGACGAGCAGAGACAGGATCATCAGAGCCCTGCAGGCCTGCAGGTGAGCTGCAGGAACACACAGTCTGGTTAAAGAACCTCATCATGTTAGAGGAGAACGTTTTTTTTAAATGTTAAAGCAGAGCAGCTTGTCCTGACAGAACGAGGCAGGAACCTTCTGGAGAAGAGTTTTAATTTTAAAATGCTATCTGGTAAACTGAACACGTCTTGCCACTGTCAGTTCACATGAACTCTGCGTTCCTGCTCGGTTGCAGACTTCAGAACCATGGACGGGTTAAAGAACGGACGCTCGTGATCTTTAATGTGTGGACGAGTTCTGAACATGAACAGTTAAACTGTAAATGAAGGAAATTAAGACATTTTAAAAGAGATTTTTAAAATAATTTCGGAATTGATTAATGGATTGAATTATTATTAATCAGTTTTGTTGTTGTCAATGTCGTTGTGGTAGGTGGCCCTTATTTGTTGATGCTAGCAGACTCTATAAGCTAACGTTAGCATTAGTTAAGTTAACGTTAGCTAGTGTCACACACTGCTGGCACTGTGTAAGAGCTTAAGAGAGGTGAGACACTCGGGAACATAAACGTCACATCTTTATTCCCAGAAACTTTGTCCAGATTGAAATAAGTCCACAGGTTGTTACAGACAACCAAGAGGTCGGGGAACAAACTGTTCACACATCGGCGACACAAAGATATCACTCATAAAGCCATTCATGAATATGTCTGTTTAAAAACTTCCAGTCCTCACCTGGCAGTCCCAGCACCGTCTTGAACCTGCTGCACTGGATCGAGCCCATCGACGTGGCGGCGCAGCTCATCCACAGACCTTCGAACGTCCACTGGCTGCTGGTGACCGACTCCATCTGACTCCTCATCCTCCACACCTGAGAGGAGGTGCAGCTGGACTGCAGACACCAGGACACCACGCCCAGGAGCAGACCCACGACCTGCAGGCCCACCGCCATGCTGCTGAACGTCCCCTCACACACACCTGGAACACCTGGAGACACAGAAAAGACGATCGATTGGCGTATTGATCAGTTCATATCACACACAACAGATGTAACAAGACAAACATGATGAAAAAGACAAATCAGACAGAGAGGGAGACGCTCCGTTAGCTTTGCACAGGAACAGTCAGTAGAAACGTCCCTCAGAGGACGACTTCTTACTTAAATAGCTTTAGTTTTTGCTAAAGTAACTGCTAACAGCTGCTAACTGTAGCTGTCATTAGCTAGTGAGTTCTGTTAGCTGTGCTGAGCTCAGTTCTGTTCCGCACTCATCTGATTCCGGTTCTGGTGCCCATTCTGACGCTGTTCCATGCCAACAGACCATGCTGCTCCGGGCCTGAAGACTCCCTCCTCCTGGTGGTCCAAAGCTCCTCTGCTAGCCCAGTTAGCAGCTACAGTTAGCTACAGTTAGCTACAGTTAGCGGTTACTTTAGCAACAGGTAAAGCTATCTGTCCATCAGGAAAAGTCACAGAGAGTTGAAGCTCATCGCTCCCCAACACGTCTCTTGGTGATTTGGTTCCTCCCAGAGATGATAACAATTAATCAATGATCAGTTAATCAGTCGTTAAGAATTTGATCGATCATGTAAAATTTAATTGATCTACTATCAAATAAACATCTGAAACATGAAGCCCTTTATATGTTTCACAGGCAACACACTTAGAAATAAGGGTTCCAAAAGGGCCTGAAGGGCTGTGGTTCTACTCAGAACAGTTCTCCTCTGAAGAACCCTTTTTGGAAGAAAGGGTTTGTCAAGGGTTCTTTGTAAGACTGTTCAACCAAAGAACCTATTTTAGAAGAAAGAGTTCTTCAAAGATTGCTGAAATCCTCAAAGGTTCTTTGATCCACAATATAAAATGTTTCTCAGTAGAACCCCCTGGTTGTGTTCCAGAGCAAACCCTTGGAATATAAAGAGGTTCTCAGTAGAACCTCTGGTTTGATTTGTGTTTATGAATTTCAGTGATCGCTGCTGTTTAAAGTCTTTCAAATGTTAGTAAAGAATTTAGAACTAAAATGCAGTAAAACATCTGATTAATCTGTCAAACAGGTCGACTGTTGATCCTAAATTCATTCAGTCAATAAGTTATTTCATTTGAAAATAAAGAATTTCAAATAAAGATGAGTTATTGGATCTTTTAATATTGATTCATAAAGTTATTATTAATGTTTGTTCATTAGCAGGCTCCTGTCATCTCCACTAGAGGAGGTGCATGTGTTGGGGACTATTTTCAGCGGCGGATGTGCCCACACTGACCTCCACCACAGACCTTCAATCTAAAACTTCCTGTTTCAGTCACATGTTCTACATCAAATTCAACAGTTTAAAATCTGAAATACATTTAGTGATGAATTCCACCCTGAACACTGGATACTAAAGCTGTAGAACAGAGAGAACATTCAGACAGAACCTGATCACATGAACACCTGAGCCGGTCTGAACCTGCTGACGTGTGACCTCATCAGTCCTGTTTGTGTCTCCAGAGAAGCAGCAGATCTCAGTTCTTACCGTCAGTGAAGGCTGGAGTGTTTCTGCTGCTGGTTCTTGTTTGTCAGGTTCTCTCAGTGATGTGGAACGTCTCTGAATCTCTGAACCTGATCTGCTCCTCACAGCTCTGCTGCTCTTCAGGGTCAATGAACTCCGGCTGAACCGCCTCTGAACTGAACACACACAATTATTGACAGACGTGAATCCCAGAGTTTCACCTCCAGCTCTGTTTGTTATGAGCTGGTTTCATCTTCACAACTTTAATAAATCTGGTAAAAAAAAACAAGTTTAAAAAGGTTTTTAAGTTTCCTCTCAACAAACTGATGGACTGACTTTCACTGATAGTTTATTTAAGAAGTCACGAGTGATGAATCAGAATATTACAGATCCTGATTCTGTCCTTATTGGTTGCACAATAAGGACAGAAAATACTGTGAAAATATAATATAATGTAATATAATTGAAAATTGCAAAAAGAAGTTGCATTTTTTTCTATATTTCAATAACTCATTAAAAAATCAAAAGCAACTTGTTCCAGGAAAAACAAAAACACACTTTGTTCTGAACTCTGAAAAGCCTCAGGATTACAAAACATTTAACAAAATCTGCTTTATTTGTGGAGGTCACAGAGGAGGTGTTACACCAAGAAGCAAATCTGTTCCTCCAACTCAATCAAAACAGCACAAAATGATGAAATATAAAAGGGCACAGAGCGTGTGCTCCACATATACTGAGGCTGCTGGTCCTCTGGACTCCCCCCCCACCCCCACCCATATCTTCAGCTGTCACTATCCTAATAAAGGCAAAAAGCCCAAAAGATAATCTTTAAAAGGACGAATGTCAATAACAGTGACAAACCTTGTGTTGTTCTCAGTACCTGAGAAAAAATAAAAGAAATATATAAAAGAAATATATTAAAAAAGTAGTAAATAATGAAACATTTAGTCGTTGCATTGAGACGTACATGTAAGATCTTTGCACAGCCGCGTGCTGTGATTGGTCGCAGCTGTGGGAAACAATGATTGGTCAAATTTGTGGAAAAGTTGCAGAGTTTGGACAAGATTGTAAGGTCGAGCAGAATTAACAGGGATTGGTTGAATTTGTGTTAATTGTTGTGATCAGAACATCACAACCTCCTGGACGGACTGTAGAATAAAATATAATTATATTTATAATATATGTTAGTTTTATTATCAGGTCCAGTCACACATCATCATAGAGACTAAACTCTGTGTGTGTTTCTGTGTGTTTGTGACAGTTTGTGGACTTTAACCTGTTGATCAGACCGACTTCATGTTTGCACGTCGGCCTGAATTTATCAAACTGCTTCAAGTGAAACATCAAAGTAAACAGATGAACTTTTACTATTTATTAAAACAGCTCAAACAACAACAGAGTGATTCCAGTAATTTTAAATCTGAGACTATTTTTAGATTTTGGCGTCTAAATGACTGACAGGTACAGAAAGTTTTTTGAACCTGGTCCAGTTGATCACCTGACAGCGACGACGAGCTCTTTCAGTGGACAAACTCTGACGTGGATTATGTTGCAGCCTGTTACCTTCATTCAGACACCAAAATATGAAAAACACAGGGCCCAAGTTTAAAAAGACCAGAATTACCCTTTAAATCCTCAGTCAGCTTCTTCTCAGCAATAAAGCTTCACACGTTTATTTTACTATGTAAAATGCTGCTAACAGACAATTATCAAAAACTGATGCCTAAAAATGAATTTTCCACAAACTGATGACTCGATGAATCAGCTGTAAAGTTGTAGCTGGTGTTTGAGTTCCCATGGAAACACGGTGGAGTCGGATGGAGTCGGTCACCAGCAGCATCTTTTCTGTTAATCTGACAGTTTTTATTTGAAAGAAAACCAACAAACATAAATAAGCAGAAAGAAAAACACAAACATGTTGGAACAGAACCGACGTCGTCCTGTTTCTCATCTTAAAAGTTTTACTTCCTGTAACTGAAGCAGAAACGACGCAGACTGGATCCAGTTCATTGTGTTAATTAAAATGATTCAATGATTAACTGGACAGTCGGTTTGTTTCTGCTTCAGTTCGGACGTTTTATCGTCTGAACAACAAACACAAACACAAAAGTTAAGTTAATATTTTCAGTCCCAATCTGTCGCCATGGTAACTAAAAACGTGGACAAAAGCAGACAAAAAAACATCGGAATCATTCATGTCGATCATTTTTATAAATATGGACAGGATGTGACATCATCCTGACTGCTTCCTGTTTTAACAAGTCCTGGAGAAGCTGAGCGGAGCAGCGATCCCTCTGCACGTCTGTACATTTTATACATCTTTACAGGTTTTCATTTAATTTCCCATCAGCCCCGGCGGGTTCCAGCGTCCTACGCGGAGCCTCCCCTGTCGCCTCCTCCGCCGCCCGGCCCTCCTCGAGTTCTCAGGTCATGCCAAAGTTTCACGAAAGGTTCTCGGTTCTTCCAGATCAACTCGTGACCGTACAGGATGTACCAGCTGGAGGACAAAGAGGAGCAGAGATGCATGATGGGAAATGATTTCAGACTTCAGACCTTCAGCGTGTTACTATTTGTCGTGTTTACGCCTGTCTTTTCAGAGCGGCTGCTGTGATTGGTCCAAACGGGTACTTACACTCCAAACAGAGCTCCTCCTAAATGAGCAGCATGGTCGAAAAAACTTCCATCCCAAAATCACGCCTGTCGTATCCATGGCAATGATGGCCTTCAGCGCCTGAAGAGACGGAGACAGAGAGAGATCAGTTCCTGCACCTTTTCCAAAGTCAAATTCAAGCACCTTTCAAGCACTTTCAAGGTTTTCCAGCACCTTACAGCTGAGATAAATGACACATTTCAGTGATTCACTTCCTCATCACATTAAGAGCTACTGTCCCATAAAATACAAAATATTGTCCCATGTTAGCATTGTACAGACAGGAGACAAATTAAAGGAAAATAAAAAAGTTTCATGTTTCAAAAATCCTTTTTCTCCTGGCTGAGCCAACTGACCCTTCACTAAGCCCCGCCCTCCTTAGTTACTGTTGCTACGCCTGCCAAACTTTCCATTCTCGTTCTGCATTTATTCAGTTTACAGTGATAACGGCGGCAGATTTAACATGTAAATTGTGAGTAATTGTTGAAACATGAGGTCTGTGATTCCTCAGAGACGTAAACAAAAGCAGATTCTCATTCCTAGCTGATGATGGTGGATTTTGTCACTAAAATAATGACTCACAAGCAGATTTCATAAGTGTGGCTGGCTGATGTAAGCTAATGCTAATGCTAACTCCTTGAGTCAGCTGAGAGTCTCCAGCTGATGTTTTAATGTTTCCATCTGACATGTTTTAAAACAAGAACCCTGTGAAAGTGTTTATGTAAAGTTAGCTAACAGCTGTGTACATGATATAACATTAATGCTAACAGACTGAGGCTAAAGCTAGCTTACATCTCAGCAAACATTGGTCAGATGGTGAAATACAGCAGGTATATCTACATGATAGATGACAGAAATACACTCATTAACAAAATCACTGAACGTTTCAAACCTTCAAAACACTAAAATGTTAAAATTCAAGTGTTTTCAAGGATTCCAGCACCTGTAAGACATGGGAGCAGTCAGACAGGTGGAGCAGTCAGACAGGTGGAGCAGTCAGACAGGTGAGCAGTCAGACATGAGGAGCAGTCAGACAGGTGGAGCAGTCAGACAGGTGGAGCAGTCAGACAGGTGGAGCGGTCAGACAGGGGAGCAGTCAGACAGGAGCAGCAGAAGTCAGACAGGGCAGCAGAAGTCAGACAGGAGCAGCAGTCAGACAGGAGCAGCAGCAGTCAGACAGGAGCAGCAGTCAGACAGGAGCAGCAGCAGTCAGACAGGAGCAGCAGTCAGACAGGTGCAGCAGTCAGACAGGTGCAGCAGTCAGACAGGAGCAGCAGTCAGACAGGAGCAGCAGTCAGACAGGAGCAGCAGTCAGACAAGGCAGCAGTCAGACAAGAGCAGCAGTCAGACAGGTGGAGCAGTCAGACAGGTGCAGCAGGTGAGGTGAGTCTTACGTTGGCGGCGGTGAGGTGAACATGGGAGGAAGATGATGGACAGTTGGCTTCTGGCATCTTGGTGCAGACGGCAGCCAGGACAGTCATGATGGCTCCAGACTGAAAACACACAACAACCAGTCAGATCCTCCACAAATCAAATCAAATCAATCAGCCAATCAATCTGAAACCAACTGGTTACAGTCAGATCAAACCTCAGGATGGACTTCCAGTTTCTATGGCAACCTTTTCTGCCTTTTTAATATGAAACATTTAATCTCTGAGGTCAACTGCGCCCTCTGGTGGCTTTAATCAAAAAAGCATGTAGAGATTTAAAAAACAAAAACATACAACAAACAAAACATGCAAGAACCGCTCGTATGAACAGATTTGTTCTTAAGTCGTGAGCACGAGTGATTCAGCAGAACTTGTCACATTCACAAATCTTCTTGTATTTTGAGTTTTCTTTCAGATACAAACACAGTTTACGAGCTCCAGACCTGTCATAGAGTCATGTGACGTCAGTCTGCTGGTGTCACAACCAAAATGTTTCTCTGATGACTGTAGATTTCATTAGTTTGAAGACATTTTGAGTTTGAAAAATAAATTACACTTCATAATTATGTTGACATGATCCTGTTTAACTACATTTCAAATTATAATATAATTGATTTAAATTATTACCTGCTGTCAGGTGTGTTGGCACACGCAGGTTTATTCTTATTCTGTCCTCTGTCTCTGTGATGAAAACTTCCTTTCTTTCTATTTTTCTTTGTTATTTCTTCTTCTTTTGGAAAAGAGAAGACATGGTGTCACTCTAGGAAGCTTTTATGAGCATTTTCTGACAATTTATAGACTAAATTATTGGTAAAAAATACTGGTGAGATTAATCAATAATGAAAATATTCTTGAGTTGCACCCTGGACACACTGTTATTGAACACGTTCCCTCATTGGACGGTGACGTTGTTACTTACAGCTCCCAGAGACGGACCGAACCTCCCCGTGGCCGTCTTACAAACATAACTGACAAACGTAGAAATAACACCTGAACAAACACAAGAGACAAAACACGAGTCGTTACGAGCAGCAGCATCAGGCACCAAGACGACCAATTAAAGATCCAGTCCGGCGTGTTACCTGCAGACAGGTAGACGGCCATGAACTGTTCTCTGCCAAACATGGAGACGGCGCTGGTGGAGAAGCTCCACAGGACGTACATGTTGGCCGCCATGTGGAAGAAGGAGAAGTGGCTGAAGGTGGAGAGAAGCATCGGGGAGCACAGAGTCCCTGCAGGACGACAGGAGACAGGAGACAGGAGAGGTTAATGTGTGGGACGTGCAGGATGTGATGCAGCAGTGTGAGTGTGTGGGGACAGTGTGAGACTGACTGGAGGCCGGGTTGGAGGTGAAGTATTTGATCATGGAGCGCTGCAGGGACGGAACTCTCCAACAGCAGAACACCAGAACGTTAGCAGCAATGATCCCTGGGGAAAAAAAAAAAGACAGACAGCAGGATGTTCAAGATGCTTGGAAAGAATTTATTTTGGTGGAAAT
Source organism: Lutjanus argentimaculatus (assembly GCA_034769285.1). Taxonomy (NCBI): domain Eukaryota; kingdom Metazoa; phylum Chordata; class Actinopteri; order Lutjaniformes; family Lutjanidae; genus Lutjanus; species Lutjanus argentimaculatus. The sequence goes on along the minus strand of JAWZSL010000001.1, from coordinate 43,439,297 downwards.
GTTTTAATTAGAGCTGCAACGATTACTGAAATTGGTAAGATTATTGGCAGACTGATCACATGTTTTCACATGTTTGGACCTTTTTTCAATTGATAAGATTGTGACAGGATTAATTGATTAATCACTTGAGCCATTTTTATTTTTTAAATTGTCAAAAAAAATTGTCTACGTGTCTCACCTGTGACCGTCCTCTGACCTTCACTCAAGCTGTGCCACCACTGGTTGATCTGCAACACAAACAGCCAATCAGGGCTCAGACTGTGACATCATTAGAACAGTGATGCAGTTCTAACATGGATGGGGATCTGAGGCGCCTTCAGCCCCGACAACACGCAGACAAAACGTGTATTTGAACAGAAACGGTGCTGCGTTGAACATCCTGTTGTGTACAAGTGTGCACTGCACTGGTGTTTATATTTACATCGCTGCTGATTGGTTAATATCTGCGGCACACCCACCAAACCAGAATATTTTCACTTTTAAAATTATTTTGACATGTCTCTGGTGGATCAGACTCCTGACTCCTGTTCATACCTGAACCACAAGCATGTGATGATGTCAGAGCTGTGATGTCACTTCCTCTCACCTCTTTGCGGATGTCTCCTCGTTTCTGAGGTCGCAGCTTGTGCAGCCAATCAGCTCGGATCTCGTCGAAGTAGCTCTGGACTCGAGACTTGAGCGACTCGTACTGCCAGATGGCCGCCGAGCCGAAGGAGCAGCCTGTAAACTGACATGGAGTTAGCACCTGTCCGTGATGTCACTGATGATGTCACCTCTAACACACACACACAGGTGGGCGTCACCACCTACCCCTACAGTGAAGACCAGCGGTCTGAAGAGGCGGCCGAAGGCTCGGGGGGAGCTGGGCGGAGCCTGCTGCTCCCAGTGGGGGGTGGAGGACCGGCGGGGGGCGGCGGCCTCAGAGGACTCTGTGTGGGCGGGGCCAAGCTCCTCATCCACCTTCCTGGACTCCGGTTTCCTGGCAGCTTTCCTGAAGCCACATCTCTGCTGGAGGCTGTGAGGACACCTGCTGGACAGACACAGAACTTCAACTACAGAGACTGAAGACTCAGATTCAACCTGAGAGACGCCAAAACATCCTGAGAGTCAAACTTACTGTTACTGAAGCTTCTGACAACATGTTTGTGTCAGTCTGGACTTTAAAAATCCTCAGTTTCTGGTCTGAGAGGATTCACAAAGTGTTTTAAAGCCTCTGGAAACTCAAATCCACAGCAGCCTTCTAGCAATGTAATTTAGGCTCTTATATATGTAATAATAAGCAAAAAACATATTAGAAATTAATTTTAATTCATATCCAAAACATTGTCAAGTAAGTTTTACGTTAATCTTTGTCTTCTGAGCCAACTCAACAAGAAGAAACTGAAGCTGTTATATTGCTTCAGACTCACAAAACATTTTACCTCACAGAACACAAGCTGGTCTACAAGTGCCTCCATCTGCAGGAAGTAACATTATTCTGAACGTGAAATAATCCTTTAAAACACTTCACTCACTCAGTCACACTAACAATCAGCAACTCACATCTTCTGTGAGGCTGCAACTAATGATCATTTCCCTTATTGACTAAACTGCTGATTATTTTCACAATTAATCAGAGTCAATGTTAATGATTTACGATTAATCAATTAATCCCAGTTAAGAATTTAACTGACTAGAAATGTTTTAACAAATAATTTATGTTTTGTGTACAATTTCTCCAGAACTCACAGGTTTTCTCCATGTTTGGTCTGCCTTGTTAGTCTACAAATGGGAGTAATAGTGTCTCATTTGACATTATTTGTTTGGTGAAGACGTTTCTCGAATGAAAGTGAAAGTTCAGACAGACGAGTCCTGGATTACACCAGATGAGCAGTATGTCTGCATTTTATGTTTATTTCCATTTAAAACTAAACCCTAACTAAATTAAACTGAACATCAGCATGAGGGTGAGTAGATAATGACTGAAATTTTATTTTTGGGTGAACTATCCCTTTAATGAGTCACTGAATATGTTATTATTTCCATAAGAATCCATCATTTGTTGTGACATTATTTTACAAAGTTTCTGCTAACTCAACAAATCTAAAAACAACACAATTTTTTAAAGGAGTGCTGTGATCTTCCCCCAGTTGACTGAGAATTAAACTGATCCTACTGTTATATTCTATTTGTAAAATCTGACATGTATGCAGTCTTACCTAAACATATAATATGCTCTTCATTCATTTACATGTGTTTTTGTACAGAAATAAATTCCAAAGGGTTGTTACAGCATCATATTAATCAGTCACAGGACTGACACTGTTTTTGTTCCAAATTAAATAATTAATAAAAAAAAAAAACACTGAGGGTTTACATGGTTTCATATTAAATCATCTGATTCTGTGTCAGCGAGGTGTTTGAAGTGTTTACAGGGTAAATACACCAAATAATACATTATAAAATCAGTGGATAATGACAGTGTTGTTATATTAGCTGCTGAGAGGCACAAACTGAAGACCAACATTTTATTATTTCATCTATGTTTTATAAAACAAAATATTTAAAAAAGACATACAGAAAATTAAAATGATAAACTATTCAGACACAAATTGGATATAAACTTGACCCGGTCCAAACAGTGAGAACCAAACACAAACAAACAGCAGTTAGCTCTGTTAGCTTGCAGGCTAACGTTAACAGCTAACTCAGATAAACTAACTGTCCCTGAACCTCACAGACATAACAGAGCTAACTGAAGCTAACTTAAATTAACTGAAACTAACTTAAATTAACTGAAACTAACTTAAATTAACTGAAACTAACAGAGCTAACTGAAACTAACAGAGCTAACTGAAGCTAACAGAGCTAACTGAAACTAACTTAAATTAACTGAAGCTAACAGAGCTAACTGAAGCTAACAGAGCTAACTGAAACTAACTTAAATTAACTGAAGCTAACAGAGCTAACTGAAACTAACAGAGCTAACTGAAACTAACTTAAATTAACTGAAGCTAACAGAGCTAACTGAAACTAACAGAGCTAACTGAAACTAACTGAAGCTAACAGAGCTAACTGAAACTAACTGAAGCTAACAGAGCTAACTGAAACTAACAGAGCTAACTGAAACTAACTGAAGCTAACAGAGCTAACTGAAACTAACTGAAGCTAACAGAGCTAACTGAAACTAACAGAGCTAACTGAAACTAACAGAGCTAACTGAAACTAACTGAAGCTAACAGAGCTAACTGAAACTAACTGAAGCTAACAGAGCTAACTGAAACTAACTGAAACTAACAGAGCTAACTGAAACTAACTGAAACTAACAGAGCTAACTGAAACTAACTGAAGCTAACAGAGCTAACTGAAACTAACTGAAACTAACAGAGCTAACTGAAACTAACAGAGCTAACTGAAGTTAACTTAAATTAACAGAGCTAACTGAAACTAACAGAGCTAACTGAAACTAACTGAAACTAACAGAGCTAACTGAAACTAACTGAAGCTAACAGAGCTAACTGAAACTAACTGAAACTAACAGAGCTAACTGAAACTAACTGAAGCTAACAGAGCTAACTGAAACTAACTGAAGCTAACAGAGCTAACTGAAACTAACTGAAGCTAACAGAGCTAACTGAAACTAACTGAAACTAACAGAGCTAACTGAAACTAACTGAAACTAACAGAGCTAACTGAAACTAACTGAAGCTAACAGAGCTAACTGAAACTAACTGAAACTAACAGAGCTAACTGAAGTTAACTTAAATTAACAGAGCTAACTGAAACTAACAGAGCTAACTGAAACTAACTGAAACTAACAGAGCTAACTGAAACTAACTGAAGCTAACAGAGCTAACTGAAACTAACTGAAGCTAACAGAGCTAACTGAAACTAACTGAAGCTAACAGAGCTAACTGAAACTAACTGAAACTAACAGAGCTAACTGAAACTAACAGAGCTAACTGAAGTTAACTTAAATTAACAGAGCTAACTGAAACTAACAGAGCTAACTGAAACTAACAGAGCTAACTGAAGTTAACTTAAATTAACAGAGCTAACTGAAACTAACAGAGCTAACTGAAACTAACTGAAACTAACAGAGCTAACTGAAACTAACTGAAGCTAACAGAGCTAACTGAAACTAACTGAAGCTAACAGAGCTAACTGAAACTAACTGAAGCTAACAGAGCTAACTGAAACTAACTGAAGCTAACAGAGCTAACTGAAACTAACTGAAACTAACAGAGCTAACTGAAACTAACTGAAGCTAACAGAGCTAACTGAAACTAACTGAAACTAACAGAGCTAACTGAAACTAACTGAAGCTAACAGAGCTAACTGAAACTAACTGAAACTAACAGAGCTAACTGAAACTAACTGAAACTAACTGAAACTAACAGAGCTAACTGAAGTTAACAGAGCTAACTGAAACTAACTGAAACTAACAGAGCTAACTGAAACTAACTGAAGCTAACAGAGCTAACTGAAACTAACTGAACTAACAGAGCTAACTGAAACTAACTGAAGCTAACAGAGCTAACTGAAACTAACTGAAACTAACAGAGCTAACTGAAACTAACTGAAACTAACAGAGCTAACTGAAACTAACTGAAACTAACAGAGCTAACTGAAACTAACTGAAGCTAACAGAGCTAACTGAAACTAACTGAAGCTAACAGAGCTAACTGAAACTAACTGAAGCTAACAGAGCTAACTGAAACTAACTGAAACTAACAGAGCTAACTGAAACTAACTGAAGCTAACAGAGCTAACTGAAACTAACTGAAGCTAACAGAGCTAACTGAAACTAACTGAAACTAACAGAGCTAACTGAAACTAACTGAAGCTAACAGAGCTAACTGAAACTAACTGAAACTAACAGAGCTAACTGAAACTAACTGAAGCTAACAGAGCTAACTGAAACTAACTGAAACTAACAGAGCTAACTGAAACTAACTGAAGCTAACAGAGCTAACTGAAACTAACTGAAGCTAACAGAGCTAACTGAAACTAACTGAAGCTAACAGAGCTAACTGAAACTAACTGAAACTAACTGAAACTAACAGAGCTAACTGAAGTTAACAGAGCTAACTGAAACTAACTGAAACTAACTGAAACTAACAGAGCTAACTGAAACTAACAGAGCTAACTGCAGTTAACTGAAGCTAACTGAAGTTAACAGAGCTAACTGAAGCTAACTGAAGCTAACTGAAGTTAACTTAAATTAACAGAGCTAACTGAAACTAACAGAGCTAACTGAAACTAACTGAAACTAACAGAGCTAACTGAAACTAACTGAAGCTAACAGAGCTAACTGAAACTAACTGAAGCTAACAGAGCTAACTGAAACTAACTGAAGCTAACAGAGCTAACTGAAACTAACTGAAACTAACAGAGCTAACTGAAACTAACAGAGCTAACTGAAGTTAACTTAAATTAACAGAGCTAACTGAAACTAACAGAGCTAACTGAAACTAACAGAGCTAACTGAAGTTAACTTAAATTAACAGAGCTAACTGAAACTAACAGAGCTAACTGAAACTAACTGAAACTAACAGAGCTAACTGAAACTAACTGAAGCTAACAGAGCTAACTGAAACTAACTGAAGCTAACAGAGCTAACTGAAACTAACTGAAGCTAACAGAGCTAACTGAAACTAACTGAAGCTAACAGAGCTAACTGAAACTAACTGAAACTAACAGAGCTAACTGAAACTAACTGAAGCTAACAGAGCTAACTGAAACTAACTGAAACTAACAGAGCTAACTGAAACTAACTGAAGCTAACAGAGCTAACTGAAACTAACTGAAACTAACAGAGCTAACTGAAACTAACTGAAACTAACTGAAACTAACAGAGCTAACTGAAGTTAACAGAGCTAACTGAAACTAACTGAAACTAACAGAGCTAACTGAAACTAACTGAAGCTAACAGAGCTAACTGAAACTAACTGAACTAACAGAGCTAACTGAAACTAACTGAAGCTAACAGAGCTAACTGAAACTAACTGAAACTAACAGAGCTAACTGAAACTAACTGAAACTAACAGAGCTAACTGAAACTAACTGAAACTAACAGAGCTAACTGAAACTAACTGAAGCTAACAGAGCTAACTGAAACTAACTGAAGCTAACAGAGCTAACTGAAACTAACTGAAACTAACAGAGCTAACTGAAACTAACTGAAGCTAACAGAGCTAAACTGAAACTAACTGAAGCTAACAGAGCTAACTGAAACTAACTGAAACTAACAGAGCTAACTGAAACTAACTGAAGCTAACAGAGCTAACTGAAACTAACTGAAACTAACAGAGCTAACTGAAACTAACTGAAGCTAACAGAGCTAACTGAAACTAACTGAAACTAACAGAGCTAACTGAAACTAACTGAAACTAACTGAAACTAACAGAGCTAACTGAAGTTAACAGAGCTAACTGAAACTAACTGAAACTAACTGAAACTAACAGAGCTAACTGAAACTAACAGAGCTAACTGCAGTTAACTGAAGCTAACTGAAGTTAACAGAGCTAACTGAAGCTAACTGAAGCTAACAGAACTAACAGAGCTAATTGAAACTAACTGAAGCTAACTGAAGCTAACAGAGCTAACTGAAACTAACTGAAACTAACTGAAACTAACAGAGCTAACTGCAGTTAACTGAAGCTAACTGAAACTAACAGAGCTAACTGAAGCTAACAGAGCTAACTGAAACTAACTGAAACTAACAGAGCTAACTGAAACTAACAGAGCTAACTGAAGCTAACAGAGCTAACTGAAACTAACTGAAGCTAACAGAGCTAACTGAAACTAACTGAAGCTAACAGAGCTAACTGAAGCTAACTGAAACTAACAGAGCTAACTGAAGCTAACTGAAACTAACAGAGCTAACTGAAACTAACAGAGCTAACTGAAACTAACAGAGCTAACTGAAACTAACAGAGCTAACTGAAACTAACTGAAACTAACAGAGCTAACTGAAACTAACAGAGCTAACAGAGCTAACTGAAACTAACTGAAACTAACAGAGCTAACTGAAACTAACAGAGCTAACTGAAACTAACTGAAACTAACAGAGCTAACTGAAACTAACTGAAACTAACAGAGCTAACTGAAACTAACTGAAGCTAACAGAGCTAACTGAAACTAACTGAAACTAACAGAGCTAACTGAAACTAACAGAGCTAACTGAAACTAACTGAAGCTAACAGAGCTAACTGAAACTAACTGAAACTAACAGAGCTAACTGAAACTAACTGAAGCTAACAGAAACTAACAGAGCTAATTGAAACTAACTGAAGCTAACTGAAGCTAACAGAGCTAACTGAAACTAACTGAAGCTAACAGAAACTAACAGAGCTAATTGAAACTAACTGAAGCTAACTGAAGCTAACAGAGCTAACTGAAACTAACTGAAACTAACTGAAACTAACAGAGCTAACTGAAACTAACTGAAGCTAACAGAAACTAACAGAGCTAATTGAAACTAACTGAAGCTAACTGAAGCTAACAGAGCTAACTGAAACTAACTGAAGCTAACTGAAACTAACAGAGCTAACTGAACTAACAGAGCTAACTGCAGTTAACTGAAGCTAATTGAAACTAACAGAGCTAACTGAAACTAACAGAGCTAACTGAAGCTAACAGAGCTAACTGAACTAACAGAGCTAACTGAAGTTAACAGAGCTAACTGAAGTTAACAGAGCTAACTGAAGTTAACAGAGCTAACTGAACTAACAGAGCTAACTGCAGTTAACTGAAGCTAACTGAAGCTAACAGGACCAACAGTGAGTAGCGGAGCTCCGTCTGTCTGTCAGCCGGGCTCCGCTCTCTCCCTCGGCCGTGTTCACTGACCTGCCTCCCCTCACGGAGCTCCGGTAAACGTCTCCTCCACTCAGTCTGAGCAGGACGGTGCAGCTCCTCCACGCCATGGTGGAGCCCGGTGACCCCAACCGATCAACCTGGAGACAGTTTGGATCGTTACCGGGTCAACACGGAGCTCCGAGAGCTGTCTGTGTGAAGAAAACCGTCAACAACACAACCGACACTTCCGTCCACGACTTTCAAAGTAAAATATTTTACCTTAAATAAGAAATTCTAACCTTTTCTTCACACATGAAGAGTTAATTTGAAACACTCATGAAATTTAAATTTTAAAATAAAAATAATAATAACAATAATTCAAAGCTTTATGGTAGTTGTCAGTCTCAATCATACGTTTTATTTTTATAAAAATCTTTCTATTAACCAATTTTAAGATAAGATAAGATAAGATATTCCTTTATTAGTCCCACAGTGAGGAAATTTCCAGTTTCCAATGATATATGACACATTGTTTCTGAATTATTTCCTTTTTGGTTTAGGACGACGTATTTAGTGGTAAACTATTATTAACTGAGAGTAACATTACTAAAATTAGTTTAGGCTACAAATGGAATCCTACAATCATGCATATTCTGTAAATGTGTATTTGTCCCTAAATGTTAATTATAAAACTAATATTATTGAATGTTATTTTTTATTATTTGTTTTACCTCTATGCACCCATATATTTAGAGGTTATCCTAGTTATTACATCATTACATTATTACATCATGTCCTGAATTTATTTCATTATTACACGTTTATATATATTTCTTTATTGGTGTGGCTCTGCATGCTTATATTGTTTGTATTCACAATTTTATATTCTCTTTTACGATGACATATGGATAACTTTACAGCAGTGTTTATTCATGTTCGCTGTCGCTGTTAAATAAATAAATTCAATAAAATGAATAAAATCACATCTTTTGTATCTCTCGAAGCACACTGTACTTTTATTTTGAAGGCGGTGATGAGCGGAAATTCGGTGGTTGTTGTTTCCGCTGGTTGTGTTCGGTGTGCGGTGTCTCGGCTCAGCTCGGCTTGGCTCGGTTCGGCTCGGCTCGGACAGCAGCAGCAGCAGCAGCAGCAGTCTCGGCAGTAGTGGACCGGACCTGTGCGTGTGTGTGAGTGTGAGTGTGTGACCGCGGAGGAAAGATGGCGGCCCCTGCTCTCTCCAGTCGGGCTGGCTCGGCGGGCAGCCTCGGGAACAGCCCCACCATGGCCGCCGGGAGGCTGCCGCACGGAGGCGGAGGAGTCGGGCCCGAGCTCGACTTCAGGTCGGCGGCCCGCATGGAGGACCTGAACCGTCTGATCCAGGAGTTCAGTAAACACGACCAGCGGGAGTACGACGACCAGCGGGCTCTGGAGATCCACACAGCCAAGGACTTCATCTTCTCCATGCTGGGTGAGGAGGAGGAGGAGGAGGAGGAGGAGGAGGAGGACACACACACACACACGCACACACAGAGCCGAACACCGTTATATTTAACGGGAAAACACAGCAGGCTTCACGCTGTTTTTCTCCGGTTAGGAGGATGCAGACTGTCTGTATTTAAAGGGTTAATAACGGAGAGCAGGTGGAGGATCAGGTGTGGAGGCAGAGGGAGGATGCTCAATTTAAAGCAGCAGTTATTAATATTTTCTCCTGAGGATGAGCTTGTTTGTCACCTGGTGTCATGATTACCTGCACAGGTGAGATTCAGGCTGCTGTCTAGACTAACATGATAATTAACACGATAAAACAGTGTGAGATTAATTATTACGTCCTTAACCTGAGTCAGAAAACAATAGTACACGAGGTGCATAAAAATTCTGGGGAAATATTACAGCAACCACTGAATTACTCCAGCATATATATCCCACAATGCAATGCTGTAGAGACAACAACAGCAACATAACAGAGTCAGACGACAATAACACTTAAATATAAAGGTCAGTCAGGTTTCATTTGTTAGCCGTAGTTTGTTGTTGACACAGGTTACCAGGGCTGAACAATTCTGAAAAAACATTTTGACTCAAAGATGTTTTCTTAAAGCTACTACAAGAAGCTTTAATGTTTCTGTTGCTTTTGGAGCCCCCTGTGGACAAAAGTGGTAGTATTTCCACCATAATAATCTCACTTAAAAATCAAAAACTATCTGAACTAGAACTGCAAGCAGTTATCAACGGGGGCCAAGCCTCCCGCGCGACTCGGCCCCCGAGCGTCGCGGAGCCCACGTAACGCAAACGGCTCTATTTTGTTACCAGGAGGCACACCGCCAAGATCTGCTATGGAACCTGGGGTCGAAGAAGGCTGCCCTCTCTCTCCATTCCTCTTATTGCAATGGGAAGAGCAGTGCAAGGGTCAAAGGCAGAATACGTTTGTTGTTACAAGTCATGGCCGCTTTGACCAAACATCACTAAACTTTACGGCCCGGCTGTGGAGGGACTCTAGATCGCACTTGTCAAATTTGGTGCGAATCCGAACAACTTTTTTGTCGCTTAATGTTTCTCTGTTTATAGCGCCCCCTGTTGCCCAATTTGCACCAAATTTGGTACAGAGCCTCTGGTTGACCTCTGAAACAAGTGACTTGAGTTTCATGTTGATAGCTTTTATTTTGACAAAAATATGCAATTGTATGCGTTTTTTAGCTAGCAGAAAAAAATGTTTATTTATAAGTACCGCGTTTTTTGGAGTAGCAAAATTCTTTTGATAACTTTTGATCAGGCATGCCTGGAGATTGTGTGTGCAAAGTTTCGTGCGGATGGAGCGTAAATCCTAGGAGGAGTTCGAAAAAAGTAGGTTTTTGACATGTAGCGACTTACAAAGAGAAATATGCTGTGGGAGTGGGCGTGGCCTGTGTCAGAAGATGCGGCTCTATTTAGGAAAGACTTGGATATAAAGTTTATGTACATGTGATTAAAAATGTGGAAGTTACAGGCCAATATGCGTTTGCGTCCGTTACGGCGCCACCTAGTGGAGTAGACGCACAATTTTTGGTGTGGGTGGTCTGTGTCCTATTCTATATATACCCTGTAAATTTGACAGTCCTCAGCATAATACTTGAGCTGAAATAAATGTTTGTTGTTTATCTCGTAATAAGCCACGCCCACTTTGACCAGTCGGGATTACCTTCAAGATATGGCCTCAGGAGTGGCCCAGCGTCATACCCACCGAATTTCGTAATAATCTGTGTTTTCCGTTTAAGAGATATAACGTTCCCCTATTTGCAGCGCCCCTAGTGGCCAACGTGAACCAAATTTGGCTCATACCCCACAGTCACATGCCAACCAAGATTCTCAGATTTGGTTTCGTTAGCATTTATTTTGACCGAGATATGGAACTGTACGCATTGTTATAGCTAGCTAGAAAATTTTATTCGTTAATAATTTGCGTATGTTTTGACAGAACAAAATTCTTTTGATAACTTGGGTCAGGTCCATCGAAAGACGTTACGTGCCAAATTTCACACTGATTGGACAAAACCCCAAGGAGGAGTTTGAAAAAGTAGGTTTTCGAGTTTTTGGGATTTCCTGAAAAAAAATTATAGGCGGAAATGGGCGTGGCCTAGGCCAGGTGAATCAGGCCTATTCAGGGAATCTGTGGATATGAGGCTTTTGAATGTGCGACAAACGGTTTGGGAGTTATAGGCCAAAAGGCGTTGGCCTTGGTTATAGCGCCACCTGCTGGCACACATATGTCAATTTTTGCGACTGAGGTCCCTGCAGGGGTCTGGACCAATCCTCCAAATTGCACCGCCCTCCCTTGCACGGTTTAGGCTGCAGCACCACTTTTATCAACGGAAGAATAAAAATAAAAACTATAATAGGAATAATAATAACGATAAAAATCCGAACAAAAAACAATAGGGTTCCCAGCACCGCTGGTCCTGGGAAACGCGTATGCTTGTGCATACGCGTCCCCAGGCCCCGCGGGCTTGGCCCCCTAATAAAAATCTCCTCCTGCGTGGAAAAATGTAAAGACAGGCTCGTTTCATCTGATGTTAAGGAAATCCAACTCCATGTCAGACTTTAAAAACAATTATACAAAAATATCCAGTCTTCTTGTGGATGGTCTTGTTAACTTAATTAGGTCACACAGAGGCATCAGTATTAAGTTGAGACTGTTTAAAAAACTTCTTGTAGTAGCTTTAAGTCTGTAGAATAAGATGTGTTGGCAGCACCACAATATTTAATTTAAAATGGTATTTTGTCACACAGTTCACCTCTAACAGATATTGCGCCTCCTGCAATTTGAAAATTGCAGTCGGCTATATTCTGATTTTGATTTAAAAGCACTACAAGTTTCCATGGTTACTTGTATTCAACAGGCAACAAGGCTTTCAGGATGTGACTGCGTCCAAAATTACGTTACACACTGTATACCCAAAACATACATTATTGTTATACATAATTTTGTGTTTTGGACACTCTGCTCAGCATTGCATCACTTCCTGATAACTTCCATGTCACTGGGAGATGTATAACCATGGTAACTGGGCTGTAGCTAACGATTATTTTCATCCTTGATGAATCTGTCGATTATTATCCAGATTGATTGATTAGTTGTTTAGTCCATAAAATGGTGAAAAATGTTGATCAAAGTCCAAGATGACGTCCTCAACTGTCTTGTTTTGTTGACAACCCAAAGATAATCAGTTTACTGTCAGAGAGGAGAAAAGAAACCAGAAAATTAAGAAGCTGAAATCAGAGAATTTGGACTTTTTTCCCTTAAAAAAATGATTCATTACTCATCACTCGTCCTCATTGGGTTTTTAAAGATTAAATTAGATGCTGGCTCTTCCTGCTGTTTGAGATCAAGTGTGTTCTGACAGAGTGAGGTCACTCCTCTGGTTCAATAAAACTTTATTAGCAGCGCTGACAGTTCAGTTTGTTCATCAAAACTGAAACTGTGTGAGAGGAAACATGGAGGATAAACTGAACACGCTTCCTGTCAGAGTTTCATCAGGAAGCTGGATCTCCACCAAGATCTGGATTAAAATAGTCAAACGCACCACCCTGAAAAACAACACACACACACACACACACACACACACACACACACACTCACACACACATACACACACACTGCAAAAAAATGTCCATCTGACCGAGCCAACGTTTCTTGACCGTGCTGACAGACACGCTGCAGCAGAGCAGAAAGATTCGTCTCGTTCGTCTCCTGAAACTCTGCCGTCATGTTGTGGACAGATGTGGACAGATGTGTCCGGTCCTGTCAGATCTCTACACAAGACCAGTTTCCAAAAAAACATCCAGACGGGGAACAGCGGAAGCTCCTGATGTGTTCACAGATTGTGTTTATCAGACAGACAGTCGCAGAGCAAATATTTGCAGAGTTGAATTTGATCAACGGACAAACTGAAGATGATTTCTGTCGGGCTGCTTCCTAAATGATACCAACCTCATGATGTCAGTTTAATAATAGAATAATCTGACTTTTTTGTTGCATCATTGTGTTCAAAGCAACACGGGACAACAGCAGGCAGACCGTAAGTTCAAACAAACTTAAACTCACCAAACAGAACCACTAATGGAAGCTGATGAGAGTCATGAGAAAGGACAGCAGAGTGTCACATTGCACTCTCGTCTCTGTTTCCAGGATTCTGCTTGTTTATCTGATGTTGAATGATGGTGAAGTCGGCTAAACTTAGACCAGACTCTGATGTTTGGATTGTTTCCTCTGTTACTGTCCAGTGTCATCAGCATTTGAGCTGTCAGGAGCCAATCAGGAGGGACTCTCCACCTTTCTGCAATTTTCAGATCTCAGAAGGTGCGATATTTGTTATGCAAAATATGTCAAAAAACGTTTAACTGAATGAATATGGTGACACAGAGACATCCTGTCCTACACATCAGATTCTACAGACTTAAAAAAAAAATCTTCATTTGATTCCTGCAAATAAATCACACTATAGTCATTTTAACATATTTTTCAATCAAAATAAGAACAATGATGTAAAAATGATCATTACCTCACTAATCATATCGCAATTGTAATATCAGTCAAAATAATCACCATTAGATATTTTTTCAAAATCATTCAGCCCTAGTTTTATCTACAGCTGACCAGAATGCTTCTGAGTCTACCATTGCCATGGCAGTTGATGTCCAAATCGCTATTTGAATGCTTCTGAAGCACCGAAAAAGAAGCATAAATCTGATAAAGAGCGAGAAATTGTTGTTCTTTGTGGCATTTAATTGGTTTGCACAAGGAGCAGTATTCATGAGGAAAAGCAGCCTCGTGACGGAGCGTTTCTGTAAAGGGTTAAACTTGGCAGGTTACAGATGACTGTGTGGGAGGTAGGGCTAAAACCCAACAGATATTTTTATTATTGATTAATCTGTCCATCAATTAGTTGTTTGGTCCCTAAAATGTCAGAAAAACCAGCCCCTTTCCAGCACCCCAACACTCTGCTTCTGAGAACTAGTAAGTGTTCGCTGCACCCTGTCTCCTGGTTTGGCTGCCAACCAGGTCAGACTGTCCTCAAGTGCCCCAACCACATTTCCGGGACAGGGACCAGTTCACGTAAACGGTGCCAAGGGTCTGGGTCGATGTTGGCAACTTACCCAACGATGGGCGATACATCGTCCATTGTGATGGCCGACAGTCATCGACCACTGAATGCTCTACCTTCATAAGATTGTGATCTAAATCCATCTGTATTTTAGGCAGTGTGTCCCCTCAGAGTTGCCGTAAAGCAGAAGTTGTTGTTGAAGTTCAGTTGTTGACATGTGGGAGAGGAAAGAAAAACGAAGCTGTTGCTGCTGGTCTCTGCTCTAACGTTACGTTTCCATGTCTGTTTATTTATTTTTTATCAAACCAGATTTGAGACAAACAGCTCCTGTAGCAAGAGGCACTTTGCATTCTGGGATATGTATTAGCAAAATTAACAGTTGCTAGTAGCTAGAGAGAAAATTAATCAAGGTCTGACCTGGGCGAGCAGTAAAGGACATTGTCCTCTTGACTTTTGGACAGAAAGGATGAGGGCTGGATATTGTTCAGACATTTTTATACCAATACCTTGGCTTCAATACCGGGTCCTGAACAGTACTTTTTTCAATACCAATTTTATAAAATCCATTACAAAAAGAAAATTGCATCAAACATTTCTGTACAATCACTCTAAAAGAAAATGCTGTTCGAAGACCTGGGAGCAGCTGGAGGAACTGTTTTGACTCTGAGCACTTTACTTAACCTAAAATGACTAAAATGAAGAAACTGATTGAATATCTGTAATGTATTGGACTATATATACTGTAAATATAAATAACTGTCATCGATATTGAAATTTGGTCAGTATCTTAAAACTATCAGAATTGCAGTACTCAGGCCTAGATATGATCTTCTTCAGGCCTGTTTACTTCAGCCTGTTTACTGCACCACAAGTTTAATTTATCTTCTTTGTACAAAGTTGTAGTAATGGTTTTTTGTACTGGCAAAGGTCAGCCCACACAGCAGCAGGAAGATGAAGAATGAACACAAAACGCTCCCAAATAAAAACTGTGTTCTTTCAGTTCAAACTGTCTCTAAGAAACAGTAAAAAAAAAAACACCCAACAAACTGTGTCTGTCCACTCCACTACAGCAGAGGAATGTAGTCATCAGCCAGGAAGTGTGTGTGTCGTTTCACTTTACTTTTAGCTCAGCAGAGCGGAAAACCAGTCCAGACCAATTCAGTCAAACTGTTGATGGTGAACTCAGTAACCTGTCCAAGTCTGATGCTGTCCAAACTCTTCAAGGCTCCGAACTGAGCGATCTGAAAGGGACGTGAGGGTAATGAGTCCCGATCCAGACTGTGTTGTTTGGACCTGAACAGACCCAAACAAAGAGAGACACTGTTAGCAGCAAGAAGCTCCACCAACAAGCAACTTAAAATCACATTTACCTCCTGTGATGACGATGAAGATGATGATGAATCACCTGATCAGAGCTGATAGTGGATACTACAGCGGAAGCTTGTTCTTACCCTGTGTGCAGGGTAATACAAAATAATACAAGGTGTATAGTCCAAGGTGTGCTTGATACCAACTAGTTTGTATGAAGTGAGGGTCCAAGTCCAAAGTGCTGTTTCAGTGAATGGCCACTCTGAAAAGAGCGAGTGAATTAACGTTATAAACACCAGTAGCAGTACCATTACTGCTTCGGTGCCGACCAATCAGGAACTGGTACCAATTTAGTACCAGTCCTCAGTACCCATCCAAAGTGGACAGGGGCAATTAGCAATGAATCATACGAATGTGATGTGCACACTCTCTTCTCCAAGATATTCATGGTGTTGCAATTGTTTTATTTTTACACAAAAAGTTGAGTGTAGGAATGTTTTTTCAGAAAGTTAAAAAACTTATCGTACTCTCTGATTCTGGTGGTGGAAAGGTGTTGGAGGAGGAGGTGTCAGATGGTGTTAGATGACCTGAAAAGTAATTATTTTGAAGCAGACTGATGCCTGAACAGAATCTAGTTATTCAAACATTTCGTGCTCTGTTGTCGCATATAAAATGGTTTTGTAGTTCTTTATCTAACAGTGTCTTCCCTCCACTGTCTCTCAGGAATGGTCCAGAAGTTGGACCAGAAGCTCCCGGTGGCCAACGAGTACCTCCTCCTGTCGGGAGGTGTTCGGGAGGGTGTGGTGGACATGGACTTGGATGAGCTGAGCGTCTATGCCCGCGGCACAGACTACGACATGGACTTCACCCTGCTGGTCCCAGCACTAAAACTCCATGACCGCAACCAGCCAGTGACCCTGGACATGAGGCACTCGGCCCTGGGCCACTCCTGGCTCAGTCTCCGCCTGTTCGACGAAGCAACCATCAACAAGTGGAAGGACTGCTGCACCATTGTCGACCACATCAATGGCACCACCAACTACTTCTTCTCTCCGACGCTGGTGGCCGACTGGTTCTACCAATCCATCTCACTGGTGCTGCTGGAGGTGCAGAAGAAGCCTCAGAGAGGGATGCCGAGGGTGGAGAAGGTGGAGAGGAACGGCACCATCATCTCCGTCATCCTGGGCGTCGGGAGCAGCCGGATGCTCTATGACATCGTCCCAGTGGTGTCGTTTAAAGGCTGGCCGGCTGTTGCTCAGAGCTGGCTGATGGAGAACCACTTCTGGGATGGGAAGATCACGGAAGAGGAGGTGATCAGTGGCTTCTACCTCGTCCCCGCCTGCTCCTACAAAGGCCGCAAGGAGAACGAGTGGCGCCTGTCATTCGCCCGCAGTGAGGTGCAGCTGAAGAAGTGCATCTCATCCAGCCTAATGCAGGCATATCAGGCCTGCAAAGCCATCATCATCAAGCTGTTGTCCCGCCCCAAAGCCATCAGCCCCTACCACCTCCGCAGCATCATGCTCTGGGCCTGCGACCGCCTCCCCCAATTACTTAGCGCAGGACGACTTCTCCGCCCACTTCCTGCTGGGCTTGATCGACGACCTCCAGCACTGCCTCGTCAACAAGATGTGTCCCAACTACTTCATTCCCCAGTGCAACATGCTGGAGCACCTGTCGGACGAGACGGCCATGCTTCATGCTCGTAAACTCTCCTCGGTGCGCTCCGACCCGGCCGAGCACCTCCGCACCACCATTGAGCACGCCAAGGCTGCCAATAGGCTGACGGTGGACCTGCAATGGCGAGGCAGCGCCAACAACCTGCCATCGCCGCAGTCTGACGCTGGCGGAGAGAACCAACCGGACGACCGGCTGGCCAAGAAGCTTCAGCAGCTTGTCACAGAGAATCCTGGGAAATCCATCTCAGTCTTCATCAATCCGGACGACGTCACGCGACCGCACTTCCGCATCGACGACAAGTTCTTCTAAGACTGAGAAATGTTTTCCCAGACCTCTTCCTCCTACTTCTCCTCCTCCTCCTTCTCTTTCTCTCTGCCTTTCTTCTCCTCGCCTGGTGCCCTGCCTTCTCTGAAACTTTATTTTTTACATTTTTTATGTTTCTCTGCCACAGAGTGAAGTGAGGTGATCGTCTAGTTGTGTCTGCCACAGTTTTTTATTTTTTTATTTTTATTTTTCTATTCCCTCTCCCCTCTTCCTTCCTCTTTCACTCTGTGCCCTGTGTTTTTTACCTGCTGAATGCCTTTTAAATAGACAGCTGAATAGCAGCAGGTTGTTTTTAAAACTGAAGGATGAGGTGAAAATCCACCTTGAGATGGAATTTCTGTTCCTATGTTGTGGTAATTTAATTATCAGGGATCCTGGAAATGAGATGAAACCCAACAACTCCTGAAAACGTCACAGAAGCTTGTGCAAACGGTTTTGGGTTCAAAAGTAAAACTCTTTTAAACAGCTCCCTCATGATTTCACACAAAGCCTGGAACAGCAACACGATTGTTCAACAAAACATGACTGTCCTGTATAAGATTGTAAACACATTCAGGAGTTGGGGATGCCAAATGGCATGTACAGAAGTCTCGAACCCAGGAGTATAGACAATAACAGAGATCTGTCTGAAGGTGGATTTTGTCCCTCTGAGGAATGTCTTTGTCCCGCTGGGGGATGATGATGGTACTAACGTCTTAGAAACTAACTGTAAATAGAAGAAAATTGACTGAACACTTAAGTGTGTAGACAGAAAGAGATAAACAGAGACTGATGATGATGATGATGATGATGATGTGTGGACTACTTTTCGTCTAATTTTGCACAGAATGTAAAAAATCACCACTTTTCCTCTCGATGGTGGACGTCGTGTTCGTCCTGATTCTGAAACAATGTATCATATCAGTACACAGGTGACACTGCTGAAGAATGGTCGTACTGCACGCTTTAAATGTGTATATTAACCGGTGGAACAGAGCCCAAGTACACGGTGATCCCACAGTAATCTGGCAATATTACATTTTGAAGACCTGCTAAAAGTCATTTTCAACATCAGTGTGAACAGAAGCTGTAAATATTCTGCGTCGATCTGTGGACGCTTCTGAATATTGGATGTAAAACTTATCACAGACTCTGGGGATGTGAACATAGTGTTTTTTCCCCCCAAATTTCTAAATTTGTCTGATTTTACACCTCGTTCACACATGCATGCTAATGCATTGTGCCACCCACCACTCCCCTGAGACTTTCATGCAAATATCCTCTGAGGTGAAGATCAATCAAATGGCAGTTTGGTGGCAACAGGAGAAAATAACCCAATCAGAGCTGAGTGTGTGAATCAAGTGTATCTGCTGGAGGTTTCTGCCTCTTAAAAGGAAGTTTTTCTTCACCGCAGTCACCTCAGTGATTGTTCTTGGTGGGAAGGTTTGTGGGGTTTATAAGGAGTACAGTCTAGACCTGCTCTATTTTAAAATAGAGCCCTGAGATAACTTTGATATGATTTGGCGCTATACAAAGTGCTGTGTTTTACAATGGACCACCTCGTCTGTAATCTCTATAAACAGATTCTTGTATATGAATGCAGAATCTGTTGGCAAGTGTCAAGATTTAGGTATTTGAAGCATTTGTAATCTGGGTTATATTGACCCATGACATTTGTGGTTGCATGCAGGTCTGCATGGGCTGTCATCTGACGGTGATTTAGTGTCTTATTAGGTTTTTTAAAAACTAATCTGGAGATTAGTCTCCAACTAAGTCTTGGCCTGGACTTCTGTTATCCGGATATAACGGCTGCACAGGAAGTCCTGAAACATTGGCCAATGCCCCCAGAGTCTAAATCATTTTCAGACGATAACTGATGGGTAGTGCAGTTGTTCTACACTAACATCACATATATTATTACACTTTCAGGATTTTTTCCCTGACTGGCAATAAGAGAAAAAGGTGTTATTTTAGCCATCTTTAATAGGTGTGTCTGTTATTTTTTATTATTATTATTATGAGGCCTTTTATGCTTTTATTTTCATAGGATAGCTGAAGTTAGGACAGGAAAGGGGGAAGAGAGAGTGGGGGTGTGGTGTGCAGCAAAGGGCTGCAGGCTGGAATCAAACCCACGGCTACTGCAGAGGATTCAGACTCCATAGATGGGGTGCACGCTCCACCAACTGACCCACCAGAGCGTCATGGGTTTGGCTGGGTGTCTTTTAAAAGATTATGACACCGATACCAATACAAGCATCCTTAAAGTGAGACTGATACCAATGGAGTACCTCATTCGATATCTTTTTTTGAAGGTTCTTTTTCATGAAGAACATCATATAAGTAGTCCTTTTTGTCTAGATCCTGGGTACCAGAAGGATCGAATGCAGGTATTGTTTGATGAGACAGGTTTCAATACTACTTGGTACTGGGGTATTTCAATCGATAGCTAAAAGGTATTGAGTTCTGACACCCAGACCTGGTCCTTTGTGCGTCTGTTATTTAGTCATCTATTGACTAAACTGATTTTAAGATGGGATGAGTCAGGATCAGGCTGTTCTGTTGCCGTCCAGCTCAGTTTTTGAGTGAAAAAGAAAACACCTTCAAGTCTGGATGGAGGGCTAAACTTGAAGAAAGAAGCATTTTACTCTTAAATGGTGCAAGCACAACAACCAGTGCTAAGGTCTTGAGCACTCAGACTGAATGAGCTTTTGTTGTTTTGGTTCATAGATTAAACTTGCTCTGGTTTTACCTCTCCTTTGCTGTGCTGTGGATATGAAAGTCCCAAATAGAGCCCAAAGACTTGATGTGCAGTAGCGGCGACCAGAAGCACTCGTTTTGATTCCCTCGGGAAGAGTTTTCCACTCCAGGATGTGAAGGAGCTTTAAACTTAATAGAGGAGGACCTTATTAGGCTTCCTTAACGATCTGAGGATGAACGTCTCTTGGAAAATTAACTACTATTTTGTGCACCAGTCAAGTTTTAACTGGAGAAAATAACTGCCCAATCAGAATTGAGTAACATCAAACAAGCCTGAAAGCTACAGACTCATGAAAGAGAAGCTTTGAAGCTGTATGTGTGAGCGAGGTATAACAGCATCACTGTGTACCGTCTTCTCCACAGTTTAACACTCAGGTTAATCTGCTGCATTATGACCATTATCTTCAGGTAAAATGTCACAGAATATTCCTTTAGACATGATATCACTGGCATCTCTTTCCACTTATTCCTGTCACTTTGTTTCTGTTTTGATCAGAAGTGATCACACGTTTCAATAAGCTTCACTGTATCTGTACAACCTCATGTGTTTGTAACCTGACTGATGTTTTATTTCTGCTGCTTTATTTGTGTTTTTAGGGTTCAGCTTTCCTTCAATACGACCAGCTCAGGCTGGGATTTTTATCCGGTCTGTTCGATCACATTGAGCAATCACAGTGACCGTTTCTATGTCAGCTTCGTGAAGCACATACGTGGTCTGATAACACGTCACATTCTGTTTAGTAGCCAGCCAGATCAAAAGGTCCAGGACACCAAAACGCAGGACAGACTCTTAGCCTTAGCAGACTTTTTTTTTATTATATGATTATTTTGGTACAAGCATTTACCCCCTGTATGGTGGATAGCCTTCAAAGATTTACTCGCCAAACAGAAAATCTACCTGCATCTGCTACTTTGTTCATCTCTGACCTTGTTGCTTCGTCATCTGGTCAGCTCTTCTGAATGGCCCTTAAAAAGACCACTGATCCAACTGTTTAGAACAACCAATATGTTGGGCTTTGTTCAATATCTTGCTAATCAGAGGTATTTGTTAAAACATTTAGACTTGTTTGACCTCATGCAAGTTGTCCGAGATGATGCTGAGCTGTGATTAGAAGGACTTGGTCAATTGGTTCAAAAGACCGGTTGATTTCTGTAGGGGTTTTCCATCGCCTTGTATGGCCACAGCAAGTCAAACTATGGTTGGTTTGCATTTCCATTACCAGTTTAAATGCACCAAGTCATGCCTGGGATGTACCATCTCCAGAGTTGGGTCAAAGTGCGCCTGACCACCTTCAAGTGGGTCGTGGTGTCGTCAGATGGGCTTGACCGTTGTCCATCCATCCATTTGCTTCTGCTTATCCAGGGTTAGGTCACGGTGACAGCAGGCTAAGCAGGGTGTCCTAGACTTCCCAGCAGCCCTTCCAGGTCCTCCTGGAGGATCCTGAGGCATTTCCAGGCCAAAAGAGATAAACAATCCCTCCAGTGAGTTTTGGGTCTACCCCGGGGTCTCCTCCCTGGGGGATATACCCAGAAAAACGCCAAAGGATGCCATGCAGGTGGTGTCTGAATCAGATGTCTGAACCACCTCAGCTGGCTTCTTTCAAAATGGAGCAGTGGCTCAACTCTGAACTCCCCCTGGATGTCCAAGCTCCTCACCCTTCCTCTAAGCCTGAGCCAAGACATCTTACAGAGGAAACTCATTTTGGCCAGTTTTTTCCTCAATCTTTCAGTCAGTACCCAAAGGTGAGGGTTGGAACTTTGCCTTCTGGCTCAGCTCCTTCTGAGGTATAGGTCAGGTACAGTGTTCCCATTCTTGCTTACGTGGCACCAATCCCCATTCACACTCCATTTTACGGTCACTCGTACTTAAACTCCAAGTCAAGTCACTCCACACCCAGGGGAAGAAATCTGCTGTTTTCCAAGAGGGAATAATGACCTCAGACTTGGAGGTTCTGACTCTCATCATCCTCTTCAAACATCGAACATTAGCTTCCTTTTTTAGACCCATGTCGTCATCCTGTGTCCCATTTTTCATTAATAAGTGGTAGATTCTAAGCAGAATCTGCTTGGGCACTGCTTTTAAATACCTTCGACCCAAACCAAGCACGTCATCACAAAAGCAGAACTTTCAAGATGCAAATCCCTGCTCCGCTGGGCCGACAAATCGAGTTAAATTGAGTCTAATTGCGCGCTGATTACTGGCCTCATTCCTTTGGCTATCAGACTGAAACCTGGGACAACATCAACCGAACATTTTAACCAATCAGATCAGAAACTGTTAAACACTATTAATAACAAGTTTCCTTATAATACAGTACAGCTCTCAGCGAAGGAAAAGAAACACTAAAACTGAGTCTAAAAGTAAACTTTCATCAGCATTTCTGAAATGTGAAACTAAACATTAAACTTTAATGTTGCAGCAGATCAAATCTGAAAATCTTTTCATTTTAACAGATTAAATATAAGCTTAAACATATTTATGGCATTGAACAATTATAGTTACCATAAAGCTTTGATTGTGCCTGTATCCAAGCATCATGGGAGTTGTAGTTGGTGCTGAGCTGTTTGTGTTGAAGGCGAGTTTGACCCATTTTGTGTTACCTTTGTGTCCCAAACATTTCCAGAAAAATGCCAAAAAACCTGCAGATATCTGACCGGCAATGTCATGCATCCATATCCTCATCCTCAAGTGCAATTAGTGGAAATACACACACCACACACACACACACACACACACACACACACACACACACACACATCATGTAGCAGACACTACAGCTTTGTTAAAACTGGATTTAAGTGAGACACAGACAGACCACAGGACACTAAACCTCCACTGAATCCCACAAACCAACACTAACACACACTTACACACACATTTACACACACACACACACACTCAGAGGTTTTTCACACCATCAAAGTGCCACACACTCTCCTGCTCGGTGGAAATGTAATCAATGTGTTGTTCTTCTGAGCTCCATGACCTTTGACCTTACTCTGCTGTCTGTTTGTCTGTTCAGAACCTTTCGACTGTGAGTTTTTATTTTATTTTGTTTCTCTGTATCTTTGCTGCTCTGCTTTATTCTGATGATGGATTTCTTTATGCAATGTTTGACGTGGATGGTTTAACCCTTCAGATGGCAGCTCCTCCCCCGTCTATGAAGGTTCTCCACTATAATTCACTGTACAGTAGAGTCATCATAAAGTCTTTTAACCAGAAACTCTCATAGTCTCAGTGAGTTACTATAAATCTTCTCTTGACATTAACCCTCTTAATTTGGGCTGGTAGCTGTAAATAATCCTGAACTTTTGGTGAAACTGTGCAACAATAATGTAAATCTTCTTGTCATCGAACTAAAGGAAATATAGTTGCATACAGTTGCTTATTAGCTTTAATTATCAACACAGTAAGTCTTGGGTGCAGTCGTGATTTGGTAACAGGGGTAAACTGGGGTGTCATCTGCATATACGGAGAACTGTTTGAACAATAGGGGCTCCAGAATCGAACCCTGAGGAACTCCACTCAGATTTAGAGTGTCAACAGCACAGTGTACCTCAAAAAGGCACTAATTCCTTGAAAGCTAACATGTTGCACTCATTATTTCCAGTTGCTGGAGTTAGAAATTCCCAATTTTACGAATTAGAGTGTTCAGTTTTCTGGTGCACACAAATACATCACTAAAGACCACTTAGAAATTAATATTAAATGTCTTGTAATAAAAAAATGTAGAGCCCAGTATCATGGTAGTTTGTGAGACAGAATGTTATTAATGAACTTTTTCAGCTTCTGGAGGGGGGCATGCCAGAAAACGCTCAGGAACCACTGCATTAATATAAGCCGACCACACCCATGATTTAACACACAGTCACTTATGTTCTCAACTGGTGCAGCTCTGATGTTCCTGCTGTGTTGGAGGAAAAGTCAGAAGCTCGACAAAGTCAGCTGGAATCATCCTCAGGAGACAAAATTAAATAAATAATTCAAACGTTATTCAATATTTCAGTCTAGATCGAGGTGGACTGTCAGACCAACAGAGGTGGGACATTTGAGCACAACACTCTACTTTCAACTCCTTACATTTTCAAAATAGGTTCGTTACTTTAGTATTAATGCACTTAAGGGAAAATATTTAAATTTTGCATCATTGTGCAACATAAAGACTGACTTCAACCTAAAAAGATGGAACAATAACCATTCTTTGGTGCATTTCTCATATTACATCACATCATGCATTACACACAACAAACATTAAAGGCAATAATAGAAAAATATACAAAAAAAAAAAACAAAAAAAAAAACATTGATGTGACGAGACAAAAATACTGAAAGATGGAATGAGACAAAAATGACTTAGAGACAAAAAAAATGTAACTAGATGAAAACAAGGTAAAAACTAGAACTGCAAGCAGTTATGAAAGGGGGCCAAGCCTCCCGCGCGACTCAACCCCCGGGCGTCACGGAGCCCACGCAACGCAAACGGCTCTGTTTCGTCACCGGGAGGCACATCGCCAAGATTTGCTGTCGAGCGTGGGGTCAAACAAGGCTGCCCTGTTTCTCCCTTCCTCTTACTGTAATGGGAAGAGCACTGCAAGTGTCAAAGGCTGAATATGTTTGTTGTAACAAGTCACGCCCACTTTGACCAAACATCACTAAACTTTACAGCCGGGCTTGGGAGCGACTCCAGATCAAGCTCGCCGAATTTCGTGCGGATCCGAGCAACTTTTGTGTCGCTTGATATTACTGTGTTTATAGCGCCCCCTGTCGGACAATTTGCGCTAAATTTGGCACAGAGCCTCTGGTTGACCTCTGAAACAAGTGAATTGAGTTTGATGTTGATAGCTTTTACTTTGACAGAAATATGCAACGGTATGTGTTTTTTAGCTAGCAGAAAAAAATGTTTATTTAAAAGTACCGCGTTTTTTGGAGTAGCAAAATTGTTTTGATAACTTTTGATCAGGCACGTCTGAAGACTGTGTGTGCAAAGTTTCGTGCAGGTGGAGCGTAAACCCTAGGAGGAGTTCGAAAAAGTAGGTTTTTAACGTGTAGCAACTTACAAAGAGAAATATGCTGTGGGAGTGGGCGTGGCCTATGTCAGAAGATGTGGCTTTATGTAGGGAACACGTGGATATAAAGTTTATGAAGATGTGATTTAAAATGTGGAAGTTACAGGCTAAAATGCATTTGCATCCGTCACAGTGCCACCTAGTGGAGTAGAGGCACAATTTTTGGTATGGGTGGTCTGTGTGCTATTCTATATATACCCTGTAAATTTGACAGCCCTCAGCATAATACTTGAGCTGAAATAACTGTTTGTTGTTTATTTTGTAATAAGCCACGCCCACTTTTGACCAGTCGTGATTACCTTCAAGACATGGCCTCAGGAGTGACCCAGCATCATACCCACCAAATTTCGTAAAAATCGGTGTTGCCGTTTAAGAGATATAAATGTCCCATATTTGCAGCGCCCCCTAGTGGCCAACATTAGCCAAATTTGGCTCACACACCCAAAGTGACATGCCAACCAAGGATATGAGATTTGGTGTCATTAGCATTTATTTTGACCGAGATATGCAACTGTTTGCGTTTTTATAGCTAGCTAGAAAATTTCACTCGTTAATAATTTACGCATTTTTTTACCGAACAAAATTCTTTTGATAACTTTAGATCTGGTCCCTCTGAAGACTGTATGTGCCAAATTACACACTGATCGGACAAAATCCCAAGGAGAGTTCGAAAAAGTAGGTTTTGCAGTTTTTGCAATTTTGCCAGCAAAAAATTATAGGCGGAAATGGGCGTGGCCTAGCCCAGGTGATTCAGGGCTATTCAGGGAATCTGTGGATATGAGGTTTTTGAATGTGCGACATACGCTGTGGGAGTTATAGGCCAAAAGGTGTTTCCCTTGGTTATAGCGCCACCTGCTGGCGGACATATGTCAATTTTTGCAGCCTGAGGTACGTGCAGGGGTCTGGACCAACCCTCCAAATTGCACCACCCTCCCTTGCACGGTTTAGCCTGCAGCACCACTTTTATCATTGGAAAAAAAAAAAAAAAATCTGAACAAAAACAATAGGGTTCCCAGCACCGCTGGTCCTGGTCCCCAGGCCCCCGTGGGCTTGGCCCCCTAATAAGACATAAACAACGTAAAAGATTGTGACAAGATGAAAACAACATAAGAAAAGAGGTGAAATTTATGTGAAAGACTAACAAGACGTAATAAGATTTATAAGACATCAGAGGACGAGACTCTGGTGGAGAAAAGGTGATGTTCAGTTAGCTTTGTACAGAAACAGTCAGTAGAAATGTCCTTCAGAGGACGACTTTTTACTTAATACTTTGAGGACATTTCAGAGCCTGAACTTTTTCACTTTTACTGCAGTAAACAAGTTGAATCAGTACTTGTACTTTTACTCAAGTATCTGTACTTCTACTGCAGTAAAGACAGAGGACGTCTGCAGACAAACATTATCCCCTCTAGAACAACATACTTTTTATCGTTTTATCCTAAATCTAACCAAGCTTTATTTTGAAGGTCTAACCACATGTTGCATATTTAACTTGTCTGCTTAAGAACAATGATGCCTAATACATTAGTTTGAAATCAATGGATAAAATTCTTATGACATTTTCACAAACTGCTGTGATACTGAGTTGGGTATTTGCAACCATGATGTTGTGCTCAAAAGTTATTGGGTTGTTTGTAAAAGCTACAGTGCAAAAAAGTTCTTACGTTGTTTTCGAAAGACTGATCTTGTGCTTTAATTATCTGCAGCCTCCCTGACTCCAGTCAGAGACACTGATCTGTGCTGCAGTGGAGTGTATGAAATATTAATTTTAAAATTACAGACACCACAGCATCATGATTATAAACCCTGTGTAACCACACTGGATCTGTTTGTTGTTTATCAACGGAGAGAGAAGGGAAAGACGTCACTTTTAATGTGAAAAACATGGACGCCTGCCTCCACAATAATAGGCAAACAAACAATCCTGAGAAAAAGGTCATCTGGAAACTTCAAACTGAACGCAGCTGATGGCATTTAAATGAACGTTTCAGTGGTCACTGGGTCAAAGTCACCATCAGACGTGTTTCTATTTTTATTTAATTTTCCCACAGAAAATCAATAAAGTTTAATCCAATAGACAATATTGGAGCAGTTCCCAGTCACAGCCAGCAGAGGGCAGCAGAGTGAGAGGAAGCAGCAGCGCTGGTGTCAGCAGAGGTGGAAAGACAACTGAAAATCTGTACTCGAGTACTGTTACATCACTAAAATATTACTCAGTTACAAGTAAAAGTGTAAGAAAACTACTTAGTAAATGTAGAAAGTATTCTTCTCAAAAATGACTCAGAGTATTAGATACTTTAGAACTGCTGATGTTTAATGCAGAAAACTAATGAAAACTAAATATCATTTTTAATGTTTGGACTGTAAATCTGACAGGATGAGGACACAGTGAGGATCTTAACACAAACTGTACTGACAGATTCTTCACTGTCTGCAAAACAAACTCATCCTGCTTTAGAAAAATACACAGTTAAAACAACCAAAAAACTCATATGGCCAAGTGTAAATTAAATTTAAAATTAAATTATAATGATAATAACTTATGAAAGAAGACAAAATATTCTTCCTCTTACAAACAGAGTCAACAGTGACGTTCCAGAAGTGAAAATTCTGCTCCGATCATTTTCTGCAATTTAGATTATTAGTGGTAATGTCTCCTCTCCTCTCCTCTCCTCTCCTCTCCTCTCCTCTCCTCTCCTCTCCTCTCATGCTTTGTTCCTCATTTCCTCTCCTTGGCTCTTCTCCTCTGATGTTTGTTCCTCTCCTCTCCTTGCTCTTTCCTCATCCTCCTCCTCTCCTCTCCTCTCCTGCTTTGTTTCCTCCTTTCCTTTCCTCCTCTCCTTTCCTCTCATGCTTCGTTTCCTCCCCCCTCCTTCTCTTCCTCTGTGGTAGTTGTTGGCGTCCTGGTGTCTCAGCACCTGTCCTCCACCTGCTCTCGTCCCTCCGTCTCTGTGTTTCCTGCTGAGTTTCTGCTTGTGCTCAAACATCCATCATGGTCCAAATATAAACTGAACATATGCTGTTTGTGCTGCCAACACTGAAGACGGGAGCCTCACTGACCAGGCAGGAAATCAACTGACGAGAGCTCGACTCACCTGGACAGACTCAGCTGGACAGACTCAGCTGGACAGACTCACCTGGACAGACTCACCGAGACTCCAAAACACTCTGTGTAGCTAAAAATAAAACTGTTTAATATGACTAAAGTATCAGGTAGGGATTGTTCATAATTGCTGCTAGTTTTATTTATGATCATCAGAGAATATCAGTGAACTGGACCTTAAGTACGTTACACAAGTCACATGATAAACACGCGTGAAAAATGTGTTCAGTGAGTCAGTCAGTTAGTCCTTCAAAATCTCAAACTAACAATACCTACTGATAACAGGTGTAAAAATGTGCTATTATAATCATCTTTATTTTAAAATATATTTTTATGAAAATGTTGACCCTTTAAAGTTGTGTCCAAAACAAAAACCTGATTTAATCAGGCATGAAAAGGGTCAGCTATACCCTCAAGGACCCCTGTCTCACTTCCTGGTTTAAAAAAGGCGGGAATACTGCTCAAGCACTGGTCAACTTTCTACTTTTAGACAAATTCATTCAATAATATTTCTATCAGATGTGTCATGTCGACTCTGTAGCCCTTCTGAATCAAAGCTAAGTAAGAATTGTGGTTTAAAAATTTGTATTTTTAAATTGTGTAAGTATTTTGTATATTTAACATTAAGAGCAACTTTAAAAAAAGAGGGAAAGATGACCGAGGTTCCAAAAGGGGCGGGACTTGCCCCCGGTCTCCACTAACATTTTAAATGCAACACTTTTACTTGTTACAGAGTATTTTTACAGCGTGGTATTAATACTTTACGGTAGTGAAAGATCTGAATACTGTCAGTCAGCCAATCGCAGCACAGTCGAGTGAGACTGGGCGGAACAGATCGAGGGGAAAAGATAACGTGGATAAAAGTTGTTGCTGCGAGAAAGTGAAATAATGTAGTCACATCTTAATTTAGCTAATGATTAAAAATACTGTTGCTAACTGGCTAGCTAATCTACATGAGTCTAGCAAGTTACATCTGATAGCTAATGTTTGCAAAACACTTGCTAACTAGTTTGCTAATGATAGATGTAGATTAGCTAGCAAGTTAGCTAGCATTTTGCTAACATTAGCTAACTTAAAATGTGTTACAGGTCCTATATCAACATCTTTTAGTCATCTTCAAAATATGGTTCCTTTTCAACATAGATGAGCTGAGCACAGTCATTCACTAGCATCTGATAGCTAATGTTAACACTACCTAACTAGCTTGCTAATATTGATGTATATTATCTAGCAGGTTAAGTAGCATTTTGCTAACATTAGCTAACTTAAAATGTGACTATATGTCCCGTTTCAACATAGTTTACTTTTCAGCATAGACATGCTGAGCAGAGAGCAAGTACAGGAAACAGGAAACGAGAAAGTTGACTGAGGCTCCAAAAGGGGCGGGATTTAGGAGGGGTCAATTGCCCCTGATCTCCCCTAACATTTTCCGCCGGACTTCTACATGTAATAGAGTATTTTTACAGAGTGGTATTAGTACTTTTACTGTAGTAAAGGATCTGAATACTTCCTTGCTACATTTCTTCCAACTGCTTACACTCATGCTCACAGCCAATCACACCACAGTAGGGTGTGACTTAGCTAAACAGTGTTGGGGAAAAAATAACATGGTTAAAAGTTGTTGGCGTCAATTAGTCACATCTTAAATTAGCTAATGTTTTTCAAAAAAAACTGTCGCTAAATGGTGAGCAAATCTATATAAGTCGCTAGCAAGTTACTTTTGATAATTAATGTTAGCAAAATACTGGCTTGCTAATGATTGGTGCAGATGAGCTAGCAAGTTAGCTAGCATTTTGCTAAAATTTGCTAACTGAAAATGTGTTACAGGTCCCACATCTTTTAACCATCTGTAAAAAAAAAAGTGATTTTCATTTCAACATAGATGAGACGAGCACTGTTGTAAGCAAGCAAATCACATCTGATAGCTAATGTTAACTCTACCTGTAGCTTGCTAATATTGATGTAGACTACCTAACAGGTTAACGAGCATTTTGATAATAATAAGAATAAGTACAGGAAACAGAAAAGGATGAAGTTGACGGATGATCCAAAAGGGGTGGGACTTAGGAGGGGTCAACGCTGGTTTCCCCTAATATTTTCAGTCAGGACTTTTTTAATGTAATAGAGTATTTTTACAGTGTGGTATTAGTACTTTTACTTTTACTGACAGAGGCTGGGGGTTCAGTTCCCTCTGGGTATCCTCCCATGATGCCTTGCGGTGGAGTGACTGCCCCTCTCCTCAAACCATCCTCATCATCCTCATCATCCTCATCATGTCACCTTAAAAACTCCTCCGGCGGTGACGTCACGTGAGCTGCAGCAACACGGCGCGAGGCGAGGAGAAGAAGAGAGAGAGAGAGAGAGAGGAGAGGGAGAGAGAGAGAGAGAGAGAGAGAGAAGGGGAGAGAGAAGAGAGAGAAGAGAAGAGAGAGACAGAAGGAGAGAGAGAGAGAAGAAGAGAGAGAGAGGAGAGAGAGAGAGAGGGGAGAGAGAGAGAGAGAGAGAGAGAGAGAGAGAGAGAGAGAGAGAGAGAGAGAGAGGAGAGAGAGAGAGGAGAGGGAGAGAGAGAGAGGAGAGAGAGAGAGAGAGAGAGAGAAGAGAGAGAGAGAGAGAGAGAGAGAGAGAGAGAGAGAGAGAGAGAGAGAGGAGAGAGAGAGAGAGAAGAGAGGAGAGAGAGAGAGAGAGAAGGAGGAGGAGCAAGACGAGAGAGAAGAGAGAGAGAGAGAGAGAGAGCAGAGAGGAAGAGAAAAGAGAGACAAGAGAGAAGAAGAAGACAGAGAGAGAGGAGAGGAAGTCGAGAGAGGACCAGAGAGAGAGAGAGAGAGAGAGGGAGAGAGACAGAGAGAGAGAGAGAGAGAGAAGAGAGAGAGAGAGAGCAGCGCGCGGACACAGCAGCAGCACAGGTGAACGCACGAGCCTGGACGTCCGCAGGAGGAAGAAAAAAAACACCACCGAAGAAGAAGAAGCAGCAGCAGCAGGAGGAGAGCCGCTCAGCTCCTGCAGGAGGACCTGAGAGAAACACCGCGGCCGTCTGTTCTGTTTTCACCGCGCCGGTCGGTTCCTCCCGGTGCCTCCTCCCTCCTTCCTCCTCCTCCTTCCTCCTCCTCCTCCTCTCTCCGCCGGTATCGATCATCAGCGGCTGATCTGATCAGATTCTCTCTGAGGCTCGACGCTTGTTGACTCCAGCTGCTTCAGGAAGGAGGGAAGGAATCAAGGACGGATAGAAGGAAGGAGAGAAGGCGAGTGGATTTGTGACGGGGGCGAGAGGAGCAGCTCACCTACCGAACCTCACCGAGACGGACCGGACCGGACTGAGCCGAACCGAACCGAGCAGCAGCGGGAGATGGAGGGCAAAGAGAAGGCACCGGCAGGTAGGAGACAGGATGGAGGGAAGTTTACTGAGGGAGGAAGTTGGAGGGTGGATATGCTGCTGGGATGGATGGATGATGATGGAGGGATGGATGGATGATGGAGGGATGGGTGGATGATGGAGGGATGGGTGGAGGGAGGAGTGATGCATGTTGGGTACCAGTGTACTGCGGTATCCTGCTGCTCACATCCTGAATGCAGCTGCACTGGAGCTTTTAGGTGTGGTTATTATGGGATGGGGTGCAGTGTGTGTGTGTGTGTGTGTGTGTGTGTTTTTATCCAAACGGCTGAGAGAAGCCTGATGCAGCAAAAACACAGAGAGAGAGAGAGACAGACAGACAGAGACAGACAGGTGGTTAGAGAGACAGACTGCAGTCTGATGCTGCAGGGAGACAGGTACGAGCATAAATAGAGACGGAAGAAAAGACGTGGACAAGGGGTTGGTAGGGACGGAGGAACAGTTTGATGGGGATGTGAGACAGGTGAGGTGCAGAGAGACAGTCTGACAGAGAGAGGAGCGACAGACAGGACAGGTGACAGACAGGTAATCGGTCAGAGAGACAGACAGGTGAGGTGCAGAGAGACAGGTATAAGGTCTGACAATGAGAGGAGAGACAGACAGGAAAGTTAACAAGTGGTCAAAGGACTGAGAGACAGACAGGATGTTAGAGAGACAGATAGAAGAGCTCTGAAACAGATATGAGACAGGTGAGACAGGTATGTCGTTAGAGAGACAGCTAACAAGGAGGTAAGATGGGTTGGGGGTGGGGACAGATGACAGACAGGTACTGGAACAGAGAGACAGGGAAGAGTGTAGAGGGTCAGACAGGACAATTTGATAAACATAAGAGACAGACAGGAGGTCAGAGAGACAGACAAATGAGCAGAGAGAGACAGTTTGAGGGAGCTGTGAGACAGATGAGGTGCAGGAAGACAGATGTAAGGTCTGACAGAGATAGGAGAGACAGACGGGACAGTTGGCAGATGGGTAATGGGGCAGAGAGACAGTTTGATGAGGCTGTGAGACAAGTGAGATGCAGAGAGACAGATATAAGGTCTGATAGAGAGGAGAGACAGACAGGAAAGTTAACAAGTAGTCAAAGGACTGAGAGACAGACAGGATATTAGAAAGACAGATAAAAGAGCTCTGAAACAGATATGAAGCAGAAAGACAGATAATAAGGGGGTAAGACAGATCGGGGTTGGGGACAGATGACAGGCAGGAGGTAATGGGACAGAAAGACAGGTAAGAGTGTAGAGAGACAGAGGACAGTTTGATAAACATAAGAGGACAAAGAGAGAAAGACAGTTTGTGGGAGGCAGGAGACAGATGAGGTGCAGGCAGACAGATACAATGTCTAATAGCGAGAGGAGAGACAGACAGGACAGATGACAGACAGGTAATGGGACAGAGAGACAGACAAGATGATAGAGAGACAGACAGGTGTGGTCGCAGAGAGACAGCTATAGGTCTGGCAGAGAGAGGAGAGACAGACGAGTGGTTAGGGACAGACTGCAGTCTGGGAGGAAAGACAGGATGCTGAAGGGAGACAGGTACGAGCGTAAATAGGCAAAATGAGGTGGTGAGACAGAAAAAAGACTTGGACAGTGGTTGTTAGGGACAGAGAGACAGTTTGATGGGGCTTGTGAGACAGATGAGGTGCAGAAAGGGACAGTTTGGGTGAGGCGTGAGACAAGTGAGGTGCAGAGAGACAGACATAAGGTATGGCAGAGAGAAGAGAAACAGACAGTAAAGTTAACAAGTGGTCAAAGGACTGAGAGACAGACAGGATGTCAGAGAGAGACAGTTTGGGGGAGCTATGAAACAGATGAGGTGCAGAGAGACAGATATGAGCACTGAGCAAGAGACAGGTGTACAGGTAGACAGGTAAGAATGAAGGGAAACAGACAGGGTGACAGCAGAGAGACAGACAAGACAGTTTGATAAACATAAGAGGTCAGACAGACAGATATGAGGGCAGACAGATAGAGTAGGGTAAGACAGGAAAGTTAACAAATGGTCAAAGGACTTAGAGACAGACAGGTTGGCTGAAAGACAGACGAGCAGCTGAGAGAAGCCTGATGCAGCAAAAACAGACAGACAGACAGACAGACAGGTGGTTAGAGAGACAGACTGCAGTCTGGAAGGAAAGACAGGATGCTGCAGGGAGACAGGTTTGAGCATAAACAAGGTAGTGAGACTGAAAAAAGATGTGGCCAGAGGGTGGGAGTGTTGGATGGGGATGTGAGACAGATGAGATGCAGAGAGAGACATACATAAGGTTTAACAGTGAGAGGAGAGACAGACAGGAAAGTTAACAAAGGGCCGAGAGACAGACAGGTGGTTGGGGTGAGACAGACACAGAGGAAGAAGAAGTTAGTGACAGACAGGTGGTAGGTGGGGGTAAGACAGGGAGGGTTGAGAGCAGATAACAGAGAGACAGGCTGGAGGATGGAAAGACAGACAACAGACAGGTAGTTGGACAGAGAGGCAGATATGAGAGCAGAGAGACAGAGCAGAGGGGTAGAGAGATAAAAGGAAGCAAGGACTGACAGGACAGTCAGAAGACAGACAGGATGGCAGACAGGCCGATAGGAGGGTAGAGAGACAGACAAGACGGGGGTGAGACAAGTAGGATTAGAAACAGATAACAGAGAGTCAGACAAGTGAGTTGAAATACAGATAACAGGTTAGGAAGATGGACAGGTAACGGGGTAGAAACACAGGCAGGAGGGCAGCGAGACAGCTGTGTGTTGTTATGTGTTTGGGTGTGTCTTGAAGAGACGTCCATACAGAGCAATGCATTCTGGGAGCTGCAGTATTTTCCTGAAAAACCTCAGAGTTCAGTGAAAAGAGTTCAGTGTGAGACAGACACACATACTGTCCTCTGAAATGCTCTGTGGTCCCAGTCCAGGTGGTTGGAGACAGACTGGTGTGAGGGACTGGGAGGTTACTGGTTTGACTTGTGTCCTTCAGGGACAGTGGGACAGGAACATCTGTGTGAGATTCATCTGTTTTTATTTTAGAGACTTTTAACCTGTGAGTCCTCTGTGTGTACAGACTGTGTCTGTGTTTAACCAGGGTCAGTGAACGCCTCGTCACCTGTTTGTTGTTTTCATTGTTTCAGTGTTGACAGACGCTGTAACAGGATCACTGTGAGATGTCAACAACAACAAAATGTCTCCTGTTCACAACAAAAACTCAACTGAGGTTATCAGAACGTGTAGTTAGTCTGAGACCCTGTTTACACCTGCTAACAGCTGTCCATAAGCCAATAACTACCCATAAACTAGCATTTCCATGAGATAACAGTTGTCCATAAGCTAACATTCATAAGCGAACAACTGTCCAAAGCTAACAGTTATCCATAAACTAACGTATCCTTAAGCTAACAGCTATCCACAACCTAATATCTATCCATAAGCTAACAACTATCCATCAGCAACAGTTGTAGTGCACTAACAGCTATCCATAAGCTAAATCTATCCATAAGTTAACAACTGTCCATAAGCTAACAATATTATCTCATTATAAGTCATATAACTAACGCTTTCCATAAGCTAACAACTATTTATAAGCTAACAGCTTTCCATAAGCTAACAACTATTCCATCAGCTAACAGCTATTCATAAGCTAAGCAACTATCTATAAGCTAACAGCTGTCATGCTATATCCATAAACTAACAACTATCTATCCATAAGCTAACACGTCCATCAGCTACAACTATCTGTCAACAACTACCATCTATCCATAAGCTAACTATCCATAAACTAACAATATCTATCCATAAGCTAACTATCCATAAGCTAACAACTACCTATCCATAAGCTAACTATCCATAAGCTAACAAATATCTATCCATAAGCTAACTATCCATAAGCTAACAACTACCTATCCATAAGCTAACTATCCATAAGCTAACAAATATCTATCCATAAGCTAACAACTATTATCTGTAAGCTAACTATCCATAATAACAGCTATGGTCATAGCTAACAGCTATGTATCCATAAGCTAGCTATCCTTTAGCGAACAGTTATCTGTGAGCAAACAACTGTCCTCATCTCACACAGATAAATGATGAACTATGAGAGTTTTATTGTTGGTTTTGATCATATGTGTAAAAATGGTTGCAGCTGTTTTTTCTTGTTGCTCATTTCAGCTTTTAGTGAAACTTTGGCTGCTGTGATCACAAGGACAAAAGAGACCGACAGGTAGAGACACACAGACAGACAGACAGACAGAACATGGACATATTAAGAACATCAGGATGTTTCTACAGCTGCTCAGTGTTCCATTGTGGGAGGAGGACAGATTACAGATGTGTCAGATCCATTTAAACCTTTTAAACATCTGGACAGAATGAGTCTCTGAGCTCCTCCAGAGGTCTGAACCAATCAGAAACAAACCTGTCTTCAACGATGAGATCTGTTGGGTCAGTAGCTTCCTGTCTGTCTCTCTGTCTGTCCTGTCTCTCTGTCTCGCTGTGTGTCTGTGAGAAGAAGCCGTGCTGATGTCAGTGAAACGTCGGTGGTGTTTTATAGTTTGGAGCAGAGAGTTAAAAGCTGCAGTGAGTCAGCCCTCTGCTGCTCATGACACAGCTCAACATAAACGCTGCGTAACGTCCAAAACCCACCTGAACTGTGATAGAATTAAAGGAACAGTTCAACATCTCTCTGACACGGACACTTACAGGCGAGATCTTATATTTTGTGATGTTAGATCAGGAAAATATCAAAAAATGGTGAAAAATTAATCCTGTCACAATCTTGTCAATTGAAAAATAGGTCCAAAACAGGTGGAGTGCTCCACCTGTTTTCATATGTTTGGACCTATTTGTCAACAAGTGATCAATCTGGCAGCAAGTTTTCTGCTAATCAGTTAGTTGTTTGGTCCATAAAATATCAGAAAGTGTTGAAATGTGTGTTAAAATACTATTTTAAATTAAATTATTGTGATGCTGCAGAGGTGTCCTGGCTGACGCGTCGTTCTGTAGACTTCAGAAAACTCTTCGTGTAGTAGCGGCACAGCTAACTGAGCTAACCAGCTAACAGCACTTTGTAGATGTTAATGGTTACTCTGCTGCCCCCTTTTTGTTTGGGGTATGAATTACAGAGGTGGCTAATTCTTATACGTTGCACCTTTAAGACTTTTATTTTGGCGGGGTGCTGGGTGACATTTCTGGTTATAGTTTCATGTAAATGTTGGACGCCGTCCTGTAAAAGGAAGCGTCATCTCTTTTTCTCATGAACTTTTCTTTGTCAGTTATTTTGCTGTTTACTTGGCAAGTTGATGTTTTGTATGTTGCAGTGACCTGTTGACAACATGTTTACCAGCGTGGTGCATTCACTGACATCAGTCGTGATGTCGTACAGGTTGGCAACTGTCATCATCTCTG
This sequence comes from Lutjanus argentimaculatus, assembly GCA_034769285.1. Taxonomy (NCBI): domain Eukaryota; kingdom Metazoa; phylum Chordata; class Actinopteri; order Lutjaniformes; family Lutjanidae; genus Lutjanus; species Lutjanus argentimaculatus. The sequence continues at coordinate 43,401,956 of JAWZSL010000001.1, read as the reverse complement.
TCAATAAAACTTAACAAGTGGTCTCAATTTACAATTTCCTGACATTAAAATACAAAAACTTAATTAATTAAGGATCAATTAAAAATAAAGTAGGGGAGGCCAGGGATGGTTGTAACACTTGTTGTGTCACTTAAAGGATAACTTTGGTTATCCTTTAAGTGACATGGGGGAATAGGGCCCAGGTTGAAAAATACCGAAGTTATCCTTTAAGTCAGAGGACAAAATGAGAATTAGCCCCACCCACTTTTATCTCCATCAGCCAATGAACTCACAGCAGGACTGGATGGAAACAAACAGGTTTTATTTGATGATTTCAGGTGAAATTTGCGCAAACTTAGGTTGGAAACTTGACTGATGGTTTTTGAGGTTTTGTCTGTTGGATCAGCTGGTGTGTGACTGACATTAGGCGGGGCCTGTCATTACCATGGAGACCAGTGATGTATTTGTGTGCATTTGCAGGTAGAATGAGGTCAGCTCCAGTTTCACAGTGTTTACACTCAAATATATTGATTCTGGGATCAGATCCACAACGATCAGGACTGTAGTGACCCGCTGCCCGCAAATGAAACCTGAGACCCCCCCCCCCCACACACACACACAGAGGATTCCCAGAGGAGGTGTGTGTTTCCTGTTTGATTTCTGTTTGTGTTTCTGCTGATCAACTGAGAAAAACCCAAACACTGTGTGTGTGTGTGTTGTGTGTGTTGTGTGTGTGTATGTATGTGTGTGTGAGGGAGAGAGAGAGAGAGAGAGAGGGGAGAGAGAGACTGACTCCAGAGTCAGTGAAGCTGATCGATCAAAGTGACGGAGGACTGAGCTGATAATCAGATAATCAAGACACTGATCAGGTCGAGTTCACTTGATTTTTAGATGTAACTAAATAATCAAATTCTGTCTGACTCTGTCTCGGCCAATCATCAGCCTCGATGAGGGTCATGTGTTGTGAGTGTTGCTGGTGGGCTGCGTTAGCCTGAAGAGCTAACTGTGAGTAATTAAACTTTTAAAACCTCAAACGTCTGATCAGTCTGTTCTGGACTGTTAAGTTCAGCTCATTATTTTGAGAATCTGCAGTGTTGCATGCTGGGAGTTGACAGCTGTGTGATGTCACTAGACCTCTGTATTATCTGACAATAGGAGTTCTATAAGTTTTGTGTTGCTGTTCTGTTGTCAGATTAGTTTTATTTGTGAGAAAGTCTCGACTATACAATTAAACGTCGCCTCTCTACACACTGTAAACAGCAAATTAGCACCTGGGATGCTAATGGTATGAACATAATACAAGCTAACAGCTGTTAGCATTTCCTTTGCAGTGATGTAGTCATTTTAATACCAGAGCTCGTCTCCTGACATGTACATGTTCCACCAAAACAAGTTCTTCCTCGACACTATTTTGCAGCAGCACCGTCACTGCATCCTCAGCGTAGCTCCGCCCAATACATTTTTGATTGGTTTAAAGAAGGTGGGGTGTTTTTTCTCTCTTTAGCAGAATGTGTGTGTGTTGAGCCAGAACTTTCTCCAGCATCTGGCTATGTGAGACTAGCAAACTGGGACAGACGACAGCTCATACACAGCACAGTTTGTCAGTGTTTTAATTAGGGCCCGACCGATTTATCGGTCGGCCGATTAAATTGGCGATTATAGCCCATTTGAGAATAATTGGTAATCGGCCAAAATTCGCAGATTATGGCCGATTATAACTGCAGGGAAAAAGACTTGATTTTCCCAAAGATTCCCCAATATTATTTATCCGACCGGTAGAGGGCGCACCGACTTCATGACAACACTAACCACCTCACAGCAGAGTGACCTGGAGCCGGCAGCGGCTGGAACGCACATGCAGAGCCGAGCGGTCTGCATCAAAGGTAAATATAACTAGTTTGTGAAATAAACAATAAGTCAATAAGTTCCCCCGTCACGATGTGCCTCGCTGTGGTCTCGGTCATGCCGAGTTATCTGTTTATGTTGCGTGTAAGCACTACCTATGTATGCAAGCTAAAGTGAGAATAAGCCATCAGCTATTAGCCTAGCTACACACATTAGCCGTGTCTGTAAAGCCCGCCACACACCGCGAGCCGACGGCCTTTACCCCTCGACCACCCACTGACCAGGTTGAGCACCCACTGGGGGCACGCAGACGTGCATTTCTCCGTGCCAGTCGGCAAGCGCCTCTGCCCCTCAGCCCCTCAGCTGTGTGTCTGTGGGTATGTGTATGTGTAGGATTTCTAAATTGTGTACAACTCTGGGTACCTAATGAGTCGGTATGATGACGATGAGGGACCCTGACCATTCGTCAGGCTGTTGACGCAGTGGGAGTGAGACCGTGGTTCATCTCTCTCGCGGATATTTCGCGTCCGGTTTGTGTGTTTGTGTGTGGGGGGGGGGGGGGGGGGTTCCGACGTCTATGTTAAGCACACGTTTTTATTGATATTGTAGCGTCCGACCTGACGTAACTACAACGCACACACACACACACACACACACACACACACACACACACACACACACACACACACACACACAGACAGACACACACACACACACACACACACACACAGACACACACACACACACACAGGACCCTGTTTTCCTCACTCTCACCCCGCCCCCTCAGTTTCTCATCCAACCACATAGCCTACCTGCCCGTACCATACACATTCACAGTCAGTCAGAAATCACAGAACTTAAACATCATAAGAAGAACATTACTGCGGGGTCGCTACAATGTGCAGTGGGCTATTAACAACGAGTCGCTACGTGGCATGATATGGCACCAGTGTTTGTAGAGCCCGGTTCAGGGGTGCAACCCTTTCTTTTAAACCAATGCATATTTACATCTTACTAATCTGTTTTTATTTTATTATTATTATTATTATTATTTATTTATTTATTTATTTATTTATTTATTTATTTAGTATATTTAGTAGGAGTATTAAGAGGGACTCCAAGTTGTAGGGGCTTGTGAATTTGTTAATATTGTTCTTATGCTCCTTGCCCCACACAAAATGCCTCATTCTTTTGCAGTTGTTTTTTTATTGTTTGTTTACCAAAGATGTTGAGTAAAACATTTGTACGTTACTGTAGGTAAGCTTTACCGTTTTGCACTTTATTTAAAAAAAAAAAACCTAATGGTAATGTTAAGGATGGTAAGGTTTGTGTTATATGCTGCTTGCCTCAAAACAATAAAAGTATTTGCAATTAATTTTCTGCCTTCAATTTACATCTTTGTAAGAAAGAAATGTCTGAAAGGCTCAAAAGCAGCCATTTGTTAAAAAAAAAATTAATGTAAAAATTTAATCGGCCGATTAATCGGTTATCGGAAATTTTCTTCCCTAATAACCAGCATCGGCCCCAAAAAATCCATATCGGTCGGGCCCTAGTTTTAATCTAGAAAATGAAAATAATAAACATTTGACCACATTCAGCAGAGACACGTGGACGTTAACCTGCATGTAAAGCAGCAGCTGGTGCTGTTAGCACTGCTAACGTTAGCCACACTGTGTGTCAGCTAACATCAGCTCCATGTGAACGATGTCATCGACTCTGTGATCCTGTTTGGCCTGAAACATTGAAGCATTTAGTGAGTTGTTGTCATGTTTTGAAGATTAATGTGTGATGTTCTTATTTCACGGCACAGTGTCACAAGTTTCTGCTGCTTTTAAATATGACTTGGTGATTGTAGACTGTGATTAACGGCTTCAGATGGCTCTTCATAACGCAGCTTTTTTTGGACAATGTTAAACATGATCAGCTGATAATGTGTGCTCAGTTTTACCTGCTTTCTGTGTTTTCTTACTGTTAGACTGGTTGATTAGTTTAAATGAAAATTTCCTTTTAATCTACAGGGAAATTAGTTACCAGAAACATCCCCAGTCAGGACATCTCAGCAGAGATTTGTTATAATGCTCTATAAGAGCCACGTAAGCACATCTCATATTTTGGTACATTTGTTGTTACTACATATTATTTATATATTTACAGTAGTTAATGTACATTTTGACTGTTGTACTCTGCTAAGTTATTTTCTATAATTCAGTGTAAATTGTTACATTATATTTACTGCTGTAGTCGTGTCAGGTGACCAGGTGATAAAACTGTAATGCAGGTTTTGTGCACATGAGCAGGACGTCTTAGAAAAGGTCGTGGTAACTGAAGGTCAGCGGAGGTTTGGCTCGCTCTAAGTTTTTGGCCGTGTGGTTTTAAGATGTACTGGATATATGTGCTGTAAGAGTCCAAAAGTTTTTCTCTGGGGATCCTTTTTTTAAAAATAACAAACCATTGTGATCCAGTTCACTACAGGCCTTATCAATAAATCTTGGGAAGAACTACAGTTTGCATGAATGAACATTCCTGAACATTTTTACTGCCATTTCCACATCATCTTATATTATTTTGTCTAAAGCTGCAGAGATCAGTTGATTATGAATTATCACTACGAGCTCATTGTGCGGCCTGATCATGCAGGCTGAGCTGCAGGCAGGTTCAGTCAGCTCACGTCTGAACGTTCACTGTGTGAAAATGATTTTAATGTGAGTTTTACCTCAACACTGCCACCTCAGTACTTGCTCACGGTTGGAGCTGTTCAGTTGCTGTAAATAAGATTATTAAGATTTCCGTCTAGACCTGCTCTGTATGAAAAGTGTGCTGGGATAACTTCTGATATGATTTGGAAATAAATATATAAATAAAATAAACTTGACTGGACTTGAATCAGCGTCTGTGTTTGATGAGCTGTTCTGTGGAAAATCACTGAGCCGCTGCAGCTTCTCTGAGCTTCGTCCCAGTGTTATAACAGGAGGATGAAACAGTCGGGACGGACAGAACGAGCTCCAGATAAATCATCTGATCATCCAACGGCCTGATGGGAAACGTATTTTAATATCAGCACACAGAGCTTTTTATTATTATTAAATTTAAACTGATTCTGACCTTTAAAATACAGAGAAAACACTCACACACACACACACACACTCACCCCTCCTCCACTCAGATGAACATAAACAGCATGAGATGCTGAGCTCAGCACACACAGGCTGATTCGTGTGTGCGTGCCCCTCCCTGTTTTATGGCCTTTTGTTCTCCGTACTGGTTCCACTGGTCCGTGTTCTCTGCGGCTCCCAGCAGCTCTCAGCTCACCTCCTCACTCTCTAATGGAGGCTGATGGTGTTACTGCAGAATTATAATTTAATTTAAACTTTATTTAAACCCACAAACGTTCGATACTGAAGTGGAAAATGACATCATCGAACAGCTGATGACAGATGACATCATACCTGTGTCCATTTAAAGGAGCAGCTTCAGTGACAAAAAGGAAAAGAGAGAAACACTTCATCTGCATGTGATTTTAATACAAAGCAGAGCGGAAACAATCAATAGATTAATTGATTAGTTGATTAACAGAACTCATCAGTTCTCTGCTGTCAGTTTCTCTGTTTTTTTTTTAATTGAGACATCAATGTTGACATTGACTTTATTTCACTTTATCATTTGACCAAACGATCTGTCGATTAATTGAGAAGATGATCAGCGGATTAGTAATAATTGTTATCCTAATTGTTCCATGCAGCCCTGATTTAATTAAACTTTATTTAAACCCAGAGCCTCCCGGAGGACGAGACAAGTCAGAAGCTCCTCACTTCAGCACATTTAGAAGAAACTTCACACTCAACAGAAATATTTCTCTCCATAAGCAGGTCGAAGTTTTTCTGACCTATTTTCCTGAAACTTGAAGAAGAAGAAGGAGAATCAAACGCCCCAGAACAGCATCTGTGTCAGCCTCCAGCTGACAGCGTCCTCTAGTGGCCACGCTAACCCGTCGATTCCACCGAGCACGCCGTGTCTGCACCGTGCTTTTCATCTGTCTTCCACACGGCTTCATGTCCCACCAGCAGGATTTCAGAAACGTTTTTTGTCCACTCGATTCTGTTGTCTTGGTCAGATTTGATTGATTTTGTCACTTGATTAGCCTTTGGGTTGCTTTTACCACGGGTCAGTAGCAGGGCTGCAAAATGTGAACGATGTGAATGAATGACAGACTGTTGACTGAACATTTACTGCCTCCTTCTGACAGCTTTCTTAACAAGAGCCAGTAACTAATACGAGCTCAATGATAGGTCGATACCGACTGTTTGTGACCCATGATGTTTTATGTTGTTTTACTATTTATTTTATAGGTTATCCTGTTGAGTTTGGTGCTAGCATGTTGCTAATGCGGTTCCCCCTACAGGCTGCGGTGATGTTGGTCTGATGTTGTAATATTGAAGGACAGTTCAGAGAAACTATGTGAGTGAAGACTCATTTGAAACCTGCAGGAGCCTCAGTCTGAAATCCTTTCTTATCTCAGTTTAGGACATTTAGGATCTTTGGTATCACAGAAACATGTTTCCTGAGAAAAACATCCTGTCCTGTTTTAGGACAAAAATTCAGCTATTAGAGAATAATAGAATTTCTGAAGTTAGGAATCCTCAGTCAGGATGGCACAGACTCTGTCCTTAATTCAAAATGAGCATCAGAAACAGCAGCACCTGTATGTAAATGACAGTGAAGGTGAAACAACATGAAACACCTAAAAATATTATGAGTGAAAGGCTCCTCAAACCCTGTGATGATCCTTTAAATTTCCTGGACCACGTATTTGTTAACAGGCAGATATCGACCGCCAGGAAGATTCATTTTGAATTTGATCAACATGTTGCATCTGTTTAAATCCTGTCATCATGGATCAATAACTGGCAACAAAACTTCCCCAAAAAGGTGGCGTTTCCTCTAAGACACAATTAAATCCTCTGACTCATCAAAGCTAAAAACACTTTCTGGTCCGTTCACAAGTGAAGTCAGACAGTCGTTGTCATGGATACAGGCAGTCTCGTGTACATTTTTTAACACAGATACAGACCTGACAGGACGAGTACTGACTGGAGAGTCAAACTTTAGTCAGGATTTTTTAAGTTAAGATAAAATCAGAGATCTGGGACGGGACACAGACATGAGATCAGAAACTGAAGTCAAGACACTCTTCTGTAATGAGGCTCCTGTTTTTTTTTTCACATCGATTGATTTACTGTAGATTTGATAGAATTTCAGTTGACCAAGATTTTGTTTGGTTTACTACAGACAGGCAGAAGATCAGTCAGTCAATCAATCAGTCAATCAATCAGTCAATCAATCAGTCAATCAATCAATCAATCAATCAGACTTCATATAGATTCACAGGGTCCCAAAACAATGGGCCAGATCCACAAAGAATGGATTGCTCCTGCTAATAGCGCCATTATTTGCACAGAATTAGCTCACACAATCTGCCCTGTTTTAGCGCCTTATCCTCAAAAGAATTTGCTCTAATAATATGCCGGCGCTAACACGCCCACAAAGTTTGGCAGTTGAGCGCAATTTGCGCCTCTGATTGCAATAAGCCGCGTGGCGTATAAGTGGCTTTGTTCCAAGATCACAGCTGACACGACAATGGCAGAGTCAGACAGAAAAAAAAATAATTACAGACCAAGAACTCAAAGTCCTCACTTTGGAGGTGCAGAGACATACATCCATGGTCTGAATTAGCTATGGGAGCTGCACCTAAAAAGGACATGATCCTGAAAGCCTCATTTGGGACATTTGGGGGGAGCTTTAATATATGATGGTCCTGAAATAAATAATAACAGTGAAAATATGGCAAAGTTTTGTGTTTATTCACACATTGTATGTATTGTCACTAATTAACACAATGCTGTGTGCACTGTTGTGTGCGCCACTGTGACCACTGCGCTGTCTGTGGTTCTGACACGGAGCAGAGGTGACTGATAGATAGACTTAACATGTTACTTCGGTTCCTGTTTGCTTTTCCGTTGTTGCAAATATAACTTTTGGTCTGAATTCCACTTTCTCCCGATTCTAACAATCCACAGACAGAAGGGAAACGACAGTGAGCCGAAAGGACAGTCAGTGAGGAGAGAGAGTGTGAGAGAGAGATGCATGAAGCAGAACAGCTGTTTCTATGACATTTCATGACGTTGTCCCATGTAAAAACAAACGTGAGTTAATTTAAGATCTCTCCACATTAGTTTACACTCACAAAGATCAGATTATGACGTTAATATTGAGGCCAAAACGCACTGAAGGCGTCTGACTCGGCAGAACGCGCACTGAGAGCATGACGCGCGTCTATTTGCCTTAATGCCTCCACTCCGAACTTGTTTACATTTTGGAGCGTCAACGACGTCAGCGACAACGAGGGGACAATAGGGCTCCCCCAAAAGCCATCGTGTAATTCGAACCCTGCATACATCCAAACTCCAGTCTAAAGATCTCACTGCAACAGAGAGTCATTTTGCGTGAGAGAGAGAGTGATAGAGGGAGAAAGAGAAATTGCGCAGATTTAATACACGGGTCTCACTGGCGTTAAATAGCACCGCTTTACTGCCTGTGGCAATTAGCGCTGGTCTTTGTGGATTAGGTGGTATTTGCAATGAGGCTTATTTGCATAGGAAGGGGGCAATTTTGCGCTGAATTTATGAATATTCCCTAATTTACATGCATGCAAATTGGACCGGTGCAGCTAGGAGTGGCAGTGCAGTTTGTGTTCAGTTTGCGTGCATTTCACCCTTTGCGTGTGCTTTGTGGATTGCACGCTATTTTTTTCTCTCATTTGCACAGGTTTAGCGGTCGCAAAAGCAGTGCAATCCTTTTGAGGATCTGGCCCAATGACTTTTTAATTAAATAAAGAACTAAAATAACAGAGCTCATTAAAAACTGAGGAAACACCAGATACAAAAAATTATAAAAATAAATAAAACGATTTTTAAAATCAATGAATGAATTTCTCACTGCTGCCAAACTCAGTTTCACATTTATAAACATCTACTCCTTCTGCAATATTATTGATGATTTATTTAGAACATTTGGCATTAATTTGAACTCTAATTGACCCCTCGCTAAGCCCACCCTGTCTCAGGTCTAAGTCCGGTTAGCTTAGCTCTTATCCCGGCTCTCTTCCTGTGGCTCTCTTCGGTCCGGCTGGTCTGGCTGGGTGACCCGTCTCAAGGTCCCTGCACTAATCGAGTCCCTGCGCTTCCTTTTCCCACATTAATGAGTGTATTTCTGTCATCTATCATGTAGATATACCTGCTGTATTTCACCATCTGACCAATGTTTGCTGAGATGTAAGCTAGCTTTAGCCTCAGTCTGTTAGCATTAATGTTATATCATGTATGCAGCTGTTAGCTAACTTTACATAAACACTTTCACAGGGTTCTTGTTTTAAAACGTGTCAGATGGAAACATTAAACATCAGCTGGAGACTCTCAGCTGACTCAAGTCAGTTAGCATTAGCATTAGCTACATCAGCCAGCCACACTTATGAAATCTGCTTGTGAGTCATTATTTTAGTGACAAAATCCACCATCATCAGCTAGAAATGAGAATCTGCTTTTGTTTACGTCTCCGAGGAATCACAGACCTCGTGTTTCAACAGTTACTCACAATTTACATGTTAAATCTGCAGCCGTTATCACTGTAAACTGTATAAATGCAGGAGAGAATGAAAGTTTGGCAGGCTAGCAACAGTAACTAAGGAGGGGGGGCTTAGTGAAGGGTCAATTAACATGAAACAGACAAACAAAAACAGACGTCCCAGACCTGAATTTTATGTCATTTTATGATTTATTACAGTAAATATTTGTATTTGTTACAGATGTCTCCTTTGTAAATCACAGTCATGATATCAGTCAGAAAAATGTCAGTTTGATTTTCTCCTCAGACATCATGTCAGCATCATGGTCAGTTTGTGCTGATGTCATGTGACCTCCTCTCAGCGTATCAGCATGCAGCTGAATCAATGCTAATGTGTTAGCATGTAGCTAATGGCTGTAGTGATGGACGATGATAATGACTGACAGGACGGTCCACAAAAAACCTGCTGTGTGTTCCTTTAAAGACTATCACCATGGAGACAGAGTGGAGCGGCGAGAGACAGCGAATGAGAGTGTGCGTGTCAGAGAGTGAGCGAGCGAGCTTCACCTTAAACTGTATCGTCATGTAGAGAGAGAGAGAGAGAGAGGGAGAGAGAGAGGGAGTCAGCAGACCTTTCAATTATTTATGAGGCTCTTCAGAAAATGGTCTCTGCAACACACAACACACACACACACACACACCACACACACCACACACTCACACACACACACACACACACACACACACACACACACCACACACACACACACACTCAGCTGTAGATGTCGGTGATGAACAGTCTCCTGTAATGTGTGTGAGGGTGTGTGTGTGTGTGTGTGTGTGTGTGTGTGTGTGTGTGTGTGTGTGTGAGTGCTGCAGCGCTGCATTAACACTCCCATCAGCCCCGGCTGCTCCTCTGTACACAGCTCCAATCACCTACTGAATCAGGAAGCCGTTATCTCGCCAAAATAAGAGTCCTGACCTGAAGCCTCTCACCTGTCTGTACCTGTGGTTAAAGGAGCAGTCCGCTGTTTTTCAGACAACATGTTGGTCTGTCTGTGGCTCACTGGTTCCCACTGAAGACATAAACCAACCAGGACTAAATGTGCATTATATGGGACTATTTTCAGCGGTGGATGAATACTTAAAGTATCTGTGTGTATTAGGGGTGTGCCAATACATCGAATCTTAGATTCATCGCGATGCGACACGTGACGATCAATAACGATTAACAAATGTTCAAAAATCAATTATTTTCCATGATAGCGGAATCACAGAAACACAACCACAGCACCTGGAAGTTGGCCGGAACGAAAAAGCCGCCCGGACAGTTTTAAGGGACGGACTCATAACAGACTGTTAGCCAACACGGCGCAGCTAACTCGCTGGCTACTGTTACTGAGCGTGAGGTTCATTCTTCAGGGTTGAAATTAGGGGGCAATGGATCGCAGTTGATCATTGTTTCATACAGATCGCCCTCCACGGTTCAGCACACATATGATCCACAGACTACGTGTGAGCATCATAGTTTTACTGTCACTGTTACTTTTGTATAAGTTATAATACCTGAAATCTCAATGCAGAGTCACAGTGAAAGACAGGACAGATGCTGCTGTGTGCAGCGCATCTCTGTGAAGAGCGACTGATTTAAAATCCTCACATCGTCTCGAGTGAAATCCAGACCATGGCTTTTTTCACTGATGTAACTATGCTGTCGTCATAGAAACAGATCATAAGACTGTGATAATTATTGAAACTTTGGTGATATCAGCTGTATTAACTTCTACACAGCTCCTCTCTGCTCACCGTGCAGCTCTGTCTCACCCTGTCTGTGACACAGTGTGTCTGTGCTGATTGATTACCCGTAACTTCTAACCAATCAGATGTGCTGTAGGCGGGACATTGAGCCAGACTACAGAGTGTAGTTGTGTATTATACTGTGCAGTGTATAATGATCTAATATATGTATTTAGAACAGTTCTGTATAAGTTTGAAGTTTTTAAAAGAAGTCTTATTTCTAAAGGCACTTTATGTAATAAGAGCAGCTTTTTGTTGTGGGAAATGTGTTGGATCGTTTGGTCTGATATAAATAAAATATAATGGAGGTAAATTTGTTTGTTTACTTTATTTAATGGATGCTGACAAATATACCTTGTTTAAAAGAAATCCTGTATGGGGAAAAAGATGCATTGATAATCGTGATAATCGTTATAATCGAATCGTGAGGTGCCTAAGATGGCACACCCCTACTGTGTATACTGAGTGTCACATGATGCAGGCTGTGAATTAAACCCACAGATGAATAGAATATATATACATATATGTGTGTATATATATATATATGTACATATATATATGGAGAGAGAGAGAGAGACGTCTGTAAATCAGATAATCTATTAAGCACAACTTGATTTCACTGTTCTGGACCTCTGACTGTCTGTAAACTTCATACAGGAACATTTAGTGTCTCTGCTCGCCCACACAGGTGAGTTCACTTCATCTGACTGATTATCAGGTGGACAGACGTCAGTCAAACTCAGTGTGGACGGGGACCATATATCTACTGATTTTATATGTATTGTGATTCTTAAAAACTGTGAATCACGTCATATTATTGTATTTTGGTTTTGTTTTTTTAACACCAGACCATGTGAGAAAGTTGGATGATGCTCGTAAATCATGATCATATTTCCAAAACACACGTGCACATCACACGTCAGTCAGTCTGCTGAGTTTTATTTCAGCAGCGTCATTCTGTACTGCAGATAAATTCAACTTTAGCTGTTCCTGCTCATCAAGCTGCTGATATCAGAAAATAATCAATAAATAACAGATTGAGTTAAAAAAGTAAAGTCAGCAGCTGTTAGTTTGTCTCCACAGATCAGAGGAGAAATCTGTCTGACAGTCTCAACACACACGGATCTGTTTGTTAAGATAATATTATCATGATCACAATGCTAATTTACATTAGCTTGTCTATAGGAATTCCCATTATGTGTTAGCATCGAGCTAAGTGCTGGTTCGTTTCTCTTACGCCCTCTACACACTAACATGTTTCTGACATCAATACTGCAGACTTTAATACTGCATAATTATAAACAGTATACTGTGTACTACACACTGTCACAGTCCTCTGTTATATACAGTTATACTTTTTACTTGTGATATAAGACCTGATCGAGAGCAAACAGTTTCTCTGAAGATGATGTTGTGTTTCATTGAGATCTTTTTGTCGTTTCAGCCCCTCTTCTGTTAGTTTGTGTTCCAGCTGTGAGCGGACCCACTTTTTTTAAAAATGACAAACCATCGCTGCCCGATTCACACGAGCTGAGTTATAGAAAAAATACAGGCTAACTTAACAGGTCATTTCATTGTTGTTGTTTCCTCTCAGCAGGAAGACGATACAGGACATTTTATTTATTTTATTTTTGCATTTATACAGGGTCCCGTTTTTTGTCCAAACTCTGCATCTTTTCTGCAAATTGGACCAATCACCCTTGTTTCCCGTGAGCTCTACCAGTCGTAGCAGTCCCCTGTGCAAACATCACACATGAACGTGTCATGTGAGTCAAACAATCTGGAGCTCTTCATCTGCAAATAAAGCACATTTTGTTCTTCTAAGTCTTCATGAGCCTCTTTGGTGAGGTTACGTATAACTTTTAATGAATTATACAAAAAATCACAACTTTGTTTTGCATTTTTCACTTCAGCTCCTGCTATTTAATTACAGAAAAAAAGTCCTAAAAGCATCACAACATGCATCCAATTTTTTTTTTAGGAAAGCTGCTGTTAAACCAGACATTTGAGGCCACAACAGTCCCAAAGACCGCCTGCAGAATCCTGGAGGGGCTGATAAAAGGTGTACTGCTGATATTACTGCCCCAGAATCGCCCCTGGAGTTCAGTATGTCAGTGAACGCATCACTGTGCAGTTCACTGTCCTCAGCTTCAATCAGGCTACAGAAGTGACGACAGCTGTGTAGGTGGACCCTGATACAGTCAGTGTGAGTCTCAGTTGTGTTTTCAGTGTCAGTAGTTTGTCAGTCGGTGTCTGTGTTTCCTTATAAACAGACTTAACTTTTGGAAGCTCAAAGTGTGAGAAGCATGTCACCGTCAGACTTTACACCTGGTGTCTGTTGTCTGTTGTCTGTTGTCCTCGACGGCTGCAGGGAAAATTCTACTGACTCTTCAACCAGTCGAGCATATTCCAAAAAAAACGACTTATTTGTCTCACATCACAATAAAACACACACTTACACATTTCAGCACAAACCCTTCATCAGAGTGTTTTCAGTACTGTGCAGGTTCAGTTTGGTCTGGAGCTGGACTTTGGACGATGTCACTGGAGGAGGAGATGTTCTCCAGAAGACACACACACTGAACACTGTGGCAACAAAGGGACTGAATGATGATTTCAGGTGGTTAAAATGCGTTTTAGTTCAGGATCATCACGTGTTTTGTAGTTTCATTTATGGTAAATCATGTTTCATAAAGCTTCGTGCTCATGTAATAAAGTCATCTATGATCATGTAGAAACACGGGGAAAGAGTCCAGCCCTCAGCTGTGTGTCCTCACTGCTTGTGTATTTTACCAGATTGAACCTGAACATAAGTGTGTTTTTGTTGATTGTGATGTGAGACAAATAAACAAGTGAACTGTGAGTATTTCGTCCTCTTTGACTTGAGGACTTTAGATGTGCTGCCTTTTCAGTTTTTTTGGAAAATGCTCACTGGATTTAGGCTCAAACTCCCACTGAGAATCCCTCTGATTCAGTTCCTTAACTGATCGATTGGTTGAAAAAAAATCTGCACATTTCTGATGAACTAAATCAGCTACAGTGATCTGAGATCTGCAAATAAAAGTTACACAGAGTTACCAAGAAAACAGACTCTGCAGTTTGACCATTTCTTCTTCATGTGTAACCATATCGTTACCTTCAGGGCAGGTCAATCAAGTACATTTAACGTTACATACAGCAGCAACACACACACAACAACACACACACACCACACACACACACACACACACACACACACACACACGTTTCACCAGCAACAAGCGTCACATCAGCTTCAGTTCATAAACAAAGCTGCAGAACAAACTTCACCAAAAAGAAACATGAAGAAACAGTCGCAGCGTCCGAGCAACTGCTGAATGTTCACACAGTTTCTGTCCTTCAGTCACAGTTTTAACTTGATGTTACAGAACCAGCTCCAGAGTTTTAGATTTTAATTTGTCTTAAAACCAGTTTATCTGTGTTACTGTCAGTCTGATTAACAGAAGAAACTGAACTTTATTCTTTCATCACAAAGATTTTTCTCTTCATCATCTGTGAGGCTGCACCAAGTAAAAACTGCACTTTGATTTCAGATTTATTCTTATAATTTCCTCCTTTCTTGAAGGTTTTTTTTCCAAATAAATAATTTCCACAAATTATGAGACATTCAAACCAGGTGGTGACAGACTGGCCATCTGGCACGCTGGGCAAACACCCAAAGGGCCGCCTGAGCCGCGTCAACAAAAAAAAAGAAGAAGAAGAAGAAGAAAAATGTTGCATAAAAGAAAAAAAAATCTTAATAATTTTCTAATATGTAATTCTTAAAAAGTATCCTAACATGATGGCCTCGTCCGTAACGCTTAGAGTAACAGACAACATTAGTCCAGCATCGCTACAGCCCACAAAATAAACAGTAAAAGAAAAAAGTTTGAAGTTTGAAGAGCAGCTGGTGTCGACCAATCATGAGCTCAGCAGTCAGACGGAGTCAAATCCACACAGGTTGTCTTCAGAAACAAACATTTTATCCTCTCAGCTCTGCTGTCCTCAGAGACTGATGTAAAGATTTCTGCTGCTTCTGTCTCTTGGTGTCAGTTATCAGTTAGTTAAATGTTCAGCAAACAGTCTGTCACTCAGAAATAAAATACATCAGGTCTGCAGAAGTCCCGCCCCCAAACTATAAGAGATCAAGAAGCTTCTCTCATTATTAAAGATACACCAGCGACTCTTCGACCAATCAGAATTTGGTCGGACTGGACAAAAGCATAACGAGCAACCAATCGACCCTCGTGTGCTCAGCTTTGTTTTGTTTTAGTCCAGTGTGATAAACTAGTTCTGAGAAAACACACACAACCGATAAACAACTCGGAGATTTATGTTATTTTTCTCAGCAGCGCTAAGAAATACTGAGTTCTGTTAGTAATTGAACGCAGCACAAATAGTAACCAGTGTTTCTGGATTTTTGGGATGATTTAGTGTGTCTGTGTGTGTGTGTGTGTGTGGAGGCTTTAAGGTGTGAATTTATGGAGCATACACACACACACACACGCACACACGCACACACACACACACCACACTCTGGATGAGAGTGATTCACTGTCCCACCCACACTGCTGCAGAACTGCTTCGCCCCCTTGGAGGAAACAGACCCCCCCCTCTCACGCACACACACACACACACACACACATGCACACACACATGCACACACGCGCGCACGCACATGCACACACACACACACACACACACACACCACCTCACTTATTTCCTGCAGGCTTCCCCAAACTAACTGGGTTGTCCCCAGTTAGCTGCTCTTTAGTCTGAAGGTGTCGCCTGTAGGTGAAGTCAGAAAACACACACACACACACACACACACACACACAGATGCAGGCATGTGTACTGGTTGCAGTACTCTTATAAAAAATGCAGTACAGCAGCTACATGAAGTCTCCTCTGTGAGGAGCAATGATACAGGAGGGAGCTGTTACCATGGTTACCGTGGTTTTGGGGTGGGCATCTCAGACTGAAATTCTGTCGGGGTAATTATCACAACATCATCTCATTTTAAAATATTCAGAATCAACTTATTTTCATCTCATTATTGTTATAAAATCATAACATTTAACAAATAAAGGTTATTTTTTTCTCTCACACGTGACATCAGCAGAAATGATGCAAATGACATCAAACAACAACAAACCCATGTGGCTGCAGTTGCTATGGCAACATTCAAAACACACTGTCAATGTGTATGTGTGTTTTAGAATGAAACCAAAACATGACGTCATTTTCAGATGGTTTCCATCAATATGCTGTAACTGTTTCATTAATTGTTTGTCTTTAACAGTATAAATGTCCATCAGTGTCTTGTTTTAAATGTCTTGTTTTGTCCGACCAACAGATTCACTTTACTGAGACATGAAACAGAAAATCCTGCAGCCAGAGAATCTTTAACAGCGACTTCACTCATCAATCAGTCAGATTGATCAATTAATCCACTCAAGCCTTTCTTCAGTCACTAAAGACTGAGGCTGTGACCGTGTGGATCTTTGACAATTAATAAATAATAAATTATTAATTTAATAATCAATTAATTGATGAATCATTGCAGCTCTGGTCACAATAAAATGACACTCTGGAATGTGACGTTCGATCTTGTTTAATGAGCGTCTGTGTGTCAGAGACGTGGACGGATTATCTTTGTAAAGCAGAAAAGCTCGGGAACAGATTTAAACACATTTGTGAACAAAATTTGAGAGAAATAAACCTTTAATGTGCTCAGAGGAAGACGTCTGAAATCTTCAACACTTCAAAATGAGAGCCAAAAGAGTTGGTTTATGTTTGTGTTGAGTGAGGTTTCAGTTTGGGTCGTCATGTGTGCAGCTGGATGTTGTTGTGTTTGTTGTTGTGAGTCAGCTCTTTTGGTTGTAGCACCTGTTCCCAGTAAACAACAGCATGGTTTCTCTTCTTATAACCTTTAAAGCAGCTGGACAGAACGTGTTTTTGCCTGATCCGCCTGAGGGCTTCTCCATCAGTGAGGTTAAAGGAAAAGCCTGGTTTGTTGTGATAAGTCTGGTTCATTTAAGTGAGAGATCAGTTCAGTGACTCCCTGCTCAGTAACCATGGTAACTGATACCACTGAACCAGCCTGCTCCGTGGCAGGTTCACTGTCAGGTTTAACTTCACTGTGTGTTAAAGACAGTTCACTCAAGTCACATCTCTTCTGTCTGTGTGGAAACACAAGTTTAGACCTTTTTCTGTGACCAGACATGAATTTATGTTTACTTTAGTTTCAAAGAACGTGTTCATTTAAAAAAGTTATGAAAATCATGTCTCATAAATTTTACTGTCTTCAAAAGCCAACACCACCTTTTAATTAAAAGTTTAATATTTATAGTTAAAGAAAAATGTTATGTTATTTATTCATTCACTCATTTTGTTCACGCTGTGAAGACAAAAAAACATGAAGTAAACTTGTATATCTTCTCTAAAATGATTTTATTGACTTGTTACTGTTTTGCTACATAGTCCAGCTGAAGATAGACAAGAAAAGAAGGACAGAGAGAAGGAGGACAACATGTAGGTCGGCCTCAGGTCTCCTTCGTTTTGTTGATTTCAGCAGTTTTCACAAAGTTTAATCTGCAGGGTTTGTTTCACTGCTGAGAAGAAAATCTCTCTCCTTGTTCACTTCTTTTTGTCTCATCTTATCCTCTTTTTGACAGTCAGCTGTTCTGATCTGCGTCTGTTCTCTGTGGACGCTCACAGTGCAGCTTGTTTCAGCCTGGCTTCAGTTAGTGTCGACCACACCAGGATAAACTGCTTCAGCTGAAGTTAATTCAAAGCAGACTTGTTAATCCACGTCTGTTGTGTGACTGAAGGTTGTGTGATGTCTCAGGGTGGCACACCTCAGTCCTCTGTGTGTGGACGTTACTGTTCAGTCTGGACGTGTGGCTGCTGTGGCTTCTTTAAATTAACTTTGACAAGTCAGAGAACAACAAAACAAAACATTCAGCAGTGACGAGTATCATCTCCTTTATCTCTTAAATTATCTTTTTTATTTTCTCTGAAGAGAAATAATAAGACAAATTGACTCCAGATGCACCAAAAGTTCTTAAATTTGCTCTGACCAGCTGATCTGAGTGATGATAACCTGGAGGGGCGTGGCCAGTTGTTTGTTATCAGCACAGGTAAACATGATATAAAATAACTGTGTACGTCTGTAAGAGCTGCAGAGACTCGATGATTAAAGGCTGAAAGAAGAAGAACTTCAGCTTGTGATGCTGTGAATGAATCAGCAGAGACTCAAAGTAACTAGTGAGAGAATGAAGAGTTAAAAAATAACACTTACAGTTAAATACGTTTCATTTTCTTATTATTTTTTGTGATAAAGAAAAACAAATTAAAAGCTTTTTGTGATTTTTTTATCAACTGATCAGAGCTGAAAGGAAAAACTTTAAACTTCTTTTTACTTTTTATTTTAATGCTGTAAATTCAACTGTTGACTGTTTAATATTATATATTTCATATATTTCATCTTGTCTATACAATCTTTCACGTTTCCTCTTGTTCATATTGCTTGTTTACTTGTTTATTATTGATTTTTTTATGCTTCTATCTTTGCCATCCACTTTGCTGCTGTAACTCTGCATATATTAAATATTAAATATTTAACAACCAGTATTATTTATTCAGGATCTTTAAATGAAATTATGAAGACACACATTAAAACAACACAGAAGGTTTCTGAGCTCAGACAGGCTGCGTGTGTGTCCACTGTGTGTCCTTCTTATTGGACAGCATGTGTGTGTGAGACAAAGACAAACCATCAGCAGCTGCTTCAGAGCTCGTTTAAAGCAGCTGTGATCCAGCTGTGACGTCGTCCTCAGAGACAGACGGGTCTCCAGAGAGACAGAAAGACGTCTCATTTCTCTATAAAAACATGTCTCCTGTCTCTCGTCTGCAGCAGGACGGACGGAGACACGCAAGGAGTCGGAGGAAAAACCCGTCTGCAGTTCAGGGACGTCCCCTCTGTCCTTCACTGCTGCTCTCAACAGCTTTTTTCCTCTTCCTCTGCTGTCACACCCCTCCTCCTCCTCCTGCTCACTGCTGCCCCCTGCTGCTCACACTGAGAACACACTGCAGTGACACACAGCAGCAGCACTGCAGCTCACACACACGCACACACACCACACACACACACACACCACACGCACGCACCACCACACACCCCACACACACACACACACACACACACACACACCAATGTCTGTGCTTCAAACAAAGAAAGAATCAAAACATGACGTGTTCGACTTCTGCTCACATGTGGACGCAGAGTCTCCAAAGATAAGATCAGATGAAGGTTGAGATCAAACATGATGATGATGATGATGATGATGATGATGTGTCATGCATATAAATGAGCTCACAAAACAGCAGAAATGAACAGAAGATGACATTCAGGGGCCGATGGACCACAGACCGTCTGTGATCATCAGGACACATCGACTGTTTTCTGTCTGACAAATAAAAATCAAAACCAGTTCAACCAGTTCAACCAGTCCAGACGCAGACAGTGAAGATCAGGAATTCGTCTTTCAAATTTAAGATCACAATTCTTCCTCTGATTCTTTAACAAGTGTCAGAATTTCATAACTACTAGACGAGGCGTCTGTAAGCTTTACGATCAAAAGAGACATTTTTGTGTCGTTTTGTCTGATCAACAGTTTAAAACCTCTGAAATACAAACAAGCAGACAAAAATAAATGTGAGGAGACCCATGAGGTGAAACACTGAAGAGTTTTTGGATTATTATATGACAGAGGTCTGCAACCTTTATGATCAAGAAAGAAGAAAAATAACTAAATAAATCTGTCTGGAGCTGCAACTATTAAATTCTCTCTTTTCCGTAGTAAGTTTATAGAGACTGAAGAAGACGAGCCAGCGTCAACATTTAGAGGAAAAGACACTGAGACACAGATGTGGGCTGTGACGCACATTTTAGTTGGTGAAATATTAAAACTTGTTTTTTAAATTTGATGTGCAGGCTACATATTTTTACAGTAGGAGAATGTGAGAATCAGATATTTTGAGTTTTGAACCCAACTTAAACTCTTAAGTTTTGAAATGAACCTTAAAGAGTTTTGCCGACCTGTAATCTTTAGTTGAGATAATTTACTTTTTTTCTTGAACTTGAAGCTTTGAGTTTTAGAAACTCAAAAAACGCTGTATTTCAAACTTTGTTCACAGCGAGCTGTCAACCTGATTTGTCTTAATTTTGGTGCCTGAAAATGAATAGTTTTAATTGAAAATATTAAAATTTTAACCATCATTTACTTTCTCTGGAATGAATTTACTTTTTAATTTTTACACACAGTTTTTGGAGGTTTTTAAGAATAAAACAGCTGGAAACACTGCTGTTTGTAATAAGTAAAGGTTTGTTTGTTTCAACATCTGAGAGCTTTAACACGAGACAACAAGTGTTACAACTGTCCCTGGTCTCCCCTACTTTATTTTACTTGAGTCTAATTAATTATTTGTATTTTAATGTTGGGAAAAGGTTATTGCACGTATTAATTTGCTCTCTGATTCTGAAATTAAGAGCTCTTCAATCAACTTTAAATATAATACTGACATTGTGACATTGTCATAAACAAGACGGGAGAAAACGAAACGTGTGATTTCACAGATTCTGTTTTTAATCTGCGTCTCCCTGGATTCAGATTTAACAAACATTTTATTTTTATTTTACATGTATAAAATTTTTGATTTTTTGTTTTGATGAGATATTTTCGGGGCGGCGCGATGGCGCAGTGGTTAGCGCTGCCGCCGCACAGCAAGAAGGTCCTGGGTTCGAATCCCCGAGCCGGCAGGGCCTTTCTGTGTGGAGTTTGCATGTTCTCCTCGTGTCCGCGTGGGTTCTCTCCGGGTACTCCGGCTTCCTCCCACAGTCCAAAGACATGCAGCAGGTTAATTGGTGACTCTAAATTGCCCGTAGGTGTGAATGGGAGTGTGAGTGGTTGTTTGTCTCTATGTGTCGGCCCTGCGATGAACTGGCGACTTGTCCAGGGTGTACCCCGCCTCTCGCCCAAAGTCAGCTGGGATAGGCTCCAGCTCCCCGCGACCCTCACGGATAAGCGGTTACAGAAAATGGATGGATGGATGGATGGATGAGATATTTTCCTTCAAATCGAGATTAAATCTGACTTTTAATGAGGTTAACATGAATAAGTTCCTCCTGTAGATCAACAAGAGTAAGTGTCAGTGTCCTGAAAGGTGCAGGCACAAGTAAAACTCTTCTCTACTATTAACTCATGTATAAACATAAAATAAAATGAAATAAAATAACAGTAACATCCCAAATTTAATTATAACCAAATATAATATACAAACAATGATCTCAGATTTATTTAAGACTCAAATGTCCACCCAGAGTTTAGAAAATAAATAAAAAACAACCTCTAACGTGCTGCAGTGAAACGATCGATCACACATTATTATTTTTTAAAATCTTGTTGATGAAACCTGGAATATATGCAGGGAGGTACGAGTGCTGGGTGATGTCGTCCAGACTGACACATGATGATGTCGACCGCGATGGATGATGACATCATCAAGGGCCTAAAAGTATGGTCGTCTCAGCATCACATGTCTGTAACTCAGTAGTGTTTAATAAGAAACTAATAAACACGACATGAAGCAACAACTTCTTTTTATTTTCTCTCCATGTCGAAAACATGACGAATCTATGGCAGCTCTGAGGGGACAAACTACCTCAAATACAGAAAAGCTTTTAAATGATGCTGGCGTCATCCATCAGCCCTCGTAGACACATTTAGTGTTTTTGTACGGAAGCTGCTGCTGCTGCTGCTCAGGTATTGATTTTAATCTCTAAAATATTCATCATCACTTTACGAGCATTAGAGCGTCTGTGCATCACTGCTGTCAGAGTGTTTGAAAGCTCTCAGATGAGACCAGACAGGATGTGAACAGAAGATATCGACTGTCTGTCGGAACAAACTCACATTCATCATGTTTTCACTTCCATGTAGCAAAAAATCTTTTCTTAAAGGAGAAATCTGGAATATATT
Source organism: Lutjanus argentimaculatus (assembly GCA_034769285.1). Taxonomy (NCBI): domain Eukaryota; kingdom Metazoa; phylum Chordata; class Actinopteri; order Lutjaniformes; family Lutjanidae; genus Lutjanus; species Lutjanus argentimaculatus. The sequence continues at coordinate 43,379,658 of JAWZSL010000001.1, read as the reverse complement.
TACTGTAATAAATCATAAAATGGCCACAAAGTTGAAATATGGACTTCTGTGACAACAACGCTGCAGCAGCATGTTCTCCTTTAAATTTTATTTTGGCCCTGAATGACAGTTTTTATTTGCCTGTTTAATATTAATCAGAGTTCAAATTAATGCCGAATGTTCTCTGAATGAGTCAGTGTCTGTTTATGAGTGGTAATTAATCAATAATGATCTTTCTGAAGGAGCAGATGTTTGTAACGGTTAAATTGAGAAAAATGTTAATGGAGTTTGGCAGCAGTGAGATCGTGTGTTTTCAGAGTAGCGGGATTTTGTTTTCAGAGTAACAGGCAACTGACTTACAAACAGCTGATCAGCTGACAGCGGAGGACTCGTCCTCACTTGTTATTGTCAAATTATAATGTTGAACTCGTCCTGTGATCCTGAAGTGTTCCTGCAGTGTTCCTGCAGTGTTCCTTGTCCTGCGGTGTTCCTCGCGGTGTTCCTGCGGTGTTCCTGCGGTGTTCCTGCGTGTTCCTGCAGTGTTCCTGCGGTGTTCCTGCGGTGTTCCTGCGTGTTCCTGAAGTGTTCCTGCAGTGTTCCTGCGTGTATGCCGCAGTGTTCCTGCGTGTTCCTGCGTGTTCCTGCGGTGTTCCTGCAGTGTTCCTGAGTGTTCCTGCGGTGATGCCGCAGTGTTCCTGCGGTGTTCCTGCAGTGTTCCTGCGTGATCCTGCAAGTGTTCCTGCGGTGTTCTCTGCGGTGTTCCTGCGGTATCCTGCAGTGTTCCTGCAGTGTTCCTGCAGTGTTCCTGCAGTGTTCCTGCGGTGATGCCGCAGTGTTCCTGCGGTGTTCCTGCAGTGTCCTGCAGTGATCCTCGTTCACCACAGAGTGTTATAACAGGATAGCTTCATCTAACAACGGACTGGTCATTTTTGCACATCGCAGCTGCGCATATTGCTCCTTAAGATGATTTTTTGGGGCATTTTTCTCCTTTGCCTGTTTTGGGGGCATTTTTGACGGCTAAACCAGCAGGAATCTGCAAGGCTGAAACTGACAGAGCCTGCAGTAAGTTTGGTTGGTGCTGTGAAAGATGATCTGATGATGAGTTGTTTGTGCCATTTATGATTTAAAGCTGACTTGAGTCTGAGTGATGAAGCTCAGACCAACAAGTAGCTCTGAATGGACCCATTTCCTGTGGTTTCTGTCCACAAAGGTTCGGGAGACTGATTATGTCTCCTAATACCTCAGTCTCACTGCTGTAAAGATGTGAGTAGTTCTCCTGGTAAATGTCCAACTTTGTAAGCTGGAGGATCTCACAAGTTTCACACTTCTCCTTCAGCTGTTTTCAGGTGTCAGTCTATGACAGGGGTGTCAAACATACGGCCCGTGGACCAGAACAGGCCCACCAAGGGGTCCAAACTCAAACTAGGCGAGTCTGATCAAATATGGATCAATATTCTGTCTCTAGATTGTCTCTTTCTCACTTTAAATGTTTTCAGAAACATCTTTTAGAGATGGTTTAGTTGTAATACAAAAAGGATCATGACCAGGCAGGACGCCGTCGTTTCCTGCTGAACAGACAAACCACAACCAAACACAACTACTACTGAGCTACTGAGCATGCTCAGGTTGAAAAAAACCAAAATGGCGGCCTCCATTATGCCAAAATCAAGGGTTCAGAACAGGCAAGTTTTCAAACTATTTAGATTTTTGAATCGATTAATAGAAGAATTTGTACAAGGGCAAGTAGATATTAACTTTAGGCAAGTAGATTTCTGACCCACTTACCCGACCACTAACATTAATGTTGAGCCCTACAGACTGAATATAGAGAATGAAGTGTAAAGAGTTCAGTGTGAGACCAGGCTGTCCTGTAAATCCTGCAGGCATTTCATTCATGAGTGAAAGTGGAGGACTTGCCCTTTAAGGAAGATGCCTGACAAGTCAAGCAGCAGGGATTAGAGTGCCCAGTGTCTGATATTAATAGTGTTTTTCACCGTCAGTCGCTGCTGTTTACACTCTCAGAATAAACTGACTGGACTGCAGGATCACGTTCACACGCAGTCCAGAACCCAGAGCTCCAGTCCAGACCTGGAAACTTTATTCTTACACGTCGGTCCACAGATGTTCTGGACCAGATGTGGTTCTTGAACGGGGCTGGGTACTGAACACTGGCACTTCAAAAAAACATTATAAAATAATGATTTATTTTTTATGTTGTAAAACAGCTTTGTTTTCCAGAGTTCGGCACACATGTGATCCACAGACGACATGTGACCATCACAGTTTTTCTGTCTGTCAGTTTTCTATCAGTAATAAAAGCTGCAGAGAGTCAGTGAACAGACGGGACAGATGCTGCTGTGTTTCACTCTGCAGCTCGTCTCTGTGAAGAAACACTGATTTAAAATACGTCACATGACCTCCAGTGACATCAGAACCATGACATCAGACGTTTTCACTGGCGTAACTATGCTGTTGTCATGGAAACAGATCATAAGATTGTGATATTTATTGAAACTTTAGTGATATCTGCTGTCTGAACTATATTACTATAATATATACATAGCACAGTATTTTAAAAAACAAGAGTATAGTTTTGTTATTATTAGTGTATTTTTTAAATAATAATAATAATAATAATAATATAATTGTTTGTAATTACTATGGTGATGACTACAGACAGAGAAATCAAAGCTGAGATAGTTTGATGGCAGATGAATAATCTCTAATAACTCACAGACCTCCTGTGATTTATTCCAGGCAGCAGTCTGACTGACCTGCGATCAGATCTGTGACATAATTCATGTTGATGACAGGCTGTTAACAGCTGAGGATCGTTTTTTATCTCAACACTGAGTGACGGCAGGAACACTGAACCAACACTCTGATGACAGAGGCTGAATCACACAGACGTGACTGAAAACACTCCTGATTGTGACTTTTTAGAGACAGAAAAGGTGTTTTTGTTTTGCTATGAAGGCTGTTCACACTGCTGTCAGTGTGTCTGTCAGTGTGTCTGTCAGAGTAACAGCTGAGTGGAGTGTCGTCATGTGGAGGCGTGAGCTGTTCGAGGTACAACAGACAGACAGACAGACAGACAGACAGACAGACAGGAGCAGACTGTGAGTGTTTAAAGGTGACTGACTGTCAGCTGGAGGGATTCATTGATCAGACTGATTATCTGATTAACTGACTGACTGACTGACTGACTGATTAACTGACCGTCTGTAGTCTGAGTCAGGTGTGTGTGTGTGTGTGTGTGTGTGTGTACGATGACCCGTTACTGCAGCCTGTTCCGTCGTCTGCTGTCCGGTGAGAGTAAAGCAGACGAGGCAGACGAGGAGGAAGGCTGCACCCACAAAGAGAGCAACCAGCCGGGTGAGTCTGACTGCAGCTCCCACAATGCTCTGCTCCTGATCCTCTGGAGAACAGGACCGAACTCTAGTGTGATGATGTTGTTGTTGTTGTTGTTGTTGTGATCAGTGGACTCAGTGGGGTTTATTTATCTTTAGTTTATGTTGATGTTGACCTGAAGCTGGTTTGTTGTTCGTTAGTCGTCTGGTTGTGTTTTTATCTTTGATCGACTCTGCAGGAGACAGCAAGACGGACGGAGATCAGATCAGACAAAAAATAAAGTTTTATTTATTTAATAGAAGTGTGTTGACGTTTGAACTGTCAGTCTGCTCAGCGACGACAAACACAAGAAAAATACAACAAACACAAATAAACTGTTTAACTAAACAAAGATAAATGATGAGTTCAAGTCCTGCAGGTTTTCTGTGATGTGGTCACGTTTTATTTTGATTTAAGTGAGTTTACAGGGTTGTTTTTAAGATGTCTTTATATATTTGTAATATTTGTTCTGGCCTTCTTTATTTTATGTGTAGCTAACGTTAGCAGTTGTTCTGTGTAGCTAACGTTAGCAGCTGTTCTGTGTAGTTAATGTTAGCAGCTGTTCTGTGTAGCTAACGTTAGCAGCTGTTCTGTGTAGCTAACGTTAGCAGTTGTTCTGTGTAGCTAATGTTAGCAGCTGTTTCTGTGTAGCTAACGTTAGCAGTTGTTCTGTGTAGCTAATGTTAGCAGTTGGTCTGTGTAGCTAACGTTAGCAGTTGTTTCTGTGTAGCTAATGTTAGCAGTTGGTCTGTGTAGCTAACGTTAGCAGTTGTTCTGTGTAGCTAATGTTAGCAGTTGGTCTGTGTAGCTAACGTTAGCAGTTGTTCTGTGTAGCTAATGTTAGCAGTTGGTCTGTGTAGCTAACGTTAGCAGTTGTTCTGTGTAGCTAATGTTAGCAGTTGGTCTGTGTAGCTAACGTTAGCAGTTGTTCTGTGTAGCTAATGTTAGCAGTTGTTCTGTGTAGCTAACGTTAGCAGTTGTTCTGTGTAGCTAATGTTAGTGTAACCCACATGGGTTTCTGAGCTTGCTGCTGTGAAGTAGTGCAGTTCCCTGCCCAACCAGAGGGTGGCGCGTGCGTCTGTGAGAAAGATTCTCAGCCTGTGTTTAGTCTGTTGAGAGACGTTGAAAGACGTTGAAAGTAGTTGAAAGACGTTGAAAGTAGTTGAAAGTAGTTGAAAGACGTTGAAAGACGTTAAAAGACGGTGAAGACGGTGAAGAAATTGCCTGAGACCACACAACTCGCCCACGGAGAACTCCTGGTATGGAAAAAGCACTCTTAGAACCAGAAATTCACGACAAGTTCTCTGGTACAAACTGTTAATGTGCTGTTTGTTGTTAGGGTGAAACATTGTGTGTGTGGATTCAAGTGGAATGAGACGCCTTTGTTGACGAGCCTTAGCTCCGGTAAGAGACGCTAATGCAGGCACCATGTTGGCTTTATTGACTCCTTGAACTGATCATATTGTTCTTTATGAATCTAAAAAAACCAATCGGAGCTGTGATACTGTTACCAAGAGTTTGATACAACACAGAGACAGATACAGATATAGCACTGTAAGCAGAGCAGTAATAGTGTTTCACACCATTTAAAGGTGCATTATACTTAGTTGTTTGAGTTAAAAAAATATTTAATTGAGGGAGTATTTGTTGTTTTGACTGATTAATTGTCAGATGTGATTGATTTATGTCATTTAATAGTTAAAATATGTTTGAGATTAATACACAAGGGCTGTGTAGTTCATCTTAACAATTAAAAGGTGTATAAATTAAAGGATATATGTTGATTAAAATATATTATATTTACAGTGTGGTTAAAAAGCATAAATAGATTTAAGATGTTAAAAATATGAGTTTAAGATAATTTCTTTGATTTTATTCACGTTTAAGTGGATGTTGTAAAATAGGAGTACATGATTGATTGCTCATTGGCACTAAAATATCTTGTGTGATGTGATGTGTATCTATTCATTTTATAATGATTAGAGTGTTGTATATCCTTGATAGATGATGTACTTGAAGAGAAAGTTTGAATGATAGTAATGAGTTAAGGAGATCGAAAGAGAGAAAAAGATTGTGACTTATGCATTCTGCACTGTGTGCATAGATTGGTTTTTTTTACCCAGACCGAGTCAATCGGGATCTGAACTTGGTGTTCAGTGGCGAGCCAGTTTAAGTGAAGATTTGAAGATTTGACTGTGGAGGAACCAGCAACGCGGTGTGGCCAGCCGCAGGATCCATCTACAGAACACAGCATCGTCGATTTCCCTCTTCATTCACATACAGATAAGATTAACACTCAAAAATCTACCCGGGTAGTTAGAACGCAGACATTACAAGAACACACACACATATTCACAAGAGACCTTTGCCCCTTTTCATAAAGGGGCAGTGCACATTGGACATTGAACTTTGCTCTTTATTTCGTGAAGATACCCTCAAAAGGACACTATTATTTAAATTTATTTTATTTTATTTTATTTTATTTTGGGCCCATTTATTGTGCATATGTGCACATTAGGAAGCCGGCTTAGGTAGGCAGGGTCTGTGATTTCATGTTTTTTATTTTGTGTACAATATATCTAAATTCAAAACCATCTAAGTGTGTGTGTGTGTGGTTTCTCTGCTAATACATACTTTCAGGCTCTGCAGCCGTTCCTAGATTCTACTGATACTGGCTTAACATGAGAACTATCATCAATATACTTACCTGTATGAACCGTTACATTAGCAGCTGTTCTGTGTAGCTAACGTTAGCAGTTGGTCTGTGTAGCTAATGTTAGCAGCTGTTCTGTGTAGCTAACGTTAGCAGTTGGTCTGTGTAGCTAATGTTAGCAGCTGTTCTGTGTAGCTAACGTTAGCAGTTGGTCTGTGTAGCTAATGTTAGCAGCTGTTCTGTGTAGCTAACGTTAGCAGTTGGTCTGTGTAGCTAATGTTAGCAGCTGTTCTGTGTAGCTAACGTTAGCAGTTGGTCTGTGTAGCTAACGTTAGCAGTTGGTCTGTGTAGCTAACGTTAGCAGTTGGTCTGTGTAGCTAACGTTAGCAGCTGTTCTGTGTAGCTAACGTTAGCAGTTGGTCTGTGTAGCTAACGTTAGCAGCTGTTCTGTGTAGCTAACGTTAGCAGTTGGTCTGTGTAGCTAACGTTAGCAGCTGTTCTGTGTAGCTAACGTTAGCAGTTGGTCTGTGTAGCTAACGTTAGCAGCTGTTCTGTGTAGCTAACGTTAGCAGTTGGTCTGTGTAGCTAACGTTAGCAGTTGGTCTGTGTGGTATTTTTCAGTGTATTTATCCTGCAGAATGTAGCAGCTTTTTAAGTGTTGCTGCAGGATGAATTGTTTGTCTTCTTGTTGCAAAGACCCTGTTTTACATGCACATTACATGAACATCTACAAACACACATCCATACTTGAAATGAAATCATTTATTTATATCTAAATTCTACTAAACTGACTCCTGATCAACACACACACACACAAACCTGACAGGCCTGCTTTTATGTTTCATCTGATGTGAGACATGAAGGACAACATACAGTTTTACTACAACGTCTCAAAGTATTTTAATCATCATGTCCAGTGGAGATGAAAGTGGACACAGTGTCTCTAACAGATACACAGTATATTGATCGAACAGGGTTTGGTTCAGTCTTTGTTGAGTTTGCAAACAACATGTAAATAATATTCAGAAACATGCAAAAACAGGTGACTACAGCAGAGTGATGTGTTTGTGTGTTTGCAGGGATTGAACCTGTGTTCAGTCTCTGCTGACTGACAGCTTCACACATATTTTCACTGATGAATTTCCAAAACTTTTCCACAGTATTTTCACCTGCTCGCCTCCATCTGAAGTCCACACACGCAGGTCCATCTGTTTGTTCAGTTTTCATCAAACACGCTTATGTAACCGGCCGCTCTGGACGCGTCTCTGACAACAGCAGACGTCTGAAGTGAGACACAAACGTGGAAACTTCTTTTTCTCACAACTAAATCTGGCTGCTGTTCCTCTGTCAGGAAACACATCATCTGTTCTCATACCTGTGATCAACACACAAACTGTGCCAATAATCTGAGCTCATCACATCTCTTCAGCCAGCAGCAGGTCATGTTGTTGAGGTGATGTTTGTCTCACAGGTACACAGATTAGTCTTTATGTCCAGTACGGTCATAACACAGACGCTTTCCTGTCAGCATGTCGTTGTCTGGTTTCACTGCAGCGTTTCTACAAACTGGGATGCACGTTGTGATGTTTTCGGGCATTTTTTGCCATGAAAAGTGAAAATTGCAAAAGAAAGTTGAGATATTTTTTGTATGATTCATTAAAACCGAAGGCCAAATGTTCCAGGGAGAATAAAACCACGTTCTGTTCTGAGAGTTCTCAGTAACTTCACCGAAAAGGCTAAAATATGTGTAACCCTTCTTTTCTTCTCCTACTCCTCCTCGTCCTCTCTCGTCCTCCTCCTCGTCCTCGTCCTCATCCTCGTCCTCTCCGTCCTGTCAGATGTGAGTGTATAAATATCAGTGTTAACGTCTGTGATCAGCTCTCAGTGTCTCACACATTCATCAGGTTCTCACACACACAAACACATGTTGTATACACACACTCACACACACATGTGGTGTCTATAAAATATAATCACATGACGCTGTTGTTGTCCTTCATCCAGACTGAGTTCTGCCTGACAACAACACACTGTTTACTGTGTATGAACATGATGTTTGTGACCACAGTGACCTCTGAACTTTGACCTCTGAAGTCTCTGATTGTTTGTCCACTGGGGGGCAGCAGATGTCCACGACAAGCCGACAGTAAAACCTCTGACATATTATCAGATTATTGTGTCGTTTTTTCTTGTTGTCGAACCAAAACAGCTGCAGGCAGATAATTGTGTCAGTTTTATATCTTTATATCAGGTTATTGTTTCTACATATTAATCCTGACCTCTGATTTGACCTTTGACCTTATTTAGAAGTTCCTGTATTCTGTCTTTGCAGAGCGTAACTAAAAATATTGGCTCCTACCAAAGCAAAAGGAAGCAACTTCCATTTTATCTGATCACTTTAGATTTAAAAAGCTGAATAATGACAAATATGATCAATAATTATCATTATTTATTTACAACATTTATTATTATGTTTCGTGAACTTTTAGAATCAAATTATTTCAGTAGTTCAGCTGAAGCTGCTAATATATTTATAATATTATTTATTTATTAATATTATAATAATATTTATATTCTAATGAAATAAATTGTTAAATATAAAAGGCTGCAACAGAAAAACATGTGAAAACAGGTGGAGTCCGTGCGCTTCACCTGTTAGATGATTCATTTGATAATCCATTCATTGATTAAAGGGATAATTCAACCAAAAATGAAATTTCATTAAAAACATCACTTAACATCACTTAAAAAACAACAGAATAAAAATATAAAACGTCTCCATCCTGCTCGTCTGCTGTAATCCAAGTCTGCTAAAGTCCTGACATGCCATTTACACACCGTCACACCACACGCACGCCACACGCACGCACGCACGCACGCACACACACACACGCACACACACACACAGTTCAGACAGTGTGCATGTGAACGTGGCTCCAAGTTAAAGATCGACAGTGAAGATTCAGGATAAACAACATTTTTTTTAGTCAGCTTGACATGTTGAGGCTTTAGCAGACTTGGATTACAGCAGACCAGCAGTATCGAGGCATTTTATGTTTTATTCTGTTATTTTTTTACATTTGAAAACTGGTCACCGTTCACTTCCATTGTTTGGGAGATTCTGTTTTCCTGTGAAACTCCAGCAGAGTTTTGTGGATTAAAAAACTAAACCTGACCTTCAATCAGCATGAGGGTGAGGAGATAATGACTGAACTTTCATTTTGGGGTGAACTATCCCTTTAATGGTAACAGCATTAATACAGAAGAAGTTTGTGCTTCAGTGTGAGACGTTCAGGTGCTGTGAGAAATATGAGTGTGCTGTACGAGCTGGGATGAGAACAGTCGTACAGGTGTTGTACAAACACTACAGGTGATGTCATGTAGCTCCTGTCGAACATGAACATAAATGATTCTGGATATAAAGTGTAGAGTTAACGTCCACAGAAATAAATCAGCAGCGTTTCTTTGCTGTTTGAATCTTCTACAAAACCAAACTCTGAGAGAACCTGTGAGCTGTGGAGAAAAACTGCACATTTTTTATTTCTAATAGATTAAATTCTCAACTGCAGTTAGTTCATTAATGAAAATCACAGCTCTCACCCAGTGTCAGCTGTGACCGACTCCAGAGCTGCACAATTAATCACAATCATAATGAAATGATGTGACATATTAAATGATGGTGCAGCTCTAATCGACTCCGACGCCACACGAGCCTTCAGAGGACGAGCAGTTACAGATAATAAATAAAAAAAGTTTGAGTTCAAGTGTGAAGAGAAAAGTCTTTTTCTTCTTGTGTTCCAGTTTCCCTCAGAGCTTCACTGTGGACTCAGAATAAAACATTTTTAGCTTCGTAAGCTGCGACAGAAACAGAACACACAACTAAAATTACCTCCAACACCCCGCTGTGTGTGTGTGTGTGTGTGTGTGGTGTGACCTTGACAGTGATGTCTCAGTTATATTTACAGTAACGTGTATTTTTATCTGAGCAGCTGTGTGTTTCTTCAGCTCTTTCAGCACCTCGTAGATCTGCTCTCACTCACAACATGCGGCTGTAAAACACATGAATCATCTCACCTGTGCTCAGGTACAAGAATCACTAAAATCACAAACTGGATATATGAAGATCTGTTTTCCACGTGACAAACATCTTTCAGACTGACAGAAACACTGGACTTCAGTTTGTCTCAGAGACGAGAAGAGATGTGATGTTCAAGTTTAACTTTTATATGATAATTATGAAAAACACTGAAGTTTAATAACAAGTCCTGTAGTTTGAGTTCAGCCACTCAGAAAGATGAAAAATACACAGAATCACGTCCACCTGAAGGTTCACAAACATGAATTCTGACAGTTTCACTTCCTCATATGAACGTGAAGAAAATCATCAGATTTGATGTGAATTCTCCCTTTTTACAAACTCATAATTTATCTGATATAAAGCAGCCGACTGGTGAAGATATTTTAATCAGCCTGTCTGATATTAAAAACATTTTAATTATGATTTTAGATTTTTTTAAATCCTGCTCTGGAGAGTTTGTGGCCTCTCTGCATGTTCTCCTCGTGTCTGTGCCCTCCCCACGTGTTCTCTCCACCATTAAAAACATGTATGTTCTGTCAGTTCTCCAGTCAGAACCTCTGATCGAGCTGCTGGGTTAGAACATCAGACACAGACTGAACCTGCAGAATATAAAGTGTGTTTAAGATGTTTGTTGTTGAAGTTGTTGTTCTGGTCTTGTTGTCGTCATTAACAGTTAATTATCTTCATTTTTTAAATTAGATTGGTTGTTGTTTTGAAGTTATTTGACAGTGTTGTTGTTGGTGTGTGTCTCACTCTGTCTGTCTGTCTCATGTCCTCTGTCAGTGTCTCTCTGTCTCCCTCTGCTGCTCACTGACAGAATTAACAATCTGAAGCTTTTTCAACACAACAAATAACATGTTGAGGCAGAAATAATGATAATAAATAACTTTATAAATATCATCAGTACTCATCATCATCATCATCATCATCATCTTCATCATGAGTTCATATTCTGAGGATCAGATTCTCATCACAGCATCTTTTTATGTCACTTTTATTTTTCCTCCACAGACACCAGAACCCTCCGTTCTACGTGTTTATATACATGTTTATTTTTATGTAACTGGGCATCTGTGACATTACAATTATGAATAATATACCAGTGTATTTTATCATGAAGAATACAAGAGTCATTTTGTAACAATGGTAATAATAATAATAATAATAATAATAATGATAATAACCTTTCATACAAGAACTACTGCACAGTGATCCATGTTTCCAAACATCTACATATATCTGCTGTATGAGTGAAAGGTGTATATAGTTTATATAGTGTGAGTGTAGTGAGTTTTGACACATTTACTACTTTATATTTTATATTTCTTAATTATTTTATATATGTTTCCTTCTATTTTACCTTTATTTTATTATTTATTGTATTCTGTTGTCACTCTGTTTTTCTATCTGTTCTATTTGAGCTGCTGTAACGTGAATTTACTCACTGTGGATCAATAAAGTTTATCTTAACTTAACTTATATTAACTTGATTTAACCCATCATATCATATCATATCTTATCATATCTTATCTTATCTTATCTTATCTTATCTTATCTTATCTTATCTTATCTTATCTTATCATATCATATCATATCTTATCTTATCTTAAGTGCTTTAGAACAAAGAAATCACACCAAGTTCTTCACACAAAGACGTCACAGATTGAAGGTAAAAACAGAGACAGAACGTCATAATTCATATAAAATAAGGTGAAAAATAAATCCCCTTTAGTTAAAAAAAGATAAAATGCAGAACACACATCTTCAAAAATATCAAACACTCTGAATAAAACAGTCAAAGTAACAGAAGGAACATCAGATAAAAACTGAATAATAATCAAATTAAAGTTCAAAATAGAGAATATAGGAAACAGCAGAGTGTACATTCATTATATATTTATATCTTCACCCCTCTCATGAATCATTATGTTATCATCACTATCTTCATCATCATTAATTCATCAGGTTCTCTGTGGAACCGTTCTGTATTTAGAGGTTATGAACTCCTCACAGATCTTTAAACACAGAAACAGACAGAACTGATCATGTGACTCCTGACAGATTCTTTAAGAACCGGAGAGATCATCTGTTTTATTTCTCTTCCTGTTAGAACCTGCCGCCTACATCTCCTTGTTCTCAGGAGAACCGGCTGTAGAACACATGTAGTTTCTGTCCATCGGGACATTTTTTGGACTGTTGAGGTTTCAGAACGTGCTCAGATGGAACCATCAGAACGATGAGACCCCACAGAGATCCGTTCAGCTCAGTGGTTTTATACGACTTGTTTCACGTGATGTTCCTGTCTTTCATCAGAACCTTTAATACTTCGTTTTATTTTTAGAATTTGTGTTGGTTCTGTTAAATCTGATGCACAAACAAAAACTCTGAAATTCTGATTATCTCCATGTTTTTATGGCATCAACACAAAAGAACACGTGGAAACAAAAGCTGTCAGAGGGAGAACCAGAAAACATTTTCTATGATCCAGTTTCACCAAAGTCAGCAGAACCACAGTTTGTGGTTCCACAGTGAGATCAGACTCAGAGTTACACACTGATACAACAACATCATGTTGAAGCTGTTAAAGTAGAAAAGTTACGTAATGTGACTTTAAGAAGCTGCTCGTTGTTTCAGAATCATCAATTTTTCAGCAGCAGAATCTCCTGAATTAGTGATTCAACATCAAACATTTAACACACACACACCACACACACACACACACACACACACACACACACACTGTCTGTGTGTTTAATCAGAACCATATCGTCGTCATGTGATCAGATCACGTATGAGTTCTCAGGTTCTCACACAGATCCAGGAACAGTTTACAGGAACATAAAGACATCTGAAGACGAGGACAGAACAGCTGAGAGAGGAGAAGACGACAAAAACACACAACTACACAGACACACAACAACATCTGACAACATACGTCTGCTTTAAATAATTCAGAGGGAGAAATATTGAATGAATGAAGAAGAAGATAAAGTGGATGTTATCAGAGGTACAGAGAGTACAAATACTTAGTTACTGTACTTTTTCCTCCCAAACATCTGTTCTTTCTGCTCCTCACATTGTCAAAACAGGCTCATTACTTTAATGTGTATTAATTTAATTTGAGACAAAAACAACAAGAAAAGACATAACAGGATGTAACAACACAAAAACAACGTGAAAGACGTCACAAGACAACAACAACAACAGGAAAATGAGGCAACAAGACAAAAACAAAATAAAGATGTAACAGGATGTAACAAAACAAAAATTATGTAAAAACATAACAACACAAAAATGCGAAAGACGTAATAAAACAAAAACAAGATAAAAGACATAATGAGACGAAAACAACATAACAGGACGTAACGAGACAAAAATGACAAAAATGAAAGAAGAAGAAAATGATGCAACAAGACAAGAACAAGATAAAACACGTAACAAGACAAAAATAAATAAATGTTTATTCGTAAATATGTGCGACTACACAATCATACAAGGATGATGCAACCACAGTTTCATTGTTCCTGCACAGTGACAATAAAGTTTTGAATCCTGAACAAAACAAAAACAACATAACAGACGTAACAAGATGAAAACGGTTTCATTAAGAAGATGCAGGTGACACAGTTTGGGACAGAGTGGACCTGGTCCTGGACCTGGTCCTGGTCCTGGTCCTGGAACTGGTCCTGGACCTGGTCCTGGTCCTGGTCCTGGACCTGGTCCTGGTCCTGGTCCTGGTCCTGGAACTGGTCCTGGAACGGTCGTGTCCTGGTCCTGGTCCTGGTCCTGGTCCTGGAACTAGTCCTGGTCCTGGTCCTGAATTTAGTTACAAAACTTCATTAATAAGTCATTTTTTGTTGGTTTGTTGTCCATCATGTTCCTCATAAATCTGTATAATTTGTGATGACTTGACTTGATGACTTTCCCTCTGTTGGTTGTTGGGACAGGACAGACGGAGACAGACGGAGACAGACAGAGACAGACGGTGACAGGTTGACCTGTGTTTGACTCATGCACACACACATCAAACACAACCCTGTGATCACAGCTGTCCTTCTGTCTTCACAGCCCCTGGATAAAAGACATTTTATATAAAAACATCTGTCCTGCTGTGGTTTGACTTTAGAAAACTGGAGCCAATCAGAATGAGGGACATGGTCTCAGTATGTGGGACAAGAGTTAAAAATGTTGCACTGTCCCACATTAAGTTAATCTGGTATTGATCCACTCTGTTTTATACTCTGAGGAACAAACGGAGAACACAGAACCTGTGTCAGTTCTCAGTGTTCATCCACTTCCTGCAGTTTGTCCTGATGTCCAGCAGGTGGTGCCGTGTCTCCAGTCTTCAGTCAGACTCTGAGCTGCAGGAAACTGTTCAGAGAGGCTGCAGCTGATTGGTCCAGCACTGAATCAAACTTTATTACTCACAGAAAGACACAGAGAGACACAGAGACACAGAGAGACACAGAGAGATACAGAGAGACACAGAGACAGAGAGACACAGAGGGACACAGAGACAGAGAGACACAGAGAGATACAGAGAGATACAGAGGCAGAGAGACACAGAGGGACACAGAGACAGAGAGACACAAGAGATACAGAGAGACACAGAGACAGAGAGACACAGAGAGATACAGAGAGATACAGAGGCAGAGAGACACGAGGGACACAGAGACAGAGAGACACAGAGAGATACAGAGGCAGAGAGACACAGAGGGACACAGAGACAGAGAGACACAGAGAGATACAGAGACACAGAGAGACACAGAGAGACACAGAGACACAGAGGGACGTAGAGAGACACAGAGAGAGACAGAGACACAGAGGGACGCAGAGAGACACAGAGAAACACAGAGAGACACAGAGGGACACAGAGACACAGAGAGACACAGAGACACAGAGGGACGTAGAGAGACACAGAGAGAGACAGAGACACAGAGGGACGCAGAGAGACACAGAGGGACACAGAGACACAGAGAGACACAGAGAGACACAGAGGACACAGAGACACAGAGAGACACAGAGAGACACAGAGAGACACAGAGACACAGAGGGACACAGAGACACAGAGAGACACAGAGGGACACAGAGACACAGAGACACAGAGAGACACAGAGGGACACAGAGACACAGAGAGACACAGAGAGACACAGAGGGACACAGAGACACAGAGGGACACAGAGACACAGAGGGACACAGAGACACAGAGAGACACAGAGGGACACAGAGACACAGAGACACAGAGAGACACAGAGGGACACAGAGACACAGAGAGACACAGAGACACAGAGGGACACAGAGAGACACAGAGGGACACAGAGACACAGAGAGACACAGAGAGACACAGAGGGACACAGACACAGAGAGACACAGAGGGACACAGAGACACAGAGAGACACAGAGGGACACAGAGAGACAGTAAAATGAGACCAAACTGAATCAACTGTTCATTTGATATAAAATCATTTAATGTCCTCTGAGAAGCTGTGAATCAGCCAATAGCAGGACTGCAGAGGTGACGTGTCACAGCCTCACCTTCCCATGATTCTCTTCAGATCCAACATTATATACACCGTCATATTTTATATAAATTATAAAAATAAAATAAAAATCTTGAGGATATCAGGAGACAGGAACCATCTGAGGTGAGAATATATAAAATGTTTCTACGTGAATCAGATTTTAATCCAGAATCAACCTGAAGTTACATCTTATATATTTACTGTTTCATTTGTCTTTTCTTTGTCAACAGATTTAGTGAAATAATATTAATGTAATTAAACATTTAGTCATTGAGGTGAGTTTTTATGGAAGCCCATTTCTGCCTCTGTGAAAAAAAAATACTTTAAGTCATTATAACAGGAGACTTTCTCAGTAGTTTCATATTATTTTGAGATATTATTTTAGGTAAGTGGTTCAGAAATCTACTTGCCTGAAGTCAGTTTTTATTTGCTCCTGTTAATTGTTGTTTTAAGTTAATTGTCATGTTTAATCAGGGTGCAACGTCTATAAAAACAGCAGAAAATATTAAAATAAATGTAGACGACCTCGTAGTTTTTGTACGTGAACGAAATGATCTTTGAGCTCAGTAATGTTGGTTCTGATGGGTTCAAACACTAAAATCTCTCTGATACGAGTGCTGTCATCTTGTTCTCGTGACGTCGTTTGGAGCCAGAGTCTGAGCAGTAATGATTGGAGTCGGAGTCGCGGTACGAGGCCCCGCCCACACAGGCAGCCGACTCGATGGCGAGCAAAGCTCAGCTGTCAATCATGACGTGAAACCTCCTTTTTTAACAACGACCTGAAATGACAGAAACATTTCTTTGATGTTTTAGTTTGTCCCATCTGCTAACATGGAGGGGGCGGGGCCTATGACTTATACCGCAGCCAGCCACCAGGGGGCCGTTCCAGACTCACTTTTGTGGAGCTCTCATGTCGTCCATCTTTATGCATATAGAGTCTCTGGTTCAAACAAAATGGACCTGATGAATTAAGTGTTGCGTCTGAATTCATCGAAGTCATCGTTTTAATTCAGCGATGATAAAACTTCACTCAGTAAAAAGGCTGACGTTCGTGTGAATCTCAGTCTGAAGCTACAAACAGCTGCTGCAGCTGCTGGTCTACATGTTTTCTCACATAATGTTGGACTTGAAGAGGCTCCTGCAGGATTTCTGGATCTTTTTTTTTTTTTATGTTTGTGATGTGCGATGAGTCATCAGCTGGAGCTGGACGCCGTTCAGGAGGAGACACTGAGGGATTTAATATAAAAATATATTCTGGACATATGTTTGGTGTTTAACAATAGACTGAGGAACAATACTTTTTTTTTTTCATGTTAACATGCAGCGAGCTCATGTCTTTGTTTGGTTTGAACATCCAGCTGCTGTCCTCTCTGACGCCCACACAGCTGTTTTCTGCTTTCTGCTTTTTGGGGGGTTTAGCTTCAGCGTGTAGTGTGTGTGTGTGTGTGTGTGTGTGTGTGTGTGTGTGGGTTTACAAACTGAATGAATAGATGAAAAATTCTGTGACATGAGAAATGATCTCCTGCTGTAACGAGTCTGTATTTAAAAGGTGAAAACATTTTTTAAATTTGTTGTTTTTGCTGCTATTTTATATTTTTATTTTTGCAAAGACACACTGGATACACAAATCCTTTTAAAAATCCTCACAAATATACAGTTTTGTGTTTGAAAAAGGTTCAGTAATTTCCAAAGACAGCTGCTCACTACCTCGGCAGTGAGCAACATTAGCCAATGTTAGCTTAGAACTGCTAACGTCAACAAATCACCCACAACACAGAGCCCAGAGTCAAAGCTAACATTACTGCAAAGCAGGTGAGATGTATCGTCATATTGGGGTTTTACCTGGCTAATGTTAGCTTAATTTTTAACATGGAAGAACTGCTAGCTAGCTAACGTAGCAAAATATTCTCTTGAGATGCTACAAACAACTGTTTTCACGATCAATTAATTTGTAGACTTTTTTTTTCAATTAATTGATTAATTTAGTGAATGTCAAAAATTTGGGTAAAAAAAGCTCATCACAGTTTGTGACGTCTTCAAAGAAAAGTAGCAAATCCTCACATTTAGGAAACTGTAACTGACGATGTTTAACATTTTCTGAATCGATTGATTGATTATCAAAATCGATGACAACTAATTTTCTTTTGATTGACTAATTCTTTAATTATTGCAGCTCTAGTCTTAAGTGGATAATGTCAGATAATTCATGTAGACTCCTGAGGCTGATCTGACCAGTAGTTTGGCTCGCTTGTTGTTTGCAAATTACTTTATCAGCTAACGCTATGAAGCAACTTACACCAGAACCATGCAGCCCAGCTAAGCTACAGCTAGCTGGCTAATCATAGCTTGCTTGCTCTCTAAGGTTATTGCTAACAAAATGCTATCTGAATGGACATGTTAGTTGACTAAATGTCTTCACCAGCTAACATGATATATGATGCTAACTTCTGTATGGAGATAAATATGTTGTGACAGTACAAAACAAAGGTGTTTAACTAACTTGGTTTTCTATGAGCCAAGAGTGCACGGCAGAGCGGTCAACTAGCTAACTGTAACCTAAGCTAGGCTAAGGTTAGCCAGCTAGCTGTAAGTTAGCTATGCAGTAGTAATTTTCAAACAGAAAGCAAGTTATCATCATGGAGTCGATGATCCAAATAAACTGAAGGAACATTACAGATAAAACGTTATTTTAAATATGACAGGATGCTGACTGCAGTTCACTGAACAGCCACCGGTGTCACTAATAACAAAGATTTTATTTTAAAAAAAAACTACACATCAAAACATGAGGATGGAGATTTCTGAAAATAAAAATATGTTTCATGGAGACTTTTGTCCTTTTCTTTCAGTTTCTGTTCCCAAAGTGTCAGTTTGTAAAGAAAAGTTTTTAGACTATAACTTTATTTTGATGTATTTGACTTAGTTTTCAACAGAACCAGAAGAAGAGACCAGACATGGACTCTAAATCTCAGTCTTAGACTGTTGTGAAGTGACCACAGCTCACAGTACCATCAGTACTCTGTGTACTCTGACTTTACTGCAGTACTTTATGTGTTTATTGACTGTAGTTCTGAGTTCTGTGGTGGTTTAATAGTTTCATGATCGGTTAAACGTCCTGCTGACATTCTGCTGCCCTCTGATGAGGCAGTTTGTCTATTGATCAGGAAACATACCTGAACTGTTCAACACACACACACACACACACACACACAGGGAGAGTCCAGGATTGAAGGACAGGAAATCCACTGTGGCAGCACCACAATCGATCCCACGGCTCATTAACACCCAGCAAGAGGTGTTGGTTGGTGTGTGTGTGTGTGTGTGTGTGTGTGTGTGTGTGTGTGTGTGTGTGTGTGTGTAACATTATTCAGCAGATATTCACCGGGTCTCCACCTGTAGTCCTCCTTGGTCACAGCAGGTGAAGATGTTCAGTAGTTAAACTCATCGTTCAGGTGATGATCCAGGATCTGCTCTCTTAACAACACAGCTGTTAACATTACCTGTAATGAACTGACATTAACTGACATTAGCTAGCAGACATATATCCGCTAACATTAGCTATAATAAGTCCATTAGCTAACATTAGATAGTGGAATATATTTGCTAACATTAACTATGAAAAGCTGCGATAAACTAATGTTAGCTAGTTAGCTATATATCTGCTAAGTTGCCATTATTAAAGTTAACTAGTGGCTGTATATTAGCTAGCGTTAGCTATGTTAAGCTAACATGAGCAAACATTAGCGTTTGTTCCAGTGGACCTCTGCCAGTGTTCTGTGTGTTAAAAGTGAACTTTAACTCACTCGGGTTCTATGTGAGAAAAACAACAACAGAGAAAAACCGAGTCAACATACTTGTTGTTTGGGAGCTTCAGGAGAACTCGTGGAAGTCATCGCTGTGTGCTAAACCTGTTAGCATGTTCACAGGCTTCAGAACTAAACTTAAAAATCAACTAAAGTCATTGAAAAACACATCAGAACACAAAAAACTAACCGCAAACATCAGACTGGCACACACAGGTTACACACAGGTCAGGCCACACCCCCTTTTGGAGAAGAGAAAAAAAAAAACAAATCCCATAAACAACATTGCAATTTTACGTGTTTCAGTTTTGGCTCTTTTGGTCAGTGAAGTTGTTTTTAACGTCCCGGCGTGGCGGAACCTTAAAGCAGACGTGGACGGACTGACAGGATGCAGCTGATGACGATCAGAGTAAATGATGAAGATGTCTCTCCTCGTCCTCCTCTCTGTCTCCGTCTCCGTCTCTGATCTCAGTCCCAGTGTGCAGGTACGAGGACACAAATACACGTCAGTAATTAAAGACGCTGACCTGGTTTTTTCTGCAGGGAGTGTAAGGCCTACATTCAGCACGACGGTGCGTTCACTGACACGTTCTCCACGTGCTGCGACACAGGGCCCCGTCAGTGATGTGACCACGTCGTTTTCAGCGTGTGAGCGGGAAACCATGAAACTTGCCGGACACGTCGGGCCCCGGGGCCCTGAAACAAAGTGATTAGATGTGGAGGATTAGTTTTTAATAGCATCAAAGTGTTCACGTGTCACACGACTCCAGAGCTGAAATATTCACTTTAATTACAACATTTCAGGCTTTTCAGGTCACGTTTGTTTCAGTAAATGTTGGTGATGTCGGAGCGTCTCACTGTCGAAGACCAGATTCACAGCTCTGACATGTTCTCATCGTCTTATTAAATATTTGTGTCCAACATGTGAACAAACAGCTGCAGACAAAAAACAACATGAAGAAATAATTCAGACTGAACCCACGTGTGTCTGTGATCGACCAACAGACGTCTGCGTTTCATTTGTCCTGAAATAAAGACGTCTTCTCCAAACCCTGATGGACAACATGCAGCTGATGAAGCTGAATAACAGAGGAGACAAAAGTCCACTCAGACTTGACTGCAGTAGAAATACAGCTGCTTAAATAAAAACCGACTCTGGTAAAATTATAAGAACTGATTCAACTTGTTTACTGCAGCAAAAATGAAAAAGTCTCTGAAACGTCCTCAAAGCATAAAAGTAAAAAGTCGTCCTTCTTGTCTTTATGTAATTTTTTCATCTTGTCACATCTTTTTATCTTTTTAGCTTTTTACATCTTTACATTGTTTTCATCTTGTTACGTCTATTTTACAATATTTTTTGTCTCATGTCTTTTCTGTCTTTTTACATCTTTTATGTCTTTCACAATGTTTTTCATCTTATTAACAACTTTTTCATCTTTTATATTTTTCATCTTGTTACGTATTTTTTTTTCTCTTCTGTCTTTTTTACATCTTTACAAAGTAACAGTCTGTTTATAAAATGTGAGGATGAGAAAGTTCAGATATTTGAGTTCAGATGAACGAAGGAAAAGTAAAAAGTTGCTAAAAAATAAATATTCAAGTAAAGTACAGATACCTGAAGACTGTACTTAAAATACAGTAACAAAGTATTTGTACTTAGTTACTTCCAACCTCTCTTCAGCTCAGCTGTCTCACCAGCTCGTCTCTCTGTGATGGTGAGTTTAGACGGAACCAGACAGGAAACATTCTGTAAAACCAAAACCCAGGAGCAAAATGAGGCTGAAAAGCTTCACTCTGATTGGCTGCTGACGGTGTGAGAGGTGACATGAGAGACAGAGTCTGGATGAGTCCAATTAACTGTGAAGAGCTCGTAACACAATCCAACAATTATCTGCTGCAGGAGAGATGAGTCACTGACAACAAACATGGAGTCATCATCATCATCATCCTCACACTAGTTGTGTGTGTGTGTGTGTGTGTGTGTTGTGTGTGTGTGTTGTGTGTGTGTGTGTGTGTGTGTGTGTGTGTGTGTTGTGTGTGTGTTGTGTGTGTGTGTGTGTGTGTGTAAGAGTCAGAGAACTTTTTGTCCAATAAAAACATCTTAACTGGTTCAGAATCCCGTCAGTCTTTATAAAAACTCCTCTGCTGCAGTTAAACGTTGTTCAAATGTTACTTAAAATTCTAGTGAAGGTCCCAAAGTCTCCAAAGATACAAAAAATATCAGGCTGAACTTTGGGGAAAAGTTTCTAAAATGTACAGAAGCACTTAGACGCTCATCTCGCGTGATGAGTTTCTGTAAATTATGACTAAAGACCCGTTCAGACTGGATTTGTCTCCATTTAAAGGCTCCTGTTGTATCAGTGGAGTCTTTTATTCACCACAGAAGTGAAGAAACACTCCTAATATTTTCTTTTTTTGAGACATTTCATGCTCAACACTTTTCTGGATCTCAGTTTGTTGGACAAAATAAGGAAATAATCAGCAGTTAAATCGATAATGAACATTTTTAAAAACTTTGTCAAAATGCATCCCAGATTATTATTATTTTTTTTAAAGTTATTTTTTTGGCATTTTTGCCTTTATTAGATAGGACAGCAGAGAGCAGATAGGAAAGGGGGCAGAGAGAGAGGGGATGACACGCAGCAAAGTGCCGCTGGCGGGAATGAACCAGCGGCCGCTGCAGAGGACCAACAGCCTCCATACATGGGTCGGACGCTCCACCCACCGAGCCAAACGTCCGCCCCATCTCCAGATTATTTAGATTATTTTACAGTGTATAAAGTCAACTGAAGCGTCCTCAGTCCACAGAACTGGGATCAGTTTTCTCAGGTTTTGTTGGTCTCACCTGAGGCTGCGGCGGCTCTTCTTCACAGTGCAATCAGATGTGAAGCGATGATGACGAGTGAATCATTTCAGCAGCAGCAGCAGCAGGATGAGTGTTGGATGGTGTGGATACCTGCAGGCTCACACAGCGTTTCATCACTTAAGAGCAGATCTCATGGTTATTCAGCCCTGACAACATGTTCGTGATGCTGCTGTGAAGATGCAGCGGGCATAAAGATGCCTTTATGTAACCCTGCAGTCACAGCCGCCAACAGGACGCAGCAGCAGAACAGAACACGGTGTCTCCTGTCGACTCAACAGACGTCGTACGGTTTATTTTAACACGGTTTCAACATTTCATCTGTCTTTTACACAATAACCCAGTTCAGGCTGCACTGATCTGTTTTAGCTGATCTGTCCTGCAGCTTTAAAGTTTCCACTCCTGTCTGAATATTGTTGCTTCCTCAGTGAACGAATGATTATTTGTTCCTCACACGACCACAACAAACCAAGACCTCAAACTCCTCAGTGATGCTGCAGAGGCTGTGATGCTAATTATCTGCAGCTTCATTACTTATTTATTTGTATTTTTTATTTGCACATGTATAAAAACTGAAAGAAAGAAAGAAAGAAAGAAAGAAAGAAAGAAGAACAAAAGAAAGAAAGAAATGTGTCCCGGAGACGTCAGGAAGCCACAGACCTCAGGATGTTTGTCAGGACATGTTTCCATCCAAATGTGTCACAAATTTTAACCAAATTTGCAAAAGAAAATGTGAAAATGCGAGTGAATGCTTCTTTTGATCCACTACCATCATGTGATTATTACAGGAGATAAGCAGTAGGTGGAGCCAATTCTCCAGTCAAGCCTTTACATTATACATGCAGCCAGCAGTTTTGTTTGTGTTTTTGAAACGAGGAATTGAGGCCTTCTGGTGAAGGTGTTCCGAACTCCCAAGATCAGGGAAGTTTCTTGATTTATTTAGCATTGATCAATTTTGAAACAGAATTATGACTGAAGTGTTGATTAGTTGAGGTAAATGTATAATATTTTTCGTCGTGTTTGATGATTCTTCAGCTGAAGAAAATGTGTGAAAGAGATTTTAAAGTTTCTCTGGATTAGTCGTCATGACTGAAGCTTTGTCGCCCCCTCTGGAGTAAAACAGAGCTGCAGGATGGGGTCCAATGAAATCCAGGAGAAAATGAAAAACAAAACAAAACGCTGCAGGAGCACAAGTTTAGAGTAAGGATGTTAATTATTAATCATTGATTAAAAATGTCTCCATAGATATTTAGTAGAGCTGCAATAATTAATCAATTATTAAATTAATCTGCAACTATTTTAATAATCGAGTAACAGTTTTAAAAACAGTTTTATGCGGTTTCATCTGGACTTTAAAGTAAACTGCTACAGTGCAGTTTAAATTCTTCTTCTGGTGTTTTTTTATGGTCACAGCTTCAGGTGCATCAGCGCCTCCTTCTGGACAGGAAATGAATCTGGATTTGTGTTTGATGTGAGACTGAGGTGGAGCTGAATGAATCCTGCTGAACTGGATCCAGAATGAAACCAGAATCGAGAGCGGTCTGTCCTCCTCTGAAGCTGCTCGGTGTTTCAGAGGATGAAGTGAAGGTAGACCGCTCTGATGTGGGAGCAACACGAAACATCAGGCAGAATATTTTTAGGAGCTTCTTCCACACCTCCACCGCCCGTCTCTCCATCACTCTCCTCCCTCCCTCTCTCCCTCCCTCCCTCCTCTCTCAGCCTCTCATCACATTCAGCAGCTCTCAGCCTGTGAGGAGGAGGAGGAGGAGACGATGAGCAGAGCAGATCCAGTCTCTTTCTCTCTCTTGTGTGTTTGATCAGCTCGTTTTATCGTCTCGTTTCTCTCTGGGATTGTTTTTTTTTTTTTTCATTTTGAACTCCATCAGGTTCACTGGACATCGTCTCTTTTCTTTTTCTTCAACTCTTTCTGGGTTTCTGATCTCTGCGTTTCTGCTGCCGCTGCCGCCGATCCTCTGAAGACCTGAAGACGTCCCTGAAAGTTGTTGAAGATGGAGGTGTGAACGGACACCGCCGTCCCGCCGCCTCTGGAAAACTAAACGTCTGGTGAGACGTAGACCGCGCCGTGCCTTCACTCCTCACTTCATGGATGCATCATCGGTGTGGAAAATCCGGAGAATCCCTGCAGCTCCTGCAGCCATGT
The DNA here is from genome assembly GCA_034769285.1 of Lutjanus argentimaculatus. Classification (NCBI taxonomy): domain Eukaryota; kingdom Metazoa; phylum Chordata; class Actinopteri; order Lutjaniformes; family Lutjanidae; genus Lutjanus; species Lutjanus argentimaculatus. Next base: position 43,355,209 of record JAWZSL010000001.1, on the reverse strand, counting down.
GCCTCCATCGGAGAGTCTGAAAGCCTGACATGGATAGATTACCCACATGCATTGTGGCTTTTGTATTCATACGTGCAGCTGCAGTTTGTTGCGTTTAGACGAGGAATTGTGGCGAAGGTTTCAACTCAAGATCAGGGAATATTTATTGATTTATTTAGCATTTATCAATTATTGAGAGCAGAATTTCTGACTGAAGTGTTGATTTTTTATTTTTCTGCACTTTCACGACATCGAGTCCGTTTGATCACCATGAAACCGGCAAAAAGTTTCAATATATTCATTGTTCAAATACCATACTTTGACTATATTTTTTGTCATGTTTGATGATTCTTCAGCTGAAGAAAATGTGTGAAAGAGATTTTAAAGTTTCTCTGGATTAGTCGTCATGACTGAAGCTTTGTCGCCCCCTCTGGAGTAAAACAGAGCTGCAGGATGTGAACTTTTCTGTGAACTAAAATAATGAAATTAAAGAAGAAAGAAAAATATCATCATCAAAAACTTTCTTAAACAACTAAACGTGGACATAAATATCTCCTGAGCGTGGATCTCAAGTGTTCTGAATCATGGAGCGGCCGTAAGAAACAACACGTTTGTGGATTCGTCCGTTCAGACATGTCAGCTGATCTGGACTGACCAGCGATCGTCCTCAGACTTGGACTGTGGGGGAGGGCAGTGCGGGAGCAGATAGCCTTTCCTCAGTGGCTCCGCCCACCTCTCAGGGAGATGGCGGCGGCCATCGCCAGCTCCCTGATCCGACAGAAGCGTCAGGCCCGAGAGTCCAACAGCGAGAAGGTCGCCACCAACAAGAGACGCTCAAGTCCCAGCAAAGACCCAAGGTCTCTGTGTGAGAGACACATCTTCAGCGTCTTCAGCAAAGTTCGCTTCTGCAGCGGGAAGAAGAGACCCGTACGACGGAAACCAGGTGGGTGAGACAGACGCCGAGACAGATGACCTGCCGTCTGCAAATGACGACAGTGTTAAAAGTTTAGTTAAATTAGTGCAGGTGAGACAAACTGATGCAGGTTTTGCCCTCGTGGCTCATTGTAGCTGCACAGAGAGGTGAAGTCCCTCCCCTTCCAGAGCACAACCATGAGACCTTATTTCAGAAAAGAAAATGTACAGTCGTCAGCAGCGAGGGACAAATACTGTTATGATCCTGTGCAATGAATTTCACGTCATGTTTGTCAGTTTAAAAGATCATTTAACAAGTCAAAGTCATAAACTGTGAAGATACGTAATTAAAAACACTGACACACCCAGAAATCATGTGACGTCACTCTTCTAACACTGAAACCTTGTAGAGCTGCTCTGCATGTTCTTACAGAACTCAGTCTCCCTCTACATGTCCTGACTCCTCACCTTTATACCGTCATCGTTAATAAAGTTATCTGAAACAGAAACTGCATCTGCTTTTAATTGAAAATAAAACATAAAATGAAATTTATTTAATACAAAAGGAAACTTATACAGCAGAAGATTTATTTGGACATAGACAAGAAATAATTGGCTCATCATTTCTGCTCTATAGCCGAGGTCGCTAGGTTGCTAATTAATTAAACATTACTTGATATAGAATCATTAAAATATCACCACATATAACTTTATTTTGAGATTACTTCTTCTAACTACAAAAGCAGTTTAGTAGCTGCATGATACGTCTGTAAATCGTTTCCGTTCAGTCAAACGATGTGCTGGTATCCATGGCAACAGACACAAAGCAGTGTAAGCTCGACCAGTGGTTCCCAAACTTTCTCCTGAATGTCCCCAATCATTAACCACAACCAAAACAAAGGATTCAAAAGTTGATGAACACTGTAGTTAAAGCAATATTCCACCTTTACATGATAACCACTCAGTATGTCCTCACCTCTATGCTGATGTGATGATGGTGAAGATCTTCAGTTCACTAAAACAATCCTGGAGTTTCAGCAGAAAACTGGGTTGCAGCCCATCCAGTACAATGGCAGTGAATGGAGACCACGGATAAAATGTTAAAAAAAGAACACAAAACAAACACAAAATGTCTCCATCCTGCTCGTGTGGTGTAATCCAAGTGTCTGTGAGCCGCGACATTAAAATTTAACTGCAAAAGACGCCATTTACACCATGTTTTTAGCGAAATGTCAACTGTAGCATGTAGCAGGTAGGATGTAAACATGGCGTCGATCTCGCGAGACTTCCGCACGAGCGTCCATTAAGAGATATACAAGTCTCACAAGATCGACGCCATGTTTGCATGAAGAAACACGTCAGAGGTCACCAGATTTTTATCTGTACAATAGATTTTGTGTTGTTGAGCCAAATTTCTACTTTGTTTGTGCGTGAGTATGTAATCGTATGCATGGTAGGAATTTCATCACCAGAGAGTGTACACGCGGTGTGTGTGCGCACCTCCAATTTGTTGTGACAGTGCAAACTTGTCCACGAGGCCTCAACATTACAACAAGCTACAGAACACCGTCTGCACACGTGTGGAACACGTCTTAGACTCCACACAACTTAACTTTGGGGAAAGAGAACAAAATGGTATGGAGAGTCTCTTGAGTGCACTTCTGCAGCTCAGCTGCAGGGGAATCCCCCCCGGGGAGTCAAACCTGTGGTCGCTGCAGAGGACTGATAGCCTCATTTCGTGGGGGCGCATGTTCTACCATCTGAGCCACAGGGGGCGTCACAAGACAGAAGTTTTGTTCTGTTTTTGACATGTGACAGAGAGAATAAAAAGAAGCTGTTGGCTGCTGGTCGTTGCGCTAACGTTACGTCTCCGGGCTTCTTTTCTGTGGCGGCTGTTGGTGTTTTTCCTTCAGTTGTGTTTTTTGTTATTTGCTCTGTTGTTTTCTTAGCTTAGCTTCCTCAATAGCTAACTTTTTTAAAGAGGCTGAGCACAGTTGGATTTCATGAGTCTAAGGCCACAGATATACTTTCTGTTTAACCATGTTTGTGTCTGAGGATGTGCACAACCATCAGTCCAAATGGATGCAGGATATTTGTACCAATTCTGTGGACATTGTCCAACCCAACATGTCCATTTGGGAGAATATTCATGCCTTTAGCATGTTAGCCTGTTAGCCTGTGGTTATTATAGCTGCTGAAAAACAAAATGCACATTTCTGTCTCCGACGCAGCTGTAAAAATACTGAGCATATAGTCGTCTTGGTCTCCACCATCAAACTGAGGTATTTTTAGTTGTTTTTGAGTTGATGTTCTGCTGTGGAACTTCTCCGGTTCTCTGCAGACTCCTCAGGATCTTTAGTTGTTTCATTAATTCAACAGAAACTGAATCACAGCAGTCGTATTAAACATTACATAATTTTCATCAACAATTTTAAATATTTAATGAGCTTCAGTAGTGATGATGTCAGCAGTGTTTCCTCTGGAGAACCCTCACTGGATGAAATAAGAGAACGTCCTCCTGCAGGCCTGACCTGAAGTTTGGAGCAGGAGGAGGAGGAGGAGACGCAGAGGAGACGCAGTGTGTTGGACCGCTGGACGGTTTTCAGTATTTACACATTTATGAGCTGCGTCTCTCATTAGCCGCCTCCCCCCTGCTGCCAGCCGCTTCATGTTCTCTTGGCAACACAACAAACAGCTTCTTTAAGGAACCATTATACAGATGTTCTGCTGGATCAGCTGCTTCAGCCCACAGACCTGAGGAACGTCTCCGACTTTAACACACACATTTATTAAACTTCTCTGCAGCTGCTGAGTCACTCAGTTACTCCGACGTCAGCATTTCTTCTTCTTCTCATGTTCGACCATCACTGCGCCTCCTGGTGGTCAGATGTGGTGCAGAACAAAGTCTTATATGATGCAGCATCAAACTCTAGATTTACAACATCAGAGAGCTGAAGGAACCAGTGCAGAAGATCTTAAACCTGCATTTTTTCTAACCCTGTAACTTTATTTGTATCGATCAGTACTTTCCTGAAAACCCTGTTTTATCAATCTGAGACGTGCCTCCTGCCCCTGGTGGATCATCAGTGAACTACAGGCAGCGGCCATCCTCTGAGGGCAAAATCCAACATGGCCGCCGTCATGTCGCAACTTGCACAGAAAATCTTTGCTAAATTTGAAAAAGTTACAGTAAGAATAACAGTTATATTGTTACCAATATCTCAATATGAATATTTACTATAATGATACTTTATAACGATATTATTATAATAATATAATAATTATTATATTATATATAATTAATTAATATTTTATAGTGTAGTTTACAGTAAAATCATGTTGAAAATGTGTGAATCAGATATAAGATCATTTATTTGTAAATCCTTTAAATCATTATTCTGTTGAATTTCATGATGCAATCTGTATTATTTCACCAAAATCACAAATAAACTTAAATAAACTAATGAAATACCATCTTCAGATAAACAGATAGACATTTATATGTATTTTTTTTATATATGTACCTGGCCCTTATTATAATCACTTGGATGTTTCAAACAGTTATAAGCCTGCTAATAATTTTTACTAAAAGTATTCATTGGCTATCATTGGTCAATATAACATTCACTGTAAAAAAAAAAAAAAAAATAGTTGAGATGATTTAAAGTTTGAAGGCAGCATACTGCAGCAGATTTTTAAGATTTGAGCCCAACTCAAATACTCTAAAAGGTTTTCTTTGGATAAACTTGAATATTAGTTTATAGTTTTAGAAAGAAAATTATTAATTTATCAAAGACAAAATATGAGGTTCCAGACTGAAGATGCTGGTAGTTTCCTGCTGACTCACAGAGACTCTGACACGGCTGTCGGTTATCGATCAATCACACTATCAATACCTGCTGTCAGCTGCTGTTTACATGATCCATTAACAGACCTCATTCATAATAATCTCTTCACGTACAGACATTTTTAAATTCTCTGGAGGACGACGGTTTTCTTCTCTGTTCAAACTGTTCAGCCTCATGTTCGTTTCTTCTCTTCTGTCCACAAAACTTTATTGAACAAAACATATTTTTATTTCTGCATTTATCATAGAAATCATGTTAAAAATAGATAAAACTACAACTGATTTTTATTATTTTGTTTACTACTGTTACTGTTTTTGTTTGTCTATATAGCTCTCATCACAACTTTCCCACCTTCATCCAGCCAGTAAAAGCTGTAAAAGCAAAGAATTTATGGAAAAAACAGAACAAAAACAAAAACAACAAAACATACAAACAAACAAACAAACAAACAAAAAATAGAATATTCTGTTTATCTGAGAATGAATGTGGAGAATAAAACAGTGTGAGAGGAACAGATTTATTTATTTTTGATTTAATTTAAAACTTCAGGAGCTTCAGCTGATTTTTTTTTCTGTTCTGTTAAAATGTGACTCTGATTCTCGTTTTAAAGGACGAGGTGTCGTTTTTATCACGTCTCACTGCAGCATGTGATGAAGTGTTTGAACCTCCGACAGACTCACACACACACACACACAGTTATAAATACAAGTTCCTTCAGAAACAAACCTCTGGATCACACAGTGATGAAACCTCACACTTGTTTGATGTCAGTTTGACCTAAAAAACATGTCTGTTAATGTTAAAGTGCTTCTGCAGCTTTTTAGCCTCTTTTAGCTTCTAGTTTTGGTCTCACAACACATTTAAGAGATTTTCTGCAGGATGAAAATTGTTTTAAAGAGTAAAAACACTTTAAAACATCACAAGTTCCCTTTAACTTGTACAAAAGAAATAGAAATTAAAAAGGAATAAGAGAAGATTTGTTTGTTCAGGGGTTCATCCCATATTTGAAGTTAATTAGGGGATAAATTAATTTATTTTAAGAGGTTTTAAAGCCATTGTCTCTACAGTTGTTGATGTTCAAAGGCGGCAACGAAAAATCCATTTATTCTGCTGATCAGGTCTCAGCAAGTATACGAGTCTACGTACTGACTGAGGAAAAGATATTCCTTTATTTGTCCCACAATAGCGAAATATAAAACATGATAAACATGGGAAATATAAAAACAGAAATGTATATAGAATGTCAGGAGATACCAGTTGGAATTTGTATCATAACGGTATTAAAATATCTGATTTTAAGATGTTTTTTAAGAGGTAAAAAGTCAGAATTAATGGTTTTGTTTTATCACCTTATTATTTTACAGTCCATTCATTTATTATCCCCTGAAATCATAATTAAAATATTTAAATTACATCATTATCACGAGATACATTTCTGACAGATTTAGGAAAAAGAGGGATGAAAGGATTCAGTCTGATAGTGTCGGTTAGACACAGTCACACCTTCAGTGGGACGATTCGTGTTGCTTTGTGTCGCTGGATGTTGAAGGAGATGATCTGTTAATTGATGATATAACGCTCCATAAATCAGATCATAAATCTGTTTTTTAATGAACGACAGACTGCAGGCCTGCGTGTTTGTTTGGCTGTCAGGCTCTTCTGGATTATTAAGAGCACAGAGGGATACATGAGAGCTGCAGAGGAATCTGAATAATTACAGGAACTGACGTGTTTAATGAATTCATTAATGTGGCATAAAAACTTTGGTGAAGTTTGGAAAAGATTGTGTTTGTTTTTTAAAAGAAATCTGGAGGAATAAAAGAGATGAGATGCTGCTGCTGCTGTTCTTCCTCCTGCAGCTGGAATCATGTTTAAGTTTCTGAATATCTGAGGTTTTCAACATTAATATAGCTTTACTTGTTGCTTGTACTGTAACTGTTGCTAACTGTAGCTACCATTAGCTAGCTAGCTAAGTTAGCCATGGAGCTAGCAGTCCTGTCAACTGACTCTGCTTGGACGACCAGGGGGAGTGTAACTGAACAGCTAATTGAGCTAAGAGCTAACAGGAGTTAAGTCACAGTTAGCAGCAGTAAATCACAGAGTGTCGAGGCAGAGCAGCCGGAGGAGAAAATAAATAACTCTAACGGAGTTTACTGATTGGTATATAGCTTTACCTGTTGCTAAAGTAAATGCATACTGTAGCTGCTGTTAGCTAGTTAGCTCACTTAGCTGTGCAGTTAGCAGTCATATCAGCTGACTCTGGAGAGGGCTGGTGTTAACACCACTAGCACAGGAGCTTTTCCCAGCAGGTAAATTCAGCTAATAGGACCACTAACTGAACTGCTACCTGGGCTAACTGGCTAATGGCAGCTAAGTTACAGCTATTAGTTACTTTTGCAACAAGTAAAGCTATCTGTCCACTGTAAGTCACAGAGAGTCGAGGCAGAGCAGCCGGAGGAGAAAAAATTTTTTTTTAACAGAGTTTGCTGATGGACGTATAGTTTTACCTGTTGCTAAAGTGAATGCTAACTGCAGCTGATGTTAGCTATTTAGCTCACTTAGCTGTGCAGGTAGCAGTCATGTCAGCTGACTCTTGGGAGTGTTGGTCTTTACACTTCTAGCACAGGAGCTTTGGACCGCTTTTCCCATCAGGTAAAGTCAGCTAATAGGACTGCTAACTGAACTGCTACCTGGGCTAACTGGCTAATGGCAGCTAAGTTACAGTTAGTAGTTACTTTTGCAACAAGTAAAGCTATCTGTCCACAAAGAAACTGTAAGTCACAGAGTTGAGGCAGAGCAGCTGGAGGACATCAGAGAGAAAACTGGTAAATATTTTCTCCATGAATTATGATCCAGATCAGCGTCGCGGTCAGAGCTGCTGTAAATCACCTCAGTATAAACAGACAGACTGAGCGGGTGGATGGACGCGTCCCTGCACTTTGTGGGCGTGCTGTCTCTGGAGCTGATCACCAATAAAGAAATCTGCGATGAGTTGATGTCAACTCGATGACTATTTCGAATGTTGGAAACGTTGCATCAGACTTCAGCTACCTAAAGCACATTTGACTTGATGTTTCAAACAGCCAGCGTGAGCAGGACAGCTAGCAAGCTAATAATTAAGTTGCATATATTTAGGTCACTCAGTAGATTGAAGAAACAGCTGCTTACAAAACTGAATATGTCACTAACGTACAGCAGAGAAAATGGTTTGTAGAGAAACAGTTTAATGATCTGATGTTTCTGCATACAGGAGTTTATTTTGGTCTCAGATGTTGGTGCTCTGGTGGCAGAAAATATCATATATAGAACCTTTAAAGAAACCCTCTGTCCCTCTGTCTGTCCCTGTGTCTCTCAGTCTGTCCAGCCCGTCTGTCCGTCTGTCAGTCAGCGTGTGTGGATGTTTTAAGTAGCACAGTAGCAGCTGCTCTGCTCCACATTAGCCTCTCTCTCTCTGTGTTTCAGTCTATTTCTGCCTGAGTTGAGTCCTTCTGGCCCACATTGTCATCTGGAGCATCACTTCATCTCTGCAGCATGTTTACATCCTCACATCCTCTCACTCAAACACCTCAAACACCTCAAACATCCCAAACAACCGCACGAGGATCCTGATGTGTGTGTGTGTCAGCTGATGGACAGTTTTTTTCATCTTTTAAGGAGTTTTTATTATTTCAGATCATATAAGTTTATATATTTGTTTTGTATGATGTCAGTGGAGGAAACAAGTGTGATGTAATGTTATTATAGTTATTCTTATTGGTGACTTTGGTTACCACGGTGACGATGGTAGTAATAATGATAAAGATGAGTTCAGATCAGAGAAAAAGAAAGAATAAGATGACATAAAGTCAGATTAATAAAATGCTAAATTATGAGATGAGGTCATTTTTTATTTTTCTGTTTAAATTGCTCATATTTTGTATATTTCCTCTTGCTTATGTTTTTATATTTTAATTTGATGCTTCTTCATATTTTTTCTCTCCATTTTGCTGCTGTAACACCGTAAATTTCCCCGCTGTGGGACTAATAAAGGAAAATCTTATCTTATCTTAGATGCAATGAGGAGAGGAGGTGACAGAAGATGAGGTCAGATTAGATCAAGTGACAGGAGGTGAAATGACTCCATGTGATAATATGAGATGAGAGCAGAGGAGGAGATATAAAATATGATACAAAAACAGTTTTCAGTGAAGATAAAATGATAAAATGAAGACAAATGCGACCCTGTGTGTGTGTGTGTGTGTGTGTGTTGGTGAGCATGAAGAGGCTGGAGTGAAACAAAGATGAAGGTCCACAGATCTGATCCTGCAGCTGAATAATGAATGTGTTCAGAGTGTTCAGAGTGGACTGATGGTGGAGCTGAACTGTGTGTGTGTTCTGTATTACCCTGATGTCTCAGTGTGTGTTTGCAGCATTAATCTTACATCTGTGTGTGTGTGTGTGTGTGTGTGCGCGCGTGTGTGTGTGTTGCAGAGCCGCAGCTGAAGGGCATCGTCACACGTCTCTTCAGTGAACAGGGGTTCTTCCTGCAGATGCAGCCTGATGGAGCCATCAGTGGGAACAAGGACGAGAACAGCGACTACAGTGAGTCTCTGCAACACCTGTTCTACTGACACACACACCTGGACACACACCTGATGTGCACACCCGATGCACACACCTGATGTGCACACCTGATGCACACACCTGGACAGACCTGCACCACAAAAACATTTGAACTCTTTCCTCGTCAGCAACGTCCACAGAATATTCAGTTCTATGAATGTGTTAACATGTAATATATCAAAAGAACGAACAGATCTTCTAGTTTCAGATGCAGAAAAAAGTTTTGTTCGAGCTTCATTCATTCTTTTTTTATAAGCTCTTGAATGTTGGTTGGTTGCATCAAAAAATCCAGACAAAAAACTGAGAAAAGTGTTTATGTGAAAGAGACATTTTTAAGCAGAATATCGACTTTTTTTTTTTTTTTTTTTTTTTTTATCACTTTGTATTATGTGTGTGACAACACTGTCAAGTGGGCTGCAGTGACGTCTCCCGGCTGCGGTCAACCCGTGACAACCCTCCTTTCTCCCCCTCGAACAAGCGAGTGTCGTGATGCTCAGCTCGTGTGTGTGCAGGAGAGCAGAGAGAAAAAAGAAAAGCTTCTAACTGAACCTCTGCGCTTTGAAATGTAGTTTCTCTCCTGTGTCGCTGTTTGTACTTTCAGATATCTGCTTTATTTTATTGTTTCATATTCGCTTTCAGCTGTTTCAGGGTCATGGTTAAGTTACTGCTGATGAATCCCCCCCCCCCCCCCTTAATGAAAACATTTCCTGTTTGTGCTGCTTCATAATAAAAGCATTCAGATAACAGAACAACAGGGGACTTTTATTGTGAAGGAAACAGTGTGCACTCCAGGAAGTGCTACACTTGTGCCTGTAGCCTATAGCATTATAAATGTTAGCTGTGATAATTCCAGCTCTGAAACAAAAATACAAGGCTAACTTAGTTCAGCCAGTGTAACGAGCACACAGCAGGAGGGAGTGAGAGTTAACCACTGAAGAAAAGCTTCACTGAGAGCTCTGATTTACAGTTTCTGTTCCTCTGATCAGTGATCAGTGACGACTGCAGCCGCTCACTGAGACTGAAGGCTGCAGCAGTCTCTGTTGGCACCATCAGGATCATCTGATCTCTATTTGAAGCTCAGGATCTTCTCTTCATGAGCCTCTTTCCCAGACGTTCTCTTTCCCTTCGCAGACATTCTGTGTTCCTCTACACATGTAAAGTACAGACATGATGACAGAATTACATCCTAAATATTCATGAAGCTTATAAGAAGCGTGCCGCTTGATTTGAGGTTTAACTTCCACCTCCAGCTGCAGCTGAGCTGATCAAAGATTTCTTCTCTTAAACTGCCGTCCACCAAGAAAGTGAATCATAAAGGCAGCGAGCAGAAAACTTCATGCTGACTGAACATAAAGCTGCATTTTTACATGATTCAAAGTGTTTATCAACACTGTGACATGCAAAGTTACTTTAAAATGTGTTTGGATATACAGAAACCGTAACCGTAAATTTCATGGTAAGTATGTGATAATTAATTAATTGTCCTCCGCCACACTGTGAAAATCTGTCTTGAAAAATGCAGAGCTATCAAGTTAGCCACCTAGCAACAGCGTTGGTCTTGACTGCTTTGTCTCGAGGGACATGTCTCTGTCCTTCAGGAAGGACTGAAGGGATTATTTTTGGTCCCACCCACTGTAAAACAAAATGTGATTGGTTAATTCACCTGTCACTTTCTAAACAAACACACAGGTGTGTCCTTCTGTCCCAGTGATGAAGTCCTGACCAATGAGTGAGCCAGCTTAAACCTTTCTCTGTCTAGAGACAACAACAAAAAATCTGATTGGATAACTCTGTTTACCTGTTTTCAGGACAGAGACCCTTTCATTTCTGAAGCAAAGCTGATAGAAAATGAGGTTTAAATTCGTTTTAAGAGAGAACAGCCTGATAATTAAATGAAATGAATCAAATATGAAAACTGAAATACTGATATGTTTGGACTAGAAGGCCCAGAGAGTTCCCCTCTGGTAATTACAACCTATTTATCATGAAATTGTGGGACCCATAAATTAAAGTGTTACCAGAAAAGAAAGAAGTGTTTCACAAAAGTGTTTCAATGAAAGCAGGTGATTCACATCTAAACACACATCGTAACACATTTCAAAGTAACTTTAAATGTCAAACTGTTGATAAAACACATGTTGAATCATGTAAAAATGCAGCTTTACCCACAAATCACCTCCAGAATTCATGGTTTAGTATGTGATCATTTATCAATTTATGACACTTGTTAATTATCACATATTCATCATGAAATTTTGGATAAAATTGGAGGTAATTTTTAAGAAATTTCAAACATTTTATTTGGTAATTATCACCTATTTAGCATTGAAATGATGGAACCTGTAAATTGAAGTGTTACTGTAAGAGTTACAGTGAATTATCTGATCAAAGAATAGATAGATAGATAGATAGATAGATGAGATAGATAGATGATAGATAGATAGATAGATATAGATAGATTTGATTTTACTTTATTGATCTAAACTGGGAGATTCTAATAATTGAGGTCCTGAAGCTGATCAGACGTCTGATGGACACGTCTCTTTGTGCTCGTCTGCAGCAGATCTGAGTGTTTTCAGGATTACAGATTCTGCTGCTGCTTCGTTTAAATCCTCTGGTTTGGAAACGAAAAGCAAAAAAGAGGACAAGAGGGAAAAGGAAGGAGGAGGAGGAGGAGGAGGAGGAGGAAGAGGAGGAGGAGGAGATGTTTTGGATTCCCCTCTCTCTCTCTTTCTCTCTCTCAGATCATCTGAGTTAAATAAAGGAGGATTAACAGCAACCATCGCCACAGGCCTCTTCCTCCTCCACCTCCTCCTCCTCATCCTCACCCACACTGCAGCTCTGTGTCCCCGAGGATTAAATCACCTCTCATCACTTCATCCCTACAACATCTTCCCCCTCCTCTGCTCTCTCTCCTCTCCTCTCCTCTCCTCTCCCTCCCTCTCCTCTCCTCTCCTCTCCTCTCCTCTCCTCTCCCTCCCCTCCCCTCCCCTCACCTCCTCCCTCCTCTCCTCTTTTGTTTCTCTCTGTTAATCAGCTGGCAGCGTCACATCCAGCAGCTGTAGACATTAAACGTTGACACAGAGTTTAAACTGCTGCAATAAGATGATCAGATTGTTTACACACATGTAGAAACATCTGATTTTAGATACAAGATGGATTTACTGTCTCTTCTATAAATCAGACTTTATCAGATGAACAAAAACACGACTAAAAGACTGAGTTGCATAACAAAGTCTGGGCGATATGGCTGAAAAACCTGTCACGATATCGCTGATTATTGATCATGTAGGTTGTGACATGTGTACTTTAGGGCTGCAGGGTGCAGTTCATCTCCAACGAGTCGATTCAACCCTTTTCTTTTCTCCTCCCCCTCTTTTACTGTCATAATTTATTTTTTTTTAATTCTTTCTTTCTCTTTTTTCTCTATTTTGTTTTTACTTTCTGTACTTTTTTCATTCTTATTTTATTTTATTTATTTCTCTTCCTTTTTTCCTCTTCCCTTTTGTCCATTTTCATTTTAATGATGTATCTCTCAGTGTATGAGTGTCTGCAGCGAGCCCTTCACCTGAAGAATAAAAATCAGACTCTTGTTTCATCAGTTTTAATATTTGGTTTCTGTCCTGAATCATCTTTTTAATCTGACCCGTGTGTCTCCCTCAGCAGTAACCACCTCTCTCTCTCTCTCTCTGTCTGTCTGTGTCTCTCGCCCTCAGCTCTGTTTAACCTGATCCCAGTAGGTTTGAGGGTTGTGGCCATCCAGGGAGTGAAGGCTGGACTCTATGTGGCCATGAACGCAGAGGGATTCCTCTATACATCAGTAAGAAAACCTGTCTGTCTGTCTGTCTGTCTGTCAGTAACACATTGGTTCTTTATCAGTTATTTGGACGTTTCCTCTCAACATGCTGCAGGGTCTCAGAGCTCAACAGTCGGAGAAAACATGTTAATTAGGGTTCACATTTAACAGATTTAAGAGATTAATGTATTTATTCTGTTAATATTTCTTTTAAAAAAAATGAAATCACCAAAATGCACATTTTGTCAAATGTAAGGTAAGGTAAGGTAAGGTAAGGTAAAGTTTATTTATATAGCACCTTTCACAGATACAAAATCACAAAGTGCTTTACATCAATAAAAGAAACAGAAGAAGAAATAATAGCAACAACAATAATTGGAGACAGAATACAATAAAAAATTCAAATATGTTACCATGTTAACCAAAGGCCTGTCTAAATAAAAACGTTTTCAGCTGCTTCATAAAAACATCACACGAGTCAATAGAACGAAGTGGTAAGGGGAGGGCGTTCCATAATTTAGGTGCTACTGCTTGAAAAGCACGGTCACCACAGGTTTTGTAGCGGGTTCGAGGGACAGTCAATAATTTCTGGTCAGAAGACCTAAGGGCCCGATTTGCTGTATAAGGGGTAAGGAGGTCAGTAATGTATTTGGGCGTTTGTCCGTGCAGGGCTCTGAAAGTTAGCACCAGTATTTTAAAATGGATACGGAAATTAATTGGGAGCCAGTGGAGAGAGGATAAGATGGGCGTGATATGTGATCTTTTGTTATTTTTAGTTAAAAGCCGGGCAGCTGCATTTTGAACATTTTGAAGGCGGTGAACAGAGTTTTGATTCAAACAGGTAAAAAGAGAATTACAATAATCTAAACGAGAAGAAATAAAAGCATGAATAATCATCTCCATTTCGTCCTTGGTCACCACAGACCTCAATTTGGCGATATTTCTCAGTTGGAAAAAGCAAGATCGTACAAGTTGGTTGACATGGTTATCTAGAGACAGAGACTGGTCGAAGATGACACCTAAATTCCGAAGGTTGTGTTGCACACAAACACTTAGTAACCCAAGATTCAGCTCAATAGATGGAATAAACCTTTCAGGTGCAATTATTAGGGCCTCTGTCTTATTAGCATTTAACTGGAGGCAATTGTCGGCCATCCAAGTCTTAATTGCATCCAAACAATCATGCAAAACACACAGCTGGTCACTCTCATCAGGTTTAAAAGAGTAGTACAACTGAATATCATCAGCGTAGAAATGGTAAGAAATGCCGCTATACTGGTTAATGAGCTGTCCAAGAGGCAGCATATATAAAGAAAACAACATAGGACCCAGAACAGAGCCCTGTGGGACACCACATGACAGGGGAGCTGTGTCTGACATGAATTGACCCACAGAAACTGAAAAGCTCCTTTCAGCAAGGTAGGATGAAAACCAATCTAAGGCAGTTCCAGAAATCCCCACTAACTGGTTTAGTCGATTTAACAGAATAGCATGGTTGACAGTATCAAAAGCAGAGCTGAGGTCAAGCAACACCAATAATGAGCATTTTCCATCGTCTCCAGCCATCATTATATCATTAGTGACTCTAAGAAGAGCTGTTTCGGTTGAATGTAATTTCCGAAAACCAGACTGAAAAAAGTCATACAGGCCATGTGTCTCCAGAACATCCGTAAGCTGCATGGCAACAACTTTTTCCAACAACTTGGACATAAAAGGCAGCTTGGAGATAGGCCTATAATTCATTGGGAGGGTCGGGTCAAGATTTGTTTTTTTCAGCAAAGGCTGAACTGTAGCGTGTTTAAACTGGCTAGGGACAGTGCCAGTTGAAAGGGAGAGATTAATCATATTTACAATTGAGGAACCAATTGAATTAAAAACATTTAAAAACAAGGAGGGGGGAAGAATGTAAAGTGGACCACATGAAGGCTTGATTTTGAGCAATAATTTAGAGATGTCCTCTATGGAAACAGGAGAAAAGGAGGTTATGGTTGTGCGACTGGGAACACAAATGATGGGATGAACTGATGATGATGGAATATTTGCTCTGATGTCATTGACTTTGTTCAGAAAGAATTTGAGAAAGTTATTGCAATCAATGTTAGAGAGAACAGGCACCTGTGGAGCGGTGGGTGAGACAAGTGAGTTTATTGTCTCAAAGAGAACTTTTGAGTTAAAATAAAATGTATTTATATATTCATCAACATGCAGCCATCACATGTAGTAAACTGTAATAATTTCATATTTTCACAGCAGTATTTTTCTGTAGAATAATAACCATCAGTGATCTGAGTTTAGATTCACCGAGAATCACTCAAAGTGAGAAACAGTTAAATGTGTTTTATAAGATTATAAACATGTTATTTTAACATTAATAAGAACAAATTTACACCTCAAACCATCACAATAAAATAATCACAGCTGATGAGAAAAGACTGAAAACAAGTACAAAAATAAAAGCAGAAAAAGTTTTGCTGTTTGTAATAAGTCAGGGTTGTTTGTTTCAACATCTGAGAGTTTTAACACAAACATTCAGGTGCTGAGACAAAAACTGTCACAACCGTCCCCGGTCTCCCCTACTTTATTTTTTAAATGGGGCTGTTAATTACTTATTTGTATTTTAGTGTCGGGAAATAGGGAATCAAGACCAATCGAGATGTTTTATTGACAGAGACGATGATAGTTGCTAAGCAACCAACTGTGTGAGAGAGTGAGTGAGAGAGTAACAATATAACAGCGGTGGGGTCAGTATGACCGCCTGTAGCTGAAACAGGTAAAATGATCACATTTTCTTTGCTGTCTGTGCTCCCTGTAATAACAAAAATGTCATTTGTGTTGTAAAAGTGAAATCTAAACTTCTCAGTTTCATTTATTTATAAGATTTTAAACATGACACAAATCACTGTTGTTTGTGTCAGAGGAAGTACACCTGATATTCTTAAAGTGTCGTCACCACAGTTCACCTGTAAATAATCTGCAGTTCACAAAATATTGGTTCATACTGAGGTTTCAGATGTACTAATGATCCTCACATTGTTTAAGCATTTCTAAAAATCACGTCATCAAGGAGTTTTTATCGCAGCTCGTAAAAATGCTAAGCTAACAAACAAACAAGGCAGTGACAACAGTTTTTCACTGTTGTGTTGTTTCGTGTTGTTCTCTCTTTGCATTTCTTAATACAAATATCACAGCAAGTGTCGTCTGCGTTTTGTTTTGAAAAGTTTCATCTCGCCTTCGCCCGACTCGCTGAGAGTTCAACAAGCTTCAGGGGGGACGTGGTTCTCTGTCTGTCTCTGTGCGGTCAGTTACAATCTGCTGATTAAAGTTTCTACATAAATAAATAAATTAATTAATAAAAAAATAATATATACATATAAAATAAAATAAAATAAAATTAAAATAAACAAATCGAAAAAGAAAATAAAAAAGAAAATTATATATGAAAAAGTAAAATAAAATAATAAAGTAAAGTAATAAAAAAAGATGTTAATCATGTGGTTATTATTGTCGTCATGACGCAGGTCACCTGAGTATTGTTACCATGGCAACAAATTTTACTTAACTAAGGTCACCTGATAATTGCACATCAAAATCTGCAGAGATATTAAAGGAAAAAACTCCGTCCATAAAAACGTCTCGTGACTGTAAATATCTCGACCGATAAAAAAGTTTCTCCTCATTCTTACCGTGTGTGATCAGAGTGATGTAACAGATGAAGATCTTTTTGGTTTCAGCTCATTTTAAAACACAAACTCCACATATGTCACATGACGGTGGAACAAAAAGCTCCATTCATGATCAGAGTCTGTTTGAAAATCATAATAATGAGAGTTAATAATGATAGAAGAGCCTGCCGAGCAGACAGAGAACAGCTCCAGCTGTTGTATCGCTGCTCCGGCTCAGTGAGTCCATCTAACATCCATAATTCATGTCTGCTCCTTCCATAAAACTTTAAAATGCAATTCTTCAGTCGCTGTGTGCACAGCATCGGAAACGAGATGGAGTGACGGAGGAAGAGAGGGATGAGGGAGATGATACGACAGACGTGTGCAAACTGGAAGAAGCAGGAAGCTCCGTTTAAAGGCAGTGAAATGTGACCACTTTGTCCACATAAAATCAGTTATTTATTATAAATTCAATGTCAGCATATCCCACAAGTCCCAGCTGTTTTCATGCAACATGTTCTCACAGGTAGCATCAGTTTTCAATGTGCAGGGCTGCACGGTCAAGCTAGCAATAAGAAATATGTAGCATCCTGGTAGATTTTCAAAATAAAGCTTGCATATACATAATAAACATAATTAACATGTCAATGTCATGAAACTGATGCAGTTTGGTTACTTTTAGGCACCAAAACTACTTGGTTAGTTGGAAAAAAAAGATCATTGTTGTTGAAATAAGTACATTTTGTAAGTGAAGTATGTGACGTATCTTAATTATAAGTCAGAGATGACTTTTGGTTTCACTCGGGACTGTAATTGACTCTTTCCTCGCCAGTGTTTTTGACAAAATTCACTGAGTTTTCAACACCCACAGAATATTCAGTTCTATGAATATGTTAACATGTAATATATCAAAAGAAAGAACAGATTTTCTAGTTTCAGATGCAAAAAAATGTTTTGTTTTAGCTTCATTCATTCTTTTTTTTAGAAGCACTTGAATGTTGGTTGGTTGCATCAAAAAATCCACTTTTCAGACAGAAAACGAAGAAAACTGTTTTTGTGTTTTCATATTAGATAAGACCATCTTCTTCTTCTGCTGTTCAGTTCCGGTGGTTCTCTTCTGATGACAAATTTCTGTCAGATGATGCATCACAGCGTCCCCTACTGTCTGTCAGTGAAAACAGAGTATCTTGTCAGTGGTATGGAAAGAGTTAAGGTCACCTTGATGTGGCTGATGCTGAATGAGAAGAACTTCTAAACTTCTAATAATTGTGTTTTTATATAATCGTGTTTTTTAAGCAGTGAAGTTGTTCTCTGGTTCCTGCCCGGGGACTAAAGATGAAAACTGGCTTATAGCTAATCTTCTTTGTTTTTACTATGTCATATATTTCAGTTTTTGAAATTGTATAATATTTTATGCTCGAACGTTGTCATAGAGAAACATTAACCACGACAAACATCACCATGACCATCACCTGAATATTGTTACCACATCCAAAACCCAGACACACTCAGACACACACAAAGTGTAAAAAGTGTGCTGACATAACATGCTACATTGATTATTTTGGTGACACTGTGAGTGACTGAGTCTGTGACTGTTTATTGACTCTTCCAGAGTAAAAACTTTACAAACGGGGGCTGATGTGAACATTTAGCTCACAGTTGCTCCTGCTGCTGACAGTCAGGTGAAGTGAAATCCAGCAGCAGCATTGTTTTTTTTAGGGCTTGTTGATTTTAAGAATTGAAAAACAGAATCTCTTTTTATGCAGACGATGTCTCGCTTTATGTCCTAAACTTTCTGTCCACTGCTGCGTCTTTGGCGGCTTTGTTAAATTGACACAGGTGAATTTCACACTCAAATGCATGAGGTTATTTTAAACTTTCCTTCCCTTTTGCGTTATGAAAGCTGTGACAGTTGCAGTTCAACCAAAGATCGTTTCATTTGAATACTTTTTGGAGGCCGAGGAGTCACAAATATCCAGTGATTAATAATACAAAGGAGAGAAATAAACCAAGTTTTGCATAGTGGAGATAGTTTTTTCTGCTTTACTTTTAACCTTCTCATGACCTCTAAGATTTATCAGGCGACCCTTTGGATGGGCACCGACCCTCAGGTGGAAATGTAAAGGTGTGATCAGATGTTATAATCCAGATTATGCGAGGAGTATCGGTGGATTAATTGGACTCTTTGCAGACTGTCTCTGCTCCTCTTCCTCTGTGCACCGTGTTTTTTTTCTTCCTCAGTTGAAAGTAGCGTTGTGGTGCATTCTGGGAGGCCCCGCTGTCTAAACACTGTTTATCTGAATTATCACGTTTTGATATGTGATGCGGGACGCCTGCTGGGAGGATAAAAACTGTTTTCATCATTTATTCCCTCTGTTTCCTCCACGCTCCTCTCTCCTCCGTCATCTCCGTCCCCCTACAGCTGTCTTCTCTCCCTCTCTGTCTCTCTGTCATCTTTTTCCTCTGTCTCTGGTTTTTGTGTCGTCATCAGTAGTTTTGGTTTCTCACTGATCCTTTCACTTGCTGTCTGCAGTTTGC
The DNA here is from genome assembly GCA_034769285.1 of Lutjanus argentimaculatus. Taxonomy (NCBI): domain Eukaryota; kingdom Metazoa; phylum Chordata; class Actinopteri; order Lutjaniformes; family Lutjanidae; genus Lutjanus; species Lutjanus argentimaculatus. The sequence continues at coordinate 43,335,869 of JAWZSL010000001.1, read as the reverse complement.
ACCCCAGATAAATTCACATTTTACGATGATGTCTGCTGAATCTGCAGGAGGCCCAAAGAAGAAAATATAATGTTGACGTTATTGTGTTTGGTTTTACTTATTCAGCTAAACAACATTTTCTACTTTTTTTAGTCAAAGATACATCCAAAAACTTATTCTGTAGCAACTTTTGCTACTTTTAAACCCAACATCCAAATTACTCCGACATTTTCAAACCCCTAAAATGGAAGCTTCTGAAAATACTGCTGACCCTGTTTAGTTTTTAAACTCCAGGGTTGTGTTTCAGTCTGGACGGGTGGAAACTGAGACTTTGGCGTTGACGGCCATGTTCACTTCCTGACTGGGTCAAAGCAGTCACGATTCGTCAGGCCTCTATCATGTGACCCTTTTTTACTAGAAAACAAACAAGCTTAGCCTTGACTACCAACAGTGTTTTTGCCGTTCCTTTTTTTTTGTTTGTCGTACTTTACACATCTAAGCAACCAACTGTGGAGCCGACGATCTGCTTCCTGTTTACATGCGGTCCCGCTGTATGTGAAACGATTGTGTGGATGGAGATCATTTTCATTTTAAAATGAAAATATCTCCATGTGTATGTAGCCTTAAAGGGGTAGTTCACCCAAAAATGTAAATTCAGTCATTATCTGCTCACCCTCATGCTGACTGAAGGTCAGGTTTAGTTTTTCAGTTCACAAAACTCTGCTGGAGTTTCACAGGAAAACAGTGTTACAGAATCTCCCAAACAGGAAGTGAATGGTGACCAGTATAAAAAAAAACAACAGATTAAAAACATAAAATGTCTCCATACTGCTCGTCTGGTGTAATCCAAGTCTCCTAAAGTCCCAACATGCCAGGTTGACTAAAAAATGTTCTTTCCACCATGTTTTTAGCCTGAATCTTCACTGTAGATTTGCATCCTGGTCTTAGCTCCGCCCAGACGATTGTGATTGGTTTAAAGAAATGCAAACAAGGGTTAGAGTGTTTTTTCCCTCTATAGCAGAACGTGTTTGTTTGGAGCCAGAACTTTAAAGAGCTCTGAGTGCTGTGGAGAGACGTCTGGACATGCGAGACTACCAACACACACGCAGGTTTATATGTTGAATTGTCCCTGAATGCACCAAGAAAAAGACTTTTCAGAGCTTGAAAATTTTCATCTTCTTCTGTTTTAATCTGAATCTGAAGATGTTTTTGGCAAATTGTGGCAGGAATTTTATACACAGACATTTTATAGACTAATGAATCAAACAGGTGACCTAATTATACCTTAAAAGGCCCAAATTAAAGTTATTAAGATAACTTTGACTTTATGACACAAACGTTCTGAGCAGCTACAAACAAATCAGAGCAGCTTCGATAACGTCTGATTTCAACGAGTGTTAAACAGGTTTCTGCTGCCTGGTGAGAGGTTTGTTCTGCTCTGGTTGGTCCTCTGTTCCTCCTGACCACCTGTTATTACATCCACACACACACACACACACACACACACACACACACACACACACACACACACACACACCTGTTATACCTGGAGGGAACCACAATGAGCTAAATTTACTTGAATCAGTCCCGGCAGAGTCGAGTTTGGTCTCAACAGTCCAGGTTTAACATGGATCCAGTTTCAGTCAGTTTCAGTTTATTGAATTACATTTAAGTCAACATGAAATAAAACCTGGAATAAATAAGATAAATATAAATAATAATGTAAATAAATGCAGCAAACAGCTCCTGTGGACTGTATTCAAACATGATGTCTCCACTGTGTGTGTGTGTGTGTGTGTGTGTGTGTGTCAGGATGTGTTCACAGCAGAGTGTAAGTTTAAGGAGTCGGTGTTTGAGAACTACTACGTCATCTACTCGTCCACGCTGTACCGGCAGCACGAGTCGGGCCGCGCCTGGTTCCTCGGCCTCAACAAGGACGGCGTCATCATGAAGGGAAACCGCGTGAAGAAAACCAAACCCTGCTCACACTTTGTCCCCAGACCCATCGAAGGTGAGACACGCACACAAAAACACACACACACACACACACACCTCTGGTGTCTCCGAGTCCAGAGATGGATCAGGACATGTTTAGCCTTTAGCTTAGCACAAATAATGGAAACAGGGGAAAACTGTTAGCCTAGCTCCGTCAAAAGAGAAAAAAATCCACCTTTAGACAAATTCAGAGTTGACGGATTTAGAATTCATTAAAGAAAATTTAAATATACACAATATGTCAATATGTTTCTTCCATGAAAAATTATTTTAAAAAGTTTGGGTCACCAACATTTAGCGAGAAACGAGGCAGTAAAAAACTCTATTGTTTTCAGTGGCTAAAATCATTCATTTAATGAACTTATGAGAATGAAGTTAAATGAAATTAATTAATAAAATTACAATTTCTATATTTTGTTACTGGTTTCTGTTAAATTATAGTAATTCTGTTCATGTCCGGTCTGATCTTTTCTCATATTCAGAGAGGTAACACCTGTAGGAGCATAAATTCTTCTCTCTGAATGGCAGATTTATTAATCAAATTATTCTTTAAAAAAACAAAAAAAACAAAAAAAACATTTTGGTTAAAATGGCATGATTTATGTTTGTCCATACATTTCATGTTCCCCTCGTCACACTGCATTTCTGCACCAAAATACTGCACTGTTCCTTTAAGTGACATCATTAAGAGGAAATGACATCATCTAAGAGTCTGACAAAGACAATTTAAAACACTGGTTTCTTTTAAAACATTTTAACAGACCTTAGATTGCTGTAATTGACCAATCAGAATCGAGTATTTAACAAAGCCATGTAATAATGTATAATAATACATTAATATCAATAAATTTACTGCCCAACACTGATTATTTTGCCACAATAAAATAATTGACATCAAACTTTTTTTCAGGGACTGAAAAAAAGTGATTAAGGGGACAATTTAACAGTTTCTTTGAAGTTAATATACATTAATTTACACTTCAGAGTATGTAAATAAGTGATTTAACACTAGCTTGACAACACTAAACTGTGAATGAACAGAACATGTTACTGCTACACTACTAAGCTAATGTTAGGCTAGTTACCTGTTTTTACTCTCCATGACTGGATTTAGCTTCTGTCTTTCTTACGAGGGAGAAAAAACTAAATTACAAAGATGTGAGTTCACTGAAATTGATTTATTTTAATCAATTAGCCTTTAGTCAATGCTAGCTGTGGCTAGCTTTGAGGATTTGGCTCCCTTGTTTTAGATTTGTAAGCTAGCTGACCTTTAGCTTTTTAGTTGTGTTTTGTTGTAACTGCACATTTATTTAATCATCTGTTTTCTTTGAATTTATACGTTTCTTTGGCACAAAAAAAGGTGTTATGTGGCAAAATAGATGTCAAAAAGTCAGATTTTGCTCTTAATTTATATGAATTTTGACTTTCTAGGGCAGAATAGTCTTTGAAATGCTCTTGATATCAAGAGAAAATCAAGTGACTGTACTTAAAATTTACTATATTTATATATTTATGAGTTACTACATTGAGAGTATGAACTGACCCTCTTTACTAACCATTTTTTTTAACCATTGCAGTTTATTTTTATTATTCCAAATGAATAGTTTGTGAGGAGAAACAACATAGATGAGATAATTAGACGGGGAGTTTGTGTACATAAGATGCTCAGATGTGAGCGGAGCGTCTCTGAACTGATGCTGAGGTTTGAGTCTGGTAGGATGAGCAGTAGGGAGGTGAAGCAGCGTGACGGAGCAGAGGTCGTCCTGCAGGAACTTCCTCTGAGTTGGAGGACAAGGTGAAGCTCTAATATCACAGATGGAGGTTTAACAGGAAACATGAGGCTCCGTCTCTGCTTTCAGCTGCTCGGTCTCACCCCTCCTCCCCCTTCTTCATTTAAAAATATCTGTCAACTATCACCTTCCTCTTCCTCCTGTCCCTCCTGTCCATCTCCTCCTCCTCCTCTTTCTCCACATCCTTCTCCTTCAACCTCTCCACATCTCTCACTCTGTCTCCCCTTCTTCTATGTTCTCCTCATATTTTATATCACCCATCTCACTTCTTCCTGTTTATTACATGGCAGTACTTGAGATGTACATATATTCATATACATTCATGTATGTACATTCACATTTTTCAGTAACCATTTTAATGAGGCATCTCATCATACCAGCACAATAACCTAAAATATCTAGTAAACTTGAACTCCCTGAACTTTGAGTTCTGCTTGTGGTGTATTTACTTTAGGTTATAGTTTATTATTTTAGTCTTCTTTAGCTCTTTCTTCTTTACGGCTGTTTTTGATTTTGTTCTCATGTTTCTTTTGTGACTGATGTAATAACACGATATTTCATTGGTGTGAAGCAGTGTTTGCATTTTTCTGTTCGTGACGCCAGTTTGTGCAGTAAAGCTTGTGAGCTGGTAAACTCATGATTGAAAGGGTTTCAGGAGACCTTGACGTCTCACACAGAAGAATTAATTGAAGCTTGATCGAGGAAAATAGAGGAACAACACAAAGTGAATCAGTGTGTAACTGCCATCCAATTCTGGAAACTGGCGTCACGAACAGGATTTGTAACTGACCCCAAACATAACCTGGTCATTTTACCTTTAACCGAAAGGAGGAAAATTTCTTCCTTTTTCCTTTCTCCCTCTTTTTGCCTCCTTTTCTCCACCCCTACCCCCTCCCTGATGTTCTCCTTCTCTTCTTTATTTCCTTTTCCTTCTCTCTTCTTCCAGTGTATTAAATGACAGTACACTCAGTATTTGTATAATAATAATAGCTACCCACATTTTAGCTGTTAAGCTACAAATGTATCTCTTCACTTTAGCCTTAAACTAGCTATAACTTTCTTCATTCAAGGTGGGACTATGTTTTGCATTTTGCTTCACATGTATGTACTACTCGGTCGATGAGCAACACAAAGCTAATCAGTGTGTAACTGGTAAGTCACCTTGATCAAACTGGCATCACGAACAGGATTTGTAACTGACTTTAAATGTAACTGAGTCATATTACCTTTACTCTAAAGGAGGAAAAGTCTGTCATAGTTGGGGTTAACAATAATAATCATTTCTTTCTTTTTCTTCCCCTCTTCCCCCGCCCTCCCACTGCAGTCTGCATGTATAAAGAGCCGTCACTGCACGAGCTCGAGGAGAAGCTGAAAGACTCCTCACGGAGCCCAACGCTGAACGGCAGAGAGCGGGTAGGGAGCGGGGAGCGTGATCAGGAGCAGCAGGAGGACTGCACAGAGCAGGACGGATCATAGCCTGCAGCGCCCCCCACAGGCGGAGGAGGAGGAGGCGGAGGCGAACTCCCATTTTAACACTCCCTCTGTTCAGCAACAAACGCAACTACAACCACACCAACGACAACAACCGCCACGATGATGACAACGGCGACAACAACGAAAACAAAGAAAAAAAGAAGCTAAAAAAAAAAAAAAGGGGAAAAATCTTCTTGCTCGTGTTGAAATATTTTAAATGTAAAGGGGGAGGGCGAGGGGGAGGGGCTTGTATGAAAAAATATCAGGACGTTGATGATGATGATTTACATTTTATGCAAAAAGCCCTGCTGATACAGCGCCCAGAGGCTAGCACACCTACTCTTCATCGCTACATCATCATCATTACTATCACGTTGATGACAACATGTTTTCCGTGTCAAGCGAGCGCTGAGAACTCTGAAGCTTTAAGCCATGTAGAAACTACACTTCCTTTCATTTCTTAATGAATGCAAAAACTTTCGCACTTTGGACACACCGCGCTTCTTCTTCTTCTCTGTGTTGTTCCGTCCAATCAGAAAGAAGAATGTTTCTGTTTTGTCTTCTTCAGCTGCCACTTGTTGTTTGTTTCGCTCTGGTTTTTCGGGTCGGGGAGTCGTGGGATTTGTTGCAGACACTGCCTATAAAAAGCTTCAGAGGGGAACGAGTACTGAAAGACTAACTGTTTTGTTGGGACTGGACTGGAGGAGGCCAGTCGGGTAATCTGGATCATGTATTTGAGAGTTTATTCAATAATTCAGTCTGACAACCTGCTGGTTTCTAGAAACTTCACAATCCTGTATTTAAATCAAACATCAGTTCATTTCTATGAAAATTAACTAAAGAGAATTTGAATTTGCTGCAGGGTGGACGGCTTATGGGTTCAAAATGTTGTGCCCAAACCATATTGGACCAGTTTATTACATGCTTAGAAGAGAAGTCTGCACCATATTTACTCTTAATTGATATTAATAAGTTAATGTTAATTCACATGTTGTCAGAACAAAACTTTGTGCTCTAACTTAACGTTTTCTATTCTTCTTCTCTTGCTGATTCAAACAGCATGGCTAATCCACTCGTTATTTCAGATTAAAAGTGCTGTCATGGTGACGGATGACAAATGCAACTCGTTTAGAATCAGTTTTGCTGTTTTGTTGCATCGAGTGTAATCAAGGTAACTGTTTGCCATTATAAACATATAACAACAGTTGCTCGTTTGTTGCTAACGTTAGCATTGCTAATTTGCAATCATCTGTGCTCTCCAAGGCGAGTCTGACCTCTGGTCTCTGTCCCATCACCACCTGTGCATTGGCACTTGCTTGAGCTTGTAATTTGGCACCACCTTGTGGCCACAGATGCTCTTTGCTCCATCATGATCAGTGTCACGGTCGGGTCTTCTTGGATCCGCTTGAGTATTACACATAATATTAAACAAACATGGGACCTGTGGTAATAGAACAGGACACGACCCGGACAGGACTGCTTGTATCAAACGTTGATCCAAACCTTGTCGAACCGTGTCAGAGTCCTAGGTTTCAGGTGGAACCATGAAGACCTTTAGTGCAGAGCCAAAAATAGAGGCAGAACTGGCCTGAGGCTTAAGCAAACTAAGGGCCTGCTTAGGGCCCCCGTGACCACCAGAGGGCCCCCAAAGGGCTTCATATTTTTTGTGATATATTATTGTCACATCAAATTCTGCTTAGGGCCCCATAAAGGCTTGGGCCGGCCCGGGGTGGAGATTTGGATTCAAAAATGCAGAATGACATCAACAAAAACAGAAAGATATAAATAACAGAAAATAACTGAATTTGCACTACGGGTATAAGTCCTGCCATTGGCCGCGGTATCTCACCCTCCACTGTCTGTTTTTTCAAAACCGCCGAGAAATGAGAACAACCTCCGAGCTGCAACGTATGCACTGAAAACAACAAATTAGCACATGGGACGCTAATAATACGAACGTAAACAAGCTAACAGCTGTTAGTTTTTTCCCTTATAGCAGAATGTGTCTGCATGCAGCCAGACCTTTCTCCAGCATTGAGCGCTGTGGAGAGAGGTCTGGATATGCAAAACTATGATGAAATTGGTAAATATACTTTACATAATATTTTTAATCAAACAAAACATTTTTGCAAAGACAATTTTTTAGTATCCACAGGCTCTCAGGCTGTATAAAACCAAAACAAACTCTAACAACTGATTCAATGGTTAGGGCAGCCTGAGAGGCAAAACCCAGGGCAAACAAAGCTAAGTAAAGATGCAAAGAGCAGCCGAGCCGACTCTTGAATATCTGTTGTCGGAGAGTCCTTGAAGGCACCAACAACAACAACAACCAGATCTTAAAAACAAACAGCTGACAGTTGATTTTCATAGAAATGAAATTAGTTTGGAAACTGATGCTCTATGATGATGATGATGATGATGATGAGCAACAATGTGAAGTATGAAGACCCAACAGGATGAAAACGCTTCCTCCTGTCTCTGTCTCGTGCTGCGTTCAGGGTCTGATCAGACGAAGAAGTTTTAGAGCTCCACAGTGTTGAGAAGTTGCAGGCAGAAATATTGCATGATGTATTTTCCAAAAGCGTAGTGACACCCCCGCAGCCGTTTGGGGGATTTAAATGATTAATGGAGACACTAACAGCTGTGTTGTGTAACTCTGATCCGGTCTGAACAGGACTGAACTCGACTCTGAGACCTGCCCAGTCCAGACCTGCTCAAAGACACTGTATGATACGATCCAGTGTGTGAGATATGATATGATATATTGACGAGGATATTAATGTGTTGACACAGCATGTATTCAGAGCCTAAACTTTCACGCGTTGTCCTTCTTTGAACACGATTGTACGTTTTCTTTTCAGCTCAGCGCACTCGAGCCGTCGGGCGCGCTCAGCTCTGATTGGTGCACTTGCTGATTGGGATGAACATGCACATGTATCTTTTTTTTTGTGAACGGCGTGTTAGAGTGTACTTTGTGGGCAGGAAAACGACTTCAGCTCACGGGCCAATCATATGAAAGAGGCGTGGTTTATGTTTGGATCCGACCAAAGGCAACCTGATGATGATGTCATCAGCCCCCAATCAGTATTACAGCAGCGTCTCCAGCTCTGTCATTGGTTCTTTTTGTTGAAGTCTTGAACCAACAGTGAACAGGTCAGCTTTTGGCTACAGTGTTTATGATTATTGATTAGTTATTGATTGGTTACTTGAATTTACACACAAACCTAAAGTATTTTTCTTTAAATCTCAATGTGTTATAGTTTTCCCTGAGAAGATCAGATTTGTTGTCTTTTATTATCAATTATTGCCAAATAATGCAGTTTTTGCAGTTTTGACCCTGCAGCCAACACATCACATCTCTAATATCCAGTAAAGAAAAAACAAAAATGTATTTCTTGTTGCTGTGGGCTCAAAGTTTCCTTGAAGAAACATTGCTAAAATTCTAAGATGTTCTACTCATGATGCATTAAAGGAACCTGGGAATCAGGACATTCTCTGCCTCTCGGGCTGAAGATATATGTTTGTGACAATCGTGTAGACAGCCAGCCGCATCGTGAAAAGATCTGTTCACATAGAAACACAGAACGCGGACTGTAAAGAATTTCTGGATTTGCATGATTTAACCAATAAACAAGTTGACACTGAGGAGAATCCTGTTTTGCTAATTGAACCTTCCTAAGTCCCGCCTCTTTTGCCCTTTTGCTCGGTTCCTCTATGTGGCAAAGAAAACCAGATTCTGAAAAGACGTAAAGTCACGTCTTAAATTATCTAACTAGCTAGCTAACGATTGATGTAGATTAGCTAGTTAGTTTGCTAACATTTAGCTAACTATTATTTTTTTTCCCACAAGATTGTTCCACCACAGTCCGCCCCACTGTGCTATGATTGGCTACTGTTCCTTCTGTGTTCTGATTGGCTGTGAGCATGAGTGTAGTGAGCGCTTGTAGCAGATGAATGGATCAAAAACAGGATGTTCACCCAGGAGACTGGTCTGTGTGTCCTCTGTGAAGGCAACAAGAAGTAGCCAATCACATCACAGGAGGACTAGGCTGAACAATTTTAGGGGGTTGGGGAGAATCTCACATTTTGCTAACATTTAAATTTATGTAGATTAGATAGCCACTTAGTTAGAATTTTGCTACAGAGCAATAAGCTATCTGAAAGCTAGTTAACTAGAATTGTTATTGGAGCACAAAGTTAAAAAGGGGCGGGGCTTAGGAAGGGTCAATTCTAAGATCACGGCAGGAAAAGCAACAGCAGGGAGCTTGTTCCTGATCGAAAGAAGCAACGAGCCTCCTGAGTTTGATCCCCAAATGTCAAAACTTTCAGTTATAACTGCCAACACAGCCTCTGTAGTTCTTGACTGAGACAGAAGCAGAAAGAAGAAGAGAAAACAAAAAGAAAATTGCAAAAAATGTACGACCCCAGATGCACGGGACTAATATTATCACATGACCTCTGTGTTTGGTCAAATCTGGGAGGTAATTTGTGGTGGAATTTCTTATTTACAGAGAGACTTGCACAGGATTATGGTCACAGACGACCTCTGCAATAACTGCAAATTACTAGATGTCACCAGGTAACACTCGTCCCGTGTGACTTTGGTCAATTAGTTTCAAAAGTTTCCGCCATCGCTGTCGCTGCTGACGTGCCAACTGACCCCTGTCCCTGTCACATCCCCACACTACCCCTACGCTGCGCGTGCAATTGCATCTTAGGGATGTGACGCATTCATTTCTGTTGACGTGCACAAGTAACACTGCAAACAGACGCAGGATACATGAGGCAGTCATCATGCACACATGAACATTTAGCTAAAATCAAGTATATCTGAAGCTGAAGCTGCAGCAGGAGGCAGAGAAGAAAAATAACCTGAAGACTCCGCCCATTTCTCCAAATAATGTTCTGCCCTCACGTCACTTCTTAACGACAAAACTGTTAGAAGATGAAAAACATTGAGTACGCTTACTGCTCAGTCTTTAAAAACATTGATTTGTGGGTAATGGAGTCTTCGTGCAGCTTTAGTTTATGGAGAGAAACATATTTAACTGCAGCTGAAGCAGCTTAAATCTGAGTTTTTAAAGACTAAATGTTGGAGTCTGTGAGGTCAGTCCGGTCTGGCTTCACCGTCCTCTCTCCCGGTCACAGCTCCTGCTCTCTTCCTGTCGTATCTTTTACCGCCGTGTTGTGTTCAGGTGTCGGCTGATGGGAGGATTTGGTAACACATTTTAACACTGCCCTGCTTCGTTTAGACGAAAAGCACTGCCCTGAAAACTGTGAGCTGTTTCACTCCGACCTCGTCTGAACGTCACGTCGTCACATCGTTTCTCAGCAGCAAACTTCAACTGTTTCAACATCCCTGCTGATTATTCCCCCGATTCCTTCATCAGCTTCAGGAGAAATGTTATGTTTGCTTTCACTTCATTTCTACAGAAATCAACTTGCACTTAAAGATGAAAATAACAGCCTTTAAATGGTTCAAATAAAAAACCACACTCATGATTCTTTGTGTAAATTAGAGACGTTCAGACTGAGTCGCTGCACTGCCCTCTCCAACTTCAACTTCACTCCTTTTCTTCTTCTCTCACTCAAACCCTTTACTCTTCGTCTCAGACATTACTGACCAGGTTTCCCACAAGCATCTCCATCGTTTCCCCGTTTACAAAAATCAGCGAGTTACACAGCCGTTCAAAATAATAAAAAAAAACATCTTTCCTCCTCTAGAAGTTCTATCACTGCCTTCATAATAATATTGATATTAATAAAAATAATAATGTGTTAAAAACATTTTATACAGCTTGTATTGCATGAGAGAAGCAGCATGTATGGAATATTATTTGTGCCATAATTTTTTACTTTGCACTGAATTTAAATTGCTGCAGAATTTGAAAGGTTCTTATCGACTGAGGTCTGGTTTGATTTGTGGTTTTTGCTCAAAACATAAAGAAGCGAGTATTCTGAGAATAAAACACTGAATTTCCAAGATTAAAGTTGTAAATTTACAAGAAGACTTTGATTGTCTGAGATTATAAAGTCAGAAACTTGTGAAAATATTTTACTTTAATCTCAGAAAATATTCAAGTTTTTTTTCTCATAAATGTACAATTTTAATATTACTCACATTTTTTTTGGCAACTAACAATTATTACAAAGTTCTTACTCGTTAAATTACACCCTAGATTTAAAGAAATCAATGAATTCATGATTCATTTCTTGCGTGCAGTGTGCAGGCCTCTTTGACTTCTTTTTTCTGACATGAAACAAAGTTTTGAATGTTTTGAAATCTGACGTCTCAATCTGAAATAAAGTTGTGAGCAAATGGGACTTTAAAAAAATTTAAATTTAAAACTGACATCAGGGATAAAAAAAGAGAAAAATGTTTCGGGACAAATGTTGAAGTTGTATTTTAGCTTGTAAATAATGATGCAAACAGTTCACAGTAAAAGAAAAGAAAAGAAAAGAAACCAGAAAAAGGAGAAATGACTGATTATTAGTTTGGTGCTTGAATGCATCAGAGATTAAATTCATCCAAAGATGATTTTTGGGAAACTGAGTCGCCTCCCATCAGCCGACATCAGCTGGAACAAAAAAAAACCTCACGTTCAGCGACATGAATCCAGCCGACAGCTGACCTGCTCCGTTATTAAACTCACTGCTGTTTCTGCCGCCATTTTGAACTCAGTTAAACCAGGAAGTGAAAGGAGGCGGGGTCAGGATGGGCGGGGTTGTAGAGGTTGACTCTTATTGGTTTTTTGTTTTTGTTTTTTTTGTTTTGTTTTGTTTTTTGAGATGTTTGATTTTTGTTGGTTAAAAAATGGACGGACTGACGGACAGATGGATGATGGACTGAAGGACTGATGGAGGGAAAGGAACGAACCAATCACAATCCACCGTACTGCCTCTGAGAAAGTCTTCCAGGTTGGGGGTTTGGAGGGTGGGGGGCGGGGTCGGACCACGAGGGGACCACACAGAGACGCTGAAGACGTGTTGGACAGTTTTCTCTTCTGGTCCGTTAAACGTTTGTGACGAGTGAATGAATGAACTGTTCATGTTTCTACACACCGAATGTTCGAGCGTCTTTTCTGTCTCGTCTGCTTCTGGACATCGTGTGAGCCAATCAGGTGACAGAATCAATCAAACAGCCTGATCACAAAATCACATCATGTCAGAGAGGATATTGATTTGATTGATTTTATTCTTGTGACACCGACGTTCTGAAAATATTTCTCAGGTCTGTGAAAAGTAAATCATGTTTATCATAATTTAACTAAAACCATTTTATTCACTTTTCTTTTAAATTTTAATTTTTTTTCTCTTCATCTGGTTTTTGGTTATTTGATTCTCTACAGATGTGTTTGTGTGGAAGCACATCTGCCAGTATCATGGGGAGAAATAGTCAATATAATGAGAAACTTTCAGAATAATAAGTTAAATAATAAGTTATTAATCAGAGACACTGATTCATCAGGATGTAAACAAGGTCTGATAAAACCATGAAAAACGTTCATCAATTTTTATCTTGATATTATTTTTTCTTTGTTGAAAATCAGATTTTTCTTTTAACTTAAATTGCTTCTGTTTTCCGTCTTCATTTAAAAGAATAAAATAAAAGTAGTAGTGATGATTGAAGCATGTGTTTAAAAAAAAGGCATGAATTATCTTTAAATGTTTGAATTTATGTACGACTGCAAAATAAAACACTGCAGCCGTCAGTCGCAGCCCTTTTATAAAATCAAATCAAAATAATAGAATGAAATAATAACCGTCGGCACAGACATCGTCACAGTCCGGTCAGTTACCGAGACTTTTTTTTATTCTGATATTCAAAATATTGTTACGTCACTATTAACTGATTATTTCAAAACAGTTTCTCATAATGACTCACAGGATCTTTTTCCGTTCGTTTGTGTGCTTATATTTGCAAAAATCTACTGAAATTATTTAAGAGAATTAAATTAAAATTTATTCAAATTTAGATAAAAATTTAAATTTCAGATTTTGTGATGAAAAAAATTAAAAAAAGTTTAAAAATAAAATGTTATACTTTTTTTTGATTGGGTCAGATTACTTTGAAATGAAGTCAGTTACTGAAACAAATTACATGGTAATTTTTGTAATTTATAAAATAATCCCTGGATTACAAAAAGTGTAATCTAATCTGAATACGTTTGGATTTCTTCACAATCAAACACTGAAAAGTCCTTTTTTTCTTTTAAACAAAAACTTTTCAATTTAAAATAAAAAAGTTTCAGTGTAGAAACACTGTCAGACGCACTTTTAATGAGTTAACCGAGTATTTATTAAGAAGTTTCAGAATTTAAAAAACTGTAATCAAGTAATCTGTGATAGTGTAACTATAATCTATTTACTCATTCTTCAGACGTAATCTGGGCAGATTATAGTTGTTTATTAGTTGTAATCTGATTACATAATCTGTGACTACACAATCCTGAGAATGAAATCATTGTGATGTTTGAAGAAATTATAGAAAGTAAAAATTAATTAACAAACTGAGTGTGATGCTGAAACCTGAGAACTGTTTTCAGATTCGTCCTTGAACGCGTCGTCAAACCTGTGAAGAAAAGATTTTGCAGAAAAACGTCTCAAAGTTTCAGACGAAACTTCAGTTTTCTGCTCACGAGAGTCTTTGTGTGTTTTCTCGCTGTTTTCAGACGCCCTCAAGTCTTTTCTACAAAACCTGGTTTTCACAAGTTTGCATCACAAACGAAGGCTTTGAATAAAAAGCACAAACTCTTGTTGACCCTGAACACAACAGGGACACAATAATCCGACTGACTGATCACAGAGAATTTAATCTAATGCTGCGTTCAAGTCCTGTGGGACAGAACGTAGACGTGAAACACAGTTGAGACCTCATGGATGTCGATTTATTGGTCAGAAAATGGGAATTATGGAAATTTTCTCATGATGTGATTTGTGTTTATGGTAAATGTGTTTGCACCTGAAGGCATCGTGAGCCTGTTTTCTCAGAAGCAGAGCGAGTAGAAAAGACGCTCTGCAGTTAAAGTCTGTGATTTCAGAGAGATCAGCAGGTCGACTCAGAGGCTTTACAGTCACGTTCACATCCCGAAAGAATAAAAATAAGAATAAAAAATGTTTTTCTCTCATTAAACTGCTAAAACAAACAAACAAACACTCGACCTGCTGAACTCTCACTCTAACTTTATCCAAAAAAACAATACGAGACTCGGCCTGTAGGGAGCGCTGTCGCTGTCTGCTCGGAGAAGTTTGCAGCACTGCCGACATCCACCGGCGCTAAATGATGATGTCATAATTACCAAGCGACAGAGGCCCTCTGCCGGCGGTGGAGACGGTGGAGCGGATGCTGCGCCGTCGCCGTATTGAGACTTTTGTTGGTCGAGCTGAAATCTTTGATCTTTTCTTTGTGTTTGCTGATGTTTGCACCTTTTCTGACTCACCTTCATATAACGACGCATCATAATATTAGAACAACGTCATCGCAAATACGCAGCAGGATGAAAAAGATGATTGAAAAATAAAAAAGAACAAGATAAAAGACTCAGTGTCAGACTCGTTTTTTTAGTCCTGTTACAGGAATCATTTCATGACTTTCAGGTACGTTTTTCTAAAGTGGGACAAAAAAAAAAGAAAGTCTTTCTATGACACACATTTCTATAATGCATTATAAATGTACTTATAATGCATCATACTGTGCTCATAGTAATGTTTAGCTGATTTTGAGAAGCTGAATGTATGAAGCATCGTTTGTCCCATAATTTGAACTTTTTCTCAGATTTTAAATTTCTGCAGAATTTGAATTAATTCTTGTTTGATTTGTGGTTTTGGCTCAAACAGAAACAGAAGCAGAGAATTCATGAAAATTCAACTTTGTATGAATTTTATACCCAGAAATGTTAATATTTTTTGACATCTAACCTTTATGGAAACTAAAAATTAGTTTCCATCTTCAGGCCAATATTAGAAAAGGATTATAGTGTATGTATATGTTTTATAATGCATTATAATCACTGTTACAACAAATGATCATGTGATCATCAGTTACTGTAAACAAACACTTTGTGCTTTAAGTAGAGAAACTAAATGCCTGAGGTATAAGCAGATATAATACATCACAAGGTGGTTATAAGTTGTTATAAGTGTCTCTGTTTGTTTTAAGTAAAGTTTAAAAAAAATCTATGCAAGAACAAAAACAAAAAAATTATTTTCACATCTGCAATTTGACTTTTTATTTGATTTGACTGACGTCTGCATTTCACTGTGTAATGTGTAAACTACTTAGTTACTTTTACAATCGAGTTCTGATACAGTCCAAACCTTTAGACGATCTGATCACAAACAGACCAACGAAATAAAAACAAACAAACAAACAAACAAATTGGACACAGAAACCTCTTTGACTGAATGTTGCTGTTGATAATCTATTAAACATAAACTATTAAAAAGTAACTAACAGTTACTAAGTAGTTTTTTAGAAGAATACTTTGTACTTTTACTTGTAATTGAGTAACATTTCATTCATGTACATTTTTTATTATTAACTTTATTGCAGACAAATGTTTCTTTTGTGTACACTGCAATGTTTTGTATAAATTATATAAATATAAAGACAGAAATGAAATGACACAAACTCAACCTGAGAACCACAAAAGAAAAAATAAATGAATTAAAATAAAACAAACAAACAAAAAAGGAAAAAGGAGGTGGTGGGTTAGTGCCTATCTACTGCAAATCCTGGGTTCTGTTAATATAATTAATATAATAAGATTCTTCAGGGTGGATCTTATTCAGTTTTTGTCTAAAGTTTCTTCTCTTGTTGTAAAACATATAAACTTAGTTTAGGTGGATCTTATTCTAGGCTGCTGAACAGATGCATGTCAGTGGTGTTTATTGTCTCCAGCAGATTAATACACGAGTTATTTTCTGGTTTCATCATTTAACAAGTTGTTCATTCAGGTGTTGTGGGGGAGATTTTCAGTCTGTGTGTGTGTGTGCAGGTGATCAGAGGAGTCGATCAGGTCGATCAGGAGCAGAGTTACTTCCTCTGTGACTCTGCAGAGCTGCGACATGAACACATGAAATGAAAGAGAGGAACCCTGAAGGCATCGTGTCAGGTTCACTGCGGAGCCTTTGTTCACAAAGAGCCTGAAGGTTTCATCATTAAAGTTTCAGCAGCTTTCATGTTCAGACGACCTCGACTTTTCCTTTTGTATTAAGATTTCATTCAACGAACTTCTGTTTTATTTATATTCAGAAGAAAAACAGCGACACAGACCTTTAAAAAGACGACATATAGAAGATAATGACAGTCTGATCATGAGTCTGTAAATCACTCATTACTGAGAACTGAGACGAAACTGTATCTTAAAAAAATAAAATAAATCTAATACAATATATTTTAAAAGATCAAACAGACCAACCGCCTGCTGATGAAATGTTTTTATTAGACGTCAAGTCGTCGTCTTACAGAGTCCATGCAGACATTTTATTTTTTAA
>JAWZSL010000001.1:43311636-43314136 GCA_034769285.1 Lutjanus argentimaculatus | reverse complement strand
ATTTCATTTCTCCTCCTTCTTGATATTGGCATTAACCTGTATTGATAAATTAGGATAACTTTAGTCTGTCCTCTTTCCATTTCAGATGAATGTCATGTATTTAGACTTTTTCAACAGGTAACGACATGGAGATTATAAGTGTATCAACGTCTAATTGGAAAACTGGTCATACCTCGCAACATGACAAATTTAAGTTGAAATGCCACTCTGCCTTAGACTGATCCTCAGATGACACTTGGTCTGTGTGTGTGTGTGTGTGTGTGTGTGTGTGTGTGTGTGTGTGTGTGTGTGTGTGTGTGTGTGTGTTTGTGTGTGTGTGTGTGCGTGTGTGTCTGTCAGCCCCCCCCCCCCCCCCCCCCCCCCATCTCAGGAGAGATAAGGAGACACATTCCTTTAGTCTAAAGTGTATATAGGAATACCTATACCCTGTATAATATGATGTCATAACAGGATTACCATTTATGACTTTGCAAACCTGATTAATCTTGTATATTACTTCTTATAAATTGATAACATCTGGTTTATTTAGTGTTAATTAAGTGTGTATTAATGTGGTACTTCTCAGCAACTGAGAAAGGTCAAACTTTAAACATGGAAGCATTAAACTTTAATAAACTTTATCAATCCTTTAAGAAAGAATTTGGAACAAGGAAAAGAGTTAGGAAGATAGATTTATACAGAGGAGTGGTAAAGTTTCGCGCCACTGAGACCAGAACCCGGCCCCTTCCTACAGAAGACTACAAAGAGCTTCTCTACTCTACACAGTCTTCAGAGACACAGAGATGAAGATTCTTCGGGCAGAGACTCTCTAGATTCCAGTTCAGTACCCAGTCTTCAGTACAGTCCTTCAGCTACAAGGACTCTGTTCAGCCTCATGATGGTCAACGCCTGACCCTCTGCTTACAGGCGGGACAGGCCTCTGGTCTGTCCTGCCAGGAGGCCAACTCTCTGCCTGACATAGAGAGGACAACTTAACACAAGCCGCACCAAACGTGAGGAACGTGGTGCGTGATGATGACCTCTGCGAGAGACAGAAAGACTCAGATTTCAAAATAGAGAAACCTACAAGAACTCTGAAATGCCTGATCTTCTAATAAAACCAAAGTTAGAAGAACCAGGGCAGCTGCTTCCATCTCCACCCAAGTGGAGGTGTGTTGTGAAGATGGTACGACTCTGCTGCCTGCAGAGACAAGAGATCCAGAATGCCCAAGCATGCCGCTCCAACGCGCTCCAGACGAGAGGAAAAGACAGATCAGCTGCCAGCGTGGGACCCTCTGAGAGAACCCAAGAGCCTGAGACCTGGCTTGTCTGTCCTCCCTCCTCCAGAGCAACCCCCTTTCTAGTCATCCAAAGAACCAGGTGATAGAAATGCTTTTCCTGTGACATTTGGGGTTGATGCTCTAGGTTATAGAGTAAGAGTTAGGTTTAGATCAAAACTTAGGATCTCCCATTGATAATGATACCTAACTATTTCAAATATTCTCTTTTTGGCTTCCCATCTCTCTCAACTGCTGAATGGTGCCTTAAACAGTGAATTTCACTGCTTTGTTTTAAAGATGTTGTCCACTTATGATTTAATGACTTAATAATGCATCTGACTGAGATCTGCTTGATCTGATTTGGTGGTCCTTATTCACAAACATAGGATGCTGCATTGATGCTTCAGTCATTCAATCAGTTATGCTTTTGTTCATTGTTGTTCTCATTGCATTTATTATATTTGCTCATGTTTGTCTTTACATTATATGTGGTCATATTTGTTTATTTGTTCATTTATGCTTGGTAGTTATTGTGTCTAGTTAGTACTTAATAAATCTTTCATTTATAAAGAAATGATCATGTGAGTTTGTGTGTATGAAATATGACAGTCACTGTACACAGGGAGAAGAACTCCGTAGCAACCGCAGACTGAGTCTCAATTAATGAATTGGCTATCAATTTCCCTTTTTCAAGGGTGGTGCCCAGAGGTTTATTTAATTTGAATTCAATTTGGGTATTTAATATAAGTAGCTACTGACTATTTCTGATAGCTGGAAGTGATTGTATTTCCTCTACTTCCTCTTAACAAAATAAAGTATTTGCTCTAACCCTAGTCAAGCATATTCCACTACACTCATGATATACAGTCTCTAGAAGTGTATGATTGAACCTTTTCTGATGGTCTAATGTTAAAAAAAACAGACAAAAATTGTAATAACTCATAATACTGAATTTCAAGATTTAAGAGTCTGCACTCAAATATCATGATAGTATTGAATCAGCCTTATTATGTCGACTCTAATTCCTGCTGTAAGACATCTTGTTAATTTTTGCAAAATATTTTTGATATAATTTCCCCACTGATACTGGAGTTTGGGGCTGATATCAGTAATAAAAAGGGACCAAAAAAAAAAAAAGATTTTGATAAATGTATCATCCCTCTCCTCCACCCCTTCGTCCCTCTGCTCATCCTCTTCATCTCTCTCCTCGACTCCTTCGATCCTACTCTTCATCCCTTCAA
>JAWZSL010000001.1:43304136-43309136 GCA_034769285.1 Lutjanus argentimaculatus | reverse complement strand
TGAAGGATGGGAGAACGTTACAGATCTGCACGTCTAATCATTAAATGTCTGAATTTAATTAAAACTTGAAGCCTGGCAGGAAGGCACGGCAATGTGAGTCTTCATCAC
Organism: Lutjanus argentimaculatus; assembly: GCA_034769285.1. NCBI lineage: Eukaryota > Metazoa > Chordata > Actinopteri > Lutjaniformes > Lutjanidae > Lutjanus > Lutjanus argentimaculatus. The sequence continues at coordinate 43,309,028 of JAWZSL010000001.1, read as the reverse complement.
CATCATCATCATCATCAATCATCATCATCAAATAGTCTTAACAGATGAATGTAGGAAACGTAGGTCAGCTCACATTGAAGTGTGATTAGTCAGACAAGAACTGACCTCCTGAGATAAAACATCACATTTCAGAGAACTTTACTCCTGTTTGAATCACACATCATCTGCTTTAAAGAAGAGAAAACATCATAATACAAAGATATGAATCATACAAAATAAACATTTCATTTTATTAATCTGGAGACGTTCATACAAAATGTTCCAGTTAAAAATCTTTGTTGTTCACAAGTAAAATAATCATCATTATACATTAGGCCTATATAAACGCTAAATAAACTGAAAACAATTAGATAATAATAATAATTATTGTTATAATAATAATAATAATGATACATTTTTTTATTCCTCTCAGTTTATCAGCGAGCTTTAATAAAACAGTTACAATAAACAACAAAACATGCAATAATGTATTGATTACAAATAATCATTCATCCACCAATCAATAGAATTCTTCAGCATCATTAGCAGAATGGTTGCCAAGCAACAGAGAAGATGTTTGAAGATTGGAGTGATTTTTTTGTAATAAACCTTTATATTATCTTTTGATAACGCAGGTAAACACAGTGACACTGGTCCCTCCAGAAAGATGTAAATACATTCAGTCAAGTTATTGATGATCTTTGACCCCCATAAAATAATCCCGTCACAAAAAATAGATCCAAACACGTGAAAACAGGACGTACGCTTTGAACCTATTTTTCAACTAGGGATCAATCTGGTGACAATTTTTCCAATAATTGATTCGTTGTTTGGTTGCTTGGCAACATTTTGATAATTGATTAATGCTTTTGAGTTTTTTTTAAGTAAAAAAGTCTCATTCCAGCTAAATGTGAATATTTTCTGGTTTCTTTACTCCTCTCTGACAGTAAACTGAATATTTTTTGAGTTGTGGACAAAACGAGACATTTGAGGACGTCATCTTGGACTTTGATCAACATTTTATAACATTTTATGGACCAAACAACTAATCAATTAATGAAAAAAATGGAGGAGGGTCAAACCAAGTCAGCTCAGTTTATCACCTGTTTGAACTGAGGTTGAATCTGTCAGTGAGGGGAAACAAGATAAACTACAGTTCACCCTCCTGTGCCTGCAGATGTGTGCATACAGATGTGTACATCCTGCTCTGTGTGCTGCAGGTTTGTGCAGTGTTGACTTTTCCTCGTGAACTTTTACCTGCTGACGAAATGTGGATCTAAAAAGCTCATGGTGGTGGCGTCGACCAGTTTACCGACACAAAAACTTTAGTTTAGAAAAAGTTAAGACTGTTTTGAAAAATGAGCCAAAATGATGTGTGTTTGTAATCTTTTATGAAGGCTTCAGATGCAGCTCAGCCAATCAGAATGAAGGACTGGAACTATGTTTTATAACTGTAGATTGTAAAGTGTAAATGAAGACTGCAGCACCTCCGTGTGTGTGTGTGTGTGTGTGTGTGTGATGGATGGTGTTGTGGAGCAGCTCTGGTTCTGTGTGTCCCTCCTGGGATCCTCTCTCTCTCTCTCTCTCTCTCTCTCTCTCTGACACAGTATCTCTCCGTCTGTCCTCTTCGTCTCCTCACCGTCTCTCTTCTTCTAACATTCAGTCCCTCCAGGATTTTCACAAACTGTTTTTGGGATTGTTGCTTAAATGCTACGGCAGCTTTTCTAAAAAATTGTGATGCATCAGCTTGTCTTTGGTAATGAAATTGCAGGAGCAAGTGAAAACTTCAAAAGAAAGTTGTGATTTTTTTTAAAAAATATATATTCATTACAATCAAAGGCAGCTTGTTCCAGAGAGAAAAGAACAGAACAGAACCACACTCTGTCCTCAGTGTTCTAACTAACCTCTACTGCAACCTACTTTTCTTCTGTTGTTCTGTGATTTTCTGGATGTGTTTATGTTATTTTTATATTTTATCTATATTTTCACACCCAAAGCAAACATCCTCAAACCTCCACTGACTGTCAGAACAAAGAAAATCTCTTTATCGATGATTCCTGAAGGTGAACCAGTGAGTTTGATCCTCAGTTCACTAACTGAGAGAGTCAGGGAACAAAATAATGAGGGTTTTCCCTCATAAACACAGCTGACAGACACAGGAGCTGGGTGGGATATTGATATTATATTGATATTGTGACATGAGACGAGATGCTGTTATGTTTTGAACATGTTATATTGTGACATAAGTGTTGTCACTTTACTGTATTAGAGTAAAGTGATGTTATTTTCTGTTTATAGCTGTTCTGTTACCACTTAAGATAAGATCACCTTTATTGATCCCACAGTGGGGAAATTCACATGTTGCAGCAGCTCAGGAGTGACAATAGAATACTTATAAAATAAAGATAAAATACAAAGAAATATATATAAAAGAATTTAAAAATATGAAATTTAAAGTACTAAATTGGTGAAAACTCTACACTCATAACTATATACACTATATACACTTTTAATTTCTACAGATATATGGAGATGTTTGGATATATGGACTATATATGGTTATAACTTCCAATTACTGGTCAGAAATAACGTTTGATGTGATTTGTCCGTATCACCAGACCTACTTTATATACTGTTAAAACTACAGCAGCCATCATTTTCTATAGGATCATCAAATGTTTGCTCTTTGAGAACTGACAGTGTTACTCTGGACCTCATTGGTTCCCAACCTGGGGTCAGAAATCACAGGAGGTCCCCGCGACTTCGTCTGTTCAAAGGTCGTCAAAATCAGGCCCGCACGTTAACCATGACCAGAAAAATTCAGTTACAAACCGTCCCTGGTCTCCCCTACTTTATTTTCAATTGAGTCTAATTAATTAATTAATTATTTATATTTTAACGTCGACTGCCTGTGGCTGAAACAGGTAAAAATTATCACATTTTTTTTCCTGCAAAAAAAAATCACACCTTTCTAACACTTTGTTCAATCAAAATAAGAACGATGACGTAAAAAAAAATTCAAAAGTGACGTCTTTTTTTCCCATTGGATTTGAAAACGTTTGTTTTGTTGAATCAGCTGTGAGAACTCTGATTTATGTGTGTGAGACTGAGACAGAAATCACATATTGATCCAGGAAACATCACACACACTCACACACACACACACACACACACACACACACACACACACACACACACACACACGTTTTTACATGAACAGAAGAGGTGAAGGTCATTATCATCCATCCATCTCGTCTCATCTCCACATTATGAGCTGCAGCTGACTCCGCCCCCTCCACCTCCTCCACCTCCACCCTGCTGCTGCAGCAGATTTAGGACGACGGGCGAGAGACCCTGACACAGGCAGGCAGGAGCAGAGAGAGAGAGAGAGAGGTCGACTAATGTGTCCACAGAGAGACGACAGACAGAAAGAAAAAAATATTCAAATTTCTCTGATTTCAGCTTCTTAAATGTGAATATTTTCTGGTTTCTTTACCTCCTCTCTGACAGTAAACTGAAGATCTTTGAGTTGTGGACAAAACAAGACATTTGAGGACATCATCTTGGTCTTTGACCAAACAACTAATTGATTAATCAAAAAAATAATCGACTGATCAATGCTGATGAAAATAATCATTAGCTGCAGCTCTAAACATATTTACTCAACAACATTTATCCAGAAATACTCTGAAAATCAGAGTTAAAGTCATATTATCACTCTTGCAGTATCAGTAAAAATAATATATATTTTGTGGTGACATTGCAGCAGGTGCCTCACCATCTGAGGCGGAGATCTGACCTCTACTGATGTTTTGCAGTTTGTTCTTAATGTGAAATAAAATTTAAAAAACTGTATAAAATGACAAAACTAACTGAATGTGACATTAACAGCGTCTCCGTCTCTCTGCAGGGCGTCCTCCATCATCACCCTCCTCCTCCTCCTGCTCTTCATCCTGGCGTTAACAGTCCCCCGATCTGTCAGTCAGACCAGCGACCTGTCAGGTAGGTTGACAGCTGCTCTGTGATTGGAGCTCGTTACAGACCAATCAATGACACCGGTTCAGCCCAGTTAAACAGCTGACTGGGACATGGTGGGAATTCCACCTTAAAAACACTTTGTTTTGGATTTTCATCTTTTCAGTTTTGGTTTTGATGTGGTTTGATCTGTTTTAATTATATTCTGTGTGTAGAGCAGAAACCCACACGTGAGGATTAAAAAGATGAAATATGATCCTGATGACGTGTTTTTAACCGTCCACATTGTGAGCTGCATCAGAGGTAAAAAAAAACCTCCGTCGTTCTCGCGGTGCGACTCTGCAGAGCGAGGTTAATTAAAAGCCGAAGCTCTCGCCCCGTGGGACGAGGAATGGATGGTTCCAGAGAGGAGGGTCATTTGTAACACTGTCTGAGGGAGGAGGGAGGCTGAGAGGGGAGGAGGGGGTGGACAGTGGGAGGTCGGGCTGGAGGAGGATGGATGGAGGAACAGATAGTGGAGGGTAGACGGATGGATCTGATGCGAGTGAGTGAACGAGATGAGATGAAATCTGAATGAATCCTGAGTTATTACACCAACAAACTGCTGCAACACTTAAAACACTGTAGATATAAATATGTTTAATGTTCTGGAGATTATACATGTTGCAGTACCGTCAATTCTGGCTCCACTAATGTACCAACATTCTGTTTTATTGTAGAGAAAAATCACCCTGCCTTGTTTGCATTTCTTTAAACCAATCATAAACGTCTTGGGCGGAGCTAAACCCAGGTGCAGCGACCAAGGTGCTGCTACAGAATAGTGTCAAGGGGGAACTTGTTTGGTGGAACATCTGCTCTGGTATTAAAATGACTACATCAATACAAAAGAAAAGCTAACAGCTGTTAGCTGGTCTACATTTCGTACCGTTAGCATCCCA
>JAWZSL010000001.1:43279136-43301636 GCA_034769285.1 Lutjanus argentimaculatus | reverse complement strand
AAGGAACGGTCTCTGTAAGGAACGGTCTCTGTAAGGAACAGTCTCTGTGAGGAACAGTCTCTGTAAGGAACAGACTCTGTAAGGAACGGTCTCTGTAAGGAACAGACTCTGTGAGGAACAGTCTCTGTAAGGAACGGTCTCTGTGAGGAACAGACTCTGTGAGGAACAGTCTCTGTATGGAACGGTCTCTGTATGGAACAGTCTCTGTGAGGAACAGACTCTGTGAGGAACAGACTCTGTGAGGAACAGTCTCTATGAGGAACAGTCTCTGTATGGAACAGTCTCTGTGAGGAACAGTCTCTGTAAGGAACAGTCTCTGTGAGGAACAGTCTCTGTGAGGAACAGTCTCTGTAAGGAACAGTCTTTGTAAGGAACAATCTCTGTATGGAACAGTCTCTGTGAGGAACAGTCTCTGTAAGGTACAGTCTTTGTAAGGAACAATCTCTGTGAGGAACATACTCTGTGAGGAACAGTCTCTGTATGGAACAGTCTCTGTATGGAACAGACTCTGTAAGGAACAGTCTTTGTAAGGAACAATCTCTGTATGGAACAATCTCTGTGAGGAACAGTCTCTGTATGGAACAGTCTCTATAAGGAACAGACTCTGTGAGGAACAGTCTCTGTGAGGAACAGTCTTTGTAAGGAACAGTCTCTGTGAGGAACAGTCTCTGTAAGGAACAGTCTCTGTGAGGAACAGTCTCTGTAAGGAACAGTCTTTGTAAGGAACAGTCTCTGTGAGGAACAGTCTCTGTAAGGACAGTCTTTGTAAGGAACAATCTCTGTATGGAACAGTCTCTGTGAGGAACAGTCTCTGTAAGGTACAGTCTTTGTAAGGAACAATCTCTGTGAGGAACATACTCTGTGAGGAACAGTCTCTGTATGGAACAGACTCTGTAAGGAACAGTCTTTGTAAGGAACAATCTCTGTATGGAACAGTCTCTGTGAGGAACAGACTCTGTGAGGAACAGACTCTGTGAGGAACAGTCTCTATGAGGAACAGTCTCTGTATGGAACAGACTCTGTGAGGAACAGTCTCTATGAGGAACAGTCTTTGTAAGGAACAGTCTCTGTATGGAACAGACTCTGTGAGGAACAGTCCCTGTGAGGAACAGTCTCTGTAAGGAACAGTCTCTGTAAGGAACGGTCTCTGTGAGGAACGGTCTCTGTGAGGAACAGTCCCTGTGAGGAACAGTCTCTGTAAGGAACAGTCTCTGTAAGGAACGGTCTCTGTGAGGAACAGACTCTGTGAGGAACAGTCTATGAGGAACAGTCTCTGTATGGAACAGAGTCTGTGAGGAACGGTCTCTATGAGGAACAGTCTCTGTAAGGAACAGTCTCTGTAAGGAACGGTCTCTGTGAGGAACGGTCTCTGTGAGGAACAGTCCCTGTGAGGAACAGTCTCTGTAAGGAACGGTCTCTGTGAGGAACGTCCCTGTGAGGAACAGTCTCTGTAAGGAACGGTCTCTGTGAGGAACGTCTCTGTGAGGAACGGTACTCTGTGAGGAACAGTCTCTGTAGGAACAGTCTCTGTAAGGAACGGTCTTGTGAGGAACGGTCTCTGTAAGGAACAGTCTCTAGTGAGGAACAGTCTCTGTAAGGAACGGAACGGTCTCTGTAGGAACAGACTCTGTGAGGAACAGTCTTTGAAATGGAACGGTCTCTGTATGGAACAGGACTCTGTAAGGAACAGTCCTGTAAGGAACGGTCTCTGTAAGGAACAGTCTCTGTAAGGAACAGTCTCTGTGAGGAACAGTCTCTGTAAGGAACAGACTCTGTAAGGAACAGTCTCTGTAAGGAATGGTCTCTGTAGGAACAGTATTCTGTAAGGAACGTTCTGTGAGGAACAGTCTCTGTGAGGAGCAAGTCCCTGTGAGGAACAGTCTCTGTAAGGAACAGACTCTGTAAGGAACACATTAGTCATCAGTATTATTATCACATATTGACCCGTCATCGTCTTCATCCTCCATCTCATTAACTTGTCCATTATAAATGAGGACCGTCTCTGATTTGATTGATTGATTGGCTGAAGACTGAATGCTGGAGTCAGTCCTGAAACCATTAGCCAATCAAATCAACTGGAAGGCAATTAGTCGCTGCTAATTTAAATGATTAATTGGCCACTTAAGTGTTTTGTGAATTGAAAATTCCAGTGTGAGGATTTGCAGTTTCTCTTTTTAATGCAGTCATCAGTCAGAGTTATCTTGCATTTAGAATGGTTATAAATACTACACTACCCATGAGCCTCAGCAGTTAATGTGGAAAAAAAACATCATTCAGAGCAATAGAATCAGAGTTCTTAACATCTTAATCAGCAGATCACCAAACGGCCACTTATAAGTTGAGTCATTTTTTAATAAAAAAAAATCCCAATTCTCTGATTTCAGCTTCTTAAATGTGAATATTTTCTGCTTTATTTACTCTCTGACAAAAAACAATAAAGTATTTTTGGATTGTGGACAAAACAAGACATTTGAAGACGATCTCAGAATCTGAGAAACACTGATCGACATTTTTCACCATTTCTGACATTTCAGGGACCAAACAACTGATTAATTGATTAATCGAGAAAATAACCAACAGATTAATCATCACTGGAAGTAATAATGAATTGCAGCACTAAAGTTCTTCTAGACATAAATCTGTAATAAACACTGTTTTCTTTAAGTGCCTCGTCAAATGTGTACATATGAGTTATTTGATATCATTTATTGCATATTTTCTGCCACGTTTAACCATTTTTGACCACTCAATTGATAAAAATGGTCAGAAATCCTCCAGAATACCACATTAAGACACCAGGACTTTGAGTAACACCTCAGAAAAATCCATGCTGCGATTTGGGGTCAAAAACTTTTGACATTTGTAGATTTCTCTAGGAATTGTAATCGTACTGTGAGGTCACTATAGGTCCTTTTACAGAGAGGGGTCAAGGTTCAGAGTTTCACTCTGATGAGATGGTTACCAGGAGACGAACATCATCAAACTGAAAACAGCTGGTGTCAATGAATCCACAAGAGTCTCAGCTTTCAGTCAGACCAGTTGATGATATTCAGTTCTGTTTATGGACCACAGTGTGCAGAAGTATTCAGATATAACAGGTGAGAATAAAACATTTAGCCTGTGCTGCATGTAAAAATCTGCACGGTGTGGACATAAATAGACACGTCTGCAAAGGGGAGAGTCTCGAGTACACGTAGAACCGTTTTCATTCACATATCTGGAGGTCAGAGGTCAAAGAACCCCTTTGAAAAGACTGAATCTGTGGGATTCATGTACAGTAACTTGTTTCACAAGTTTTCCCAGCCTGACAAAAATAATCCTGTGCTGAGATATTTTCAGAATAAAGGTCAGGGTCAGAAATCTGTCTATATCTGGCCAAAAATATTATCAGTCTGTTTGCATCTTTCTCTCTGTGCTCTGATTTGGTAGAATCTTTGATTTTGTGCAGCCAGATCTGATGAGGGAGAAGCAGTAGAAAGAGGAAGTAGAAGAAGCAGTAGAAGAGACAGTAGAGCGTCAGATAAAGTCCTCCTCCTCCTCCTGACTGCAGCTCAGATCAGTTCCAGTGTTTTAATGGAGCAGCTGCCCTCTGTGCTTTTAATCCTTTAATGAGATGGAAGTGTAATAACGTTGTTCCTTTAACGAGGCCAGTTAACGACGACATCCACTAAGCTCTGTTTGATTCTCACATAAAAACTCTGAATCAGAGCCGACGGGAGCGACAGCCTGGACCGGACCCAGAGAGACGGAGACGGACAGAGATGTTCCTCTGTTCTTTAACTTCACTCCGTCGTTCATTAGATCGTAAAGTTAGAAAAGAACTTCGTAACAACAGACTCAAGTTTTTGCTCATTTGAACTTTTCCTCTGTCCAGGACGAATTATCAGGACCATTATTAATCGATTATTAAATTAACCACCAACTATTTTGATAATTGATTAATCGGCATTCCTCTCTCTTTGTGGACAAAACAAGACATTTGAGGACGTCATCTTGGACTTTGATCAACATTTTATGACATTTTATGGATCAAACAGCTAATTGATTAGTGGAAAAAAAATCAATTGATTAATTAACTGATTAATTGTTTTGAGTCATTTTTTTTATTGGACCTATTTTTCAATTGATTGAAGATTGTGACGAGATTAATTTATCGATTACTCATTTTGAGACATTTTTCAAACAAAAAAAGTTCAAATTCTCTGATTTCAGCTTCTTAAATGTGAATATTTTCTGGTTTCTTTACTCTCTGACAGGAAACTGAAGATCTTTGAGTTGTGGACAAAACAAGAAAACGGATCAACATTTTTCAGCATTTTCTGACATTTTTAAAACAAACAACTGCTGATTGATTAGTCGAGAAAATAATTTACCAATCAATCGACTATGAAACTAATCGTTAGTTGCAGCCCTCGCCACAATAAGATCATGAAAAACAACAATTAGACTCAACTTTTATATCAGTTTTCTACCTGAGAATGGAACAAAGCATCAGACACATTAACCAACACAGTCTCTAGTTCACAGACACAGACTTTACATTTAATTACACTCAGCACAACTTTCAAACTAATATACTGTCCACTGCTGTTCTCATGCTGCCGTCAAGCCAGCAACAATAAATATACAACATCTGGCACAACTGCACAATTAATCACAACTGGAATAAAATATCAATATGGCCAAGTGCAATATCCAAATCCCAGAACCAGAACCAAACTGCAATTCTTTGAAAAAGGAGAAATATGAGAAAACTTCATTATAATGAGGTTCTGTAGAGCTGCAGATCATCTGACCTAAAAATCAGATGAAATAAAACATGTCTGTTCGGTTCAGCCCGTCAATAAATATCATCAATAAATATCATTTTGTTCAAAATAATCACAAGTCTCTAACATTAGACTTTCAAAGTACAACTTTTCTGAGGTACATTTCAGATGACAGCTGCAGTTTGGTTTGGGTGAGAAAGATCTTGTGGTCGAAGATTGTTTGTGTTAAAATAACCACATGAAGCAATCAACACTTTTGGTATTGGTCAGGAACTGAAACCTGGTCTGACATGTGAAAGTCCTGCGTTTGACCCGCCCGTCCACTCTGTCCACTCTGTCCACTCTGTCCTCCTCCCTGTGTGAACTTTAAGGACTTTGTTCAGATGTTGCTGCTCAGTCATGATATGATGTTACTGTAATCTTAAACATTTACGAAATGCTGACTATTAAAATAACATATAATAATCTTTATTCAAAGTGTTTTACAGGAGGAAATAAAATCAGAGAAAAAACAATCTTTAGATAAAAACATAGAACAAGCGGAAGAAGTATAAAAACATATAGAAAACAGTTAATTAAAAAGATAAAATTAATTAAAAGCAGGGTCATAAAAATAAGTCTTGAGCTGTTTCTTTAAAAATATCAACAGAAGTTGTTTGTCTAATATGAGGTCGGGGTGTGTTCCAAACCTTTGGTGAATAAAAAATGAGGCTGCTTCACTGTTTTGTAGTTCACTTTAGGAAGCCGCTCTACGAGACCTAAGAGGGCGGATTAGAACGTACTCGGAGAACCAGTCGTAACAGTGTGACGTGCTGAATCAGCTTGTTCTTGTTCACTTCAATCATTTTTATTGCAGCAAAATGTGATTTTCACTCAAACTGACCGACGTCGTCATAAAAACCTCTGCTGACCTCACCAGAGTCTCAGCACCACCTAGTGGACTGAAAAAAACACCGGAGCTTATTCATCTAAAACCAGAAAGTTCAATTTGTATTTGCAGTATTCATAATCTAATTTATTCATTTAAATAAAAGATCAATACTTGCTGCAGATGTATTGATACAATATTTACAGTACATATTGCTCTGTATTGATTTGTTCACCTGTACAGCTGATGGATGAGCTGTTCTTCCATCTCTACAGTTTGTTGTGTTTCTTGGTTCCGTTTGAAGGGACTCTCTGCTGTTGAACTGACCTTTGACCTCTCTGCCCCGCCCCCTCTCCTCAGAGCCCATGTGTTATGACTGGGGGGAGTCCAGAGAGGCGGAGGTCTCCGTCTTGGAGGGGGAGGTCGGTTGGCTCTCTTGTCCTCTTTTCTCTCATCCCTCCGTCTACAACTACACCTCCACCAAGAGCGCCGGACACGACCTCTACTGGTACCGCCTCCCCGAGGGTCACGACCTGGAGCAGCCAATCACGTCCAGGTATGACTGCAGGAAGTCCTGATCAGCTGATTCTGAACCGTTTGAGTCCTTTTTTGTTTGGTGCTTTACTCTCTTATGGCAGAGTCACTACTGGAGCTGAGGTCATAAAATAAAAGTGAAACCCAGGGTACTATGTTCCCAGCACACTATGTTCCCATGGTCCTGTTCTCCCAGGGACCTACGTTCCCATAGTTTTATGTTCCCAGCACACTATGTTCCCATGGTCCTGTTCTCCCAGGGACCTATGTTCCCATTGTTCTATATTCCCAGCATCCTATGTTCCTAAGGTGCTGTGTCCCCAGGGTCATATGTTCCCAAAGTACTATGTCCCAGAGTCCTATGTCCCCAAGATCCTATGTTTCTAGCACACTATGTTCATCAGGGTCCTATGTTCGTAGACTCCTATGTTCCTAACATACTATGTGCCATGGTCCTATGTTCCCAGGTTCCTATGTTCTCAGCATACTAAGTTCCTAAGGTCCTATGTTCCCCTGAACCCTGTGTGTTCCCTCACTGATACACACTCTCCCTCTCTGACAGTAAGTGGAGCGTAACGATCTCCCCTCAGGACAGGATGGATGGTGTTTGGAGACGAGCGTCTCGATTAGCGTCACTCAGAACATCGGAGTTTGTTCTAATTGAATCGTGTCTGATTTACGTTGATGTGGTTCTGTGCAGCTCGCGGCTCAGTAAAGACAGAGAGAGACTGTGGCTGCAGCCGGCCGTCACCGCCGACACCGGACAGTACATCTGCATGCTGCGGTAAGACTCACACGCTGTTTTCTTCTCTTTGCATCGACCTTCAATCTGCTTTTTATTTTCATTTTTAACTATTTAACAGTTTGTTTTTGGGAGCAGAAGAAAACCTCATATTAACATTTGGTAACTAAACCTGTCTGCTTGATGCAGAGATAAACGTTTGGGTTCCAGAGTGACACAATGAGCTCATAGTTTCTCCACAAAGAATTAAAAAATAGAGCGTGAATATTATTTTCTGCAGCTGTACAGCTGATTTATATCAATATACTAAATATGATGAAGTATTAAAGGTGTTTTTGGGGAACAAATCAGAATTTTGATCATAGGGTTGAAATATGAAGAAAAGTCATAATCTGAAGAGAAAAATATTTACAAGAAAGAAACAGACACTGCATCATGATAATAAAGTGCATGTATGCTGCACAGGTAGTATCCTTTTTTGTAAAAGACTTGTGACCCGTGCACAGTTCTGGTCTGAGTCTGTGGTTCTCTGTCGCCTCCAGTTCTCCATCAGGAACCGTCTCATCCACTGTGTTGGAGACAACAAGAGTTTGTATGTTTCACTGTAAATGTACGTCAGGTAAACCACCTGTGATAAAGAGCAGCACACAGCTGCTGTCTCGGCCAATCGGCTCGAGGCACAAACAGGTGATTTAAGGCTGCGGCAGGTCTCAGATCAGCAGCAGAGCATTACAGGAGACGTATTACGCTCATCGTCAGGTTCATACGTTTAGAGCAGGTTTACACGATTTATAATGGCCGTTGCTGCAGCAGATCTATTTCCCCTCTGTCTGAAACACTCTGTCCCCCCTCCCAGAAAGCCCAGTCTGCTCTGATTGGTCAACTCTCTCCTCTTTGGAGCAGGCACCACCCACTGTGATTTATTAAATATTCAGTAGGTGGGACTATCACCTCTGTGGCATCATAAGGGAAGCAAATCTGACTGGCCTTTTAGAAATCACATTTCTGAAAGAGGGAGCAGACAAAACAGAGAGATGATGGTCTTTTCTCATATTTTGGGGACTTAAGAGACACTGGGGACACATTTTTTTGTTGAAAACCCATAAAAAAGGTGTTTTTTGCGTAATATGTGACCTTTAACGTACCGCAGAAGATCTGCTCTCCAGAGTCATGACACATACTGGATTTAAAACTTTATTCCTTGAAGGTGTTTTTCAAATACACCAACTTTATTCTCAATTTCATTCATTTCATTTTAAAATTTGCCATTTTTTCCCTGTAATAGTGGCTCAACACTCTGATCAACTATGCTTTTAGTCTGTTTTTGGGGAGATGTCGTAATGATGAAATGTTGGAGCAGAATTTCTGTATTGTCATTTCTCACATTGGGCCTCATGCATGAATGTTTTCTTACTTTTCTCTCATATTTGTTCTCAAACAAAGCAGTCAGAGGAAAATAAGAAAGATGTACGACGGATTCATGAAACGTGCGCTGACAGCTGAGTCTGTTCTTACCAACTTGAGTGTGTTCATGAAACGTGTTGGAGCAGAAAGTTTGTAATCAGCACGTAGAGATAAATTCATATAAGGGCAACAGACTGAAGCGCCTGTGCAAACCACAAAGGAACAAGATGCTGAGAGGTGATGGTAAACTAAGAAAAGAAAAGAAAAGAAAAGAAAAGAAAAGGAAAGGAAAGGAAAGGAAAGGAAAGGAAAGGAAAGGAAAGAAAGGAAAGAAAAGAAAAGGAGATGTCACTGAAGGATAGAAAGAAAAAGAAACTTTTTTATAGACCTGGAGGAGCAGATTGGAGCATCGTTGGAGGTGCAGACTGGTTCAGGCTCCCTGCAGCGTTCAGACAAGTTCATTTGCAGTAATGGTCACAAAGAGGAATATGACGCTCTCTGCAGAGCTGCTGCAGAAACATCAGTAATGACACTGATAAAACTCGGTACCTGTCACAGGGCTCAGTGTGTCTGTTAGTTTGGGACTCGATGTCCACAGAGCGCTGGTCCAGCAGTGGGTTGCTGGTTTTCTTTGTCCACTCCGGCAGCATCTTCATCTGCCTTTAGGGCTGGGGCGAAAAAAAAAAAATCGATTCAGATCAATTTTCCTTTGCATGGTCTGATATCGATTCATAAAATCCCCAAACTGATCTTTTCTTTTTCAGATGTGTGGTACGTCCTGCATTTTTAGCCCTGTTGTCTCACCTGACCAGCTTCTGATGCGAGATTTCACTAATTTTAGTGTGTTTGTCAAGTCATGTTTAATAAAAAGTGCATGATCAATGTCACACCTTTAGGGTCAATTCTTAATGTAAACACTAATATGTTAATAACGCACCAGGTTAGAAGGTTCCTTGTACAAAATGAAGCATTGGTTCTCTGAGAATCAGTTTCATATCCAAGCAAAATTGGGATTATAACTGAAAATTCCCCAACTGAATTAAAATGAATCATGAATCAAAGGGAATCGGGACCTTGTGAATCAAATCAAATCAGTTTGGGAGATCTGAATTGATACCCAGCCCGACATCTCACACATTTTATCAGATCAGTCCAATAAAACAGAGAGACGAGCCTGAAGGACAGTTTGCAGGTTGTGTGAGTTCATTTCCTGATAAACACGTTTACTGTCCTGCAGTTTTACAAGGATCAATAGTAGAACCCACCGACTGTAAATGTGGTCTTTTAAGAAATATCATTACAGATTTTTAGTTTAGCTAAAAGTGACATATGTAGTTTTACAGCTGTGGGCCCTGCAGCTTTAAATAAGTGAGAGAACAAGTTCCCTTTCAGAGGAGATCAGATCAGGACTGAAGTCACAAACACAAAGTGATATATTGAGTCTCATCCAGTGATTTTTAAAGAAGAAGCTGGAGCTGCTCTAACATCAGGTCCTTCAGACAGAATCAGTTTCGATCCTCTCTCCATCTCGTTCCCTCCTCGTTCCCTCCACACTTAATCAGCTAAAGTGGCTCTGAGAGCGTCTAAAGATCTGCTGCTGCTGATCCTCTCACGATTACACAAATGGAGACTCAGATTTGAGTCGTCAGCTGGCGACGGTCCAGAGCTGCATGTGTGACACCCGGCAAACAGGATCAGTTCATCAGCTGAGAGGAGGTCTGCAGGTCAGAGGAGGAGGAGGAGGAGGAGGAGGAGGAGGAAGGACTGCAGGGTTTAAAACACTCCATGGTGGTCCTGAAGAGAGAGATTGATGGAGAGCTCTGCAGCCGTCAGCTGTGAAACAGGCTGTAATGTGATCCTGTGACATGTCTAGTCTAGTTTTTCAACACTATGCACGTAAACGTGAGGTTGAACGTGCCCAGTTAAGGGACATTGGTCAAACATGTTTATGTCCATTTTGCAGTCGAGGTGGAGCTTAATCGTTTCATTAATCCTGTCACAATCTTGTCAATTGAAAAATAGGTTCAAACGTGAAAACAGGTGGAGCGCACCGTGCTCAGACGTCAATAATTTTCTCAATTAATTGATTAGTTGTTTGGTCCATAATGTCAGAAAATGTTGAAAAATGTTGATCAAAGTCCAAGATGACGCCCTCAAATGTCTTGTTTTGTCCACAAGTCAAAGATCTTCAATTTACTGTCAGAGAGGAGTAAAGAAACCAGAAAATATTCACATTTAAGAAGCTGAAATCAGAGAATTTAGACTTTTTTTGTTTGAAAAATGTCTCAAAATGAGTAATCAATAAATTAATCTTGTCACAATCTTCAATCAATTGAAAACTAGATTCAAACATGTGAAAACAGGTGGAGCGCACAGACATACATCCGGACGTACGTCCCTGCGCACCTGTTTTCACATGTTTGGACCTATTTTTCAACTAGTGATCAATCTGTCAATAATTTTTCCAATAATCGATCAGCTGTTTGGTCCATAAAATGTCAGAAAATATTAAAAAATGTAAGTCTAAGATGACGTACGTCAGTGCGCTCCACATGTTTGGACCCAGTTTTCAGTTGATAGACTTTAAAGGCGACCGTAACAAACAATTTGACAAAATGTTGTAAAAGCTCAAACGTGTTTGAACAGATTCAGTCATTCGATTTAAACATGTAAAACTCCGGTCTGGTCCTTTAACGTCCGCTGTCCTCAAACTGGAAACTTCCAATCGACTGAGAGGAGATAAATCAGTCTGCAGTGGACGACTTAATGCTGCTTATACATGAATAACACACACACACACACACACACACACACACCCTCGGTGTTTGATGGTAGATGCAGATCAGTGTTCAGTCTCTGCCAGGAAGCGCATTAATGTTCCACGCAGACGTTATCTGAGCTTCAGCTGATCGACATCACGAGCCGGACGCAGAGCGTTCTCGGGTTTTCCCTCCTGTTCTCACGAGTCGTCTGTTCTCAGCCTGGCTCTGCAAACATTGACTTGAATTTTAATTCAGTAATCAATATTTCTATGAAAATATGTTGACATTACTGGGGTAATAAACTGATAATAATGAGTAAATATAGGTGGATGTTATCATAGTATTAGAGACAACTATCTGTTAAATACCTTCAAAATAATGTGAAAATGTTAAAATGCTGAAATTCTTCCTCCACTTGTTCCAAACAGTCACTTTTGTTTCAGGCTTTAAATTATATGTTTAATTCTGTGACTTGTTACCTGGAAACACCTGTCTTAGTTTCTGTGTAATAACATGAATCAATATTAAACCACTATTAAAAAATTAATATTTTATCTGTTATGTTATTAAGTGACAGACATTTATGTTTGGAGACTTTTATTGTGAAATTTTATTCTGAAATGACATGTTTGTCTCTTTCTGCACTGACTTAGTTTTGTTTGGTTTAGTTTTGTGTCGTTGAATTCATTTTGAGGGTTTTTAGGCCGTGGCGTCAGTGCAGTTGTAGAAACCGTGTGGTCAGCGATCATGTGACTCTCACCATCACCACCATCACTGCTCCTGCTCACAGCTCAGAGCTCGGTCTGTCTGATGTGATCTACTTTTATTTTCCTGTCTGATGTCACATCCTGCTGTCTGATGGTGTCTGATGGGTTTCTCAGAAACTCGCAGCTGTGTCTTTCCATGACATTTTGGAAATGAAAGCTCTTTTGTGGTTTGAACTTTGCAACTGTCCTAGATTATTTTTTTCAGTCTTTCTCTTCATCTCTTTAGGAGAGAAGTTAAACTACAAGTCTCTGAGAGCACTGCTGTAAGAAACAACCAATCAAAGAGCTCCAGGTCCTGTTGCTATGATGATGGAGGTTGAGTTGTGTCTGTCTCCTGTCTCTGTCCTGCAGTAACAAGTCATCCTGCAGTAAGATCGCCATGCGTCTGAAGGTGCTGCGGCCTGACGAGGTGGTCCGGGGCCCCTGCGACCCTCCGGTCGCCGTGGCACCAAGTCAGGTGATCATCCATTTGCAGGAGGGGAAGGTGGTGGACTGTCCAGACCTGCAGGACGCCACCAAGATGGCCGACAGCAATCCAACTGTCACCTGGCAGTTTGTGAAAACCATCAGCACGGTAATACATCCATCGATCAACACGTCTGTTACTGCAGCATGTTGAGCCACTGATGATAAAACTGACAAAAACTAAACATTTGACTGGTTACACCAACAAAGATTAATGAAGATTAGTTCAGCAAAACCAGGTTTAAAATGAGTTCATCCAGGTTTAAATTAAGATGAGCTCTGTTGCACACTTTAATTTCTGTTCAGTAAATCCAAGTTTATTGTTGTAAACCGAAATTCAATAGAGTTTAATCAGTATAGAGACGCCTGCTGACCCAAATTAAAACACACACATAATAAATAAATAAATAAATAAATAGATGTCTGAGCTGTTGGGACTTACTTGACTTACTTAATGTTTGACTGCTTTATATTCTTTCACAAAATCGTTTTCTAACAGGCTCAAAAGTTAACAAAACGTTGCACTTTGTTAGCTAGCTAAAAAATAAACAAAATGTTATATTGTTTTCTAGCTGGCTAAACAGTTAACAACACACTTAAATTGTTATGTAGCTAGTTAAAAGGTTAACAAAATATTATATTGTTTGCTAGTTAGCTGAGAAAGTTAACAAACATTACATTGGTTGCTAGCTATGTTAGCCTAGTTAGCCCCCCTTATGAAGCTCTAACTTCTCCGTCTTTGAGAAAACCTTGTCTGAATGATTGGAGCACTACGACTCACAGGAGGCACAGCGAGGGAAAAAGTGACTGACAGACTGTTTAAACTGATCAGCTGGAGAGACAGAAAGAAAAGACGCATCATAAAACTTTGTTGGGTTCAACTTGACTATTTTGCTCAATTCATCTCATAAAAGCAGCCTTTTTAAAAGTTAAACCTCCTCAAGTGTGAACTTCAAGTTACTACTGGATCACACGTTGAGTCTAAAGTCTGGTGCAGCACAGTTTAACCCTGATTTAATCAGGTTTAAAAATTAATCCTCGTTGGTGCAAACCAGCGTTATGTTTTTTGAAGGGTTAGATTCTCCGTAATGATTCATGTTCCTGCTGATTTCACTGTGAACAGACTTTTCAAATAGTTTCAGTGAGACGCTGAAACATGTTGGTGTGTCTGTGAGAGTCACACTGGACTTCAGATTTATTTAGATATGACTTAGAACTGTCTTCAATTTTAGGACAAACACCAGCTGTCTGTTTTGAGAAGGTGAAGATCAGTTTAGTCCCTGTTTAGCCTAGCTTAGCACTAAGACTGGAGGCATGGGGACTGTTAGCTGTTAGCCTAGCATCACCTTTCAACACCTCCAAGTCTGATTAAACGTTACAAACTGAGCTCACAGTGACAATATTAAACCGTTTCTGTCCCATGAACCTGTCATTGAAGTTGACATGTTAAACTTATTTTCCTCTGTCTCTTCTTGTCCCTGTCTGTCCTCTGTGTCTCAGCGGTGTTCACCGAAAATGCACTGGCAGGACCCCGAGATTAAAGGAAACAGTTTGCAGTTTCACATCATGTACAGTACATACCAGGGTTCCTACTACTGCACCGTGCAGTACCAGAGGAAGGGGCGGAGCCTCAACTTCACCAGGAGCATCAACGTCACCGCAGTCTGTGAGACAACAACCAGAACATACTGTTAACAGTAACCCTGCTGCTGCAGACGTGACTGAATGAAACTGTGCTCTGTTTTCTTCTGTCAGACCCGTCCACCGTGTCCAAATTTCCCAGCATCCTGAACCCGGCTGAAGACCAGGTCTACACTGTCAAACAGGGTGAGTCAACATCGGGACCACAGCGCCACCTGTCAGAGAATTAAACTGACTGAATTAAAATATCATTAAATAAGACTTTTAAACTCACAGTTCAGGAGTGAAACCAGAAGGGTCCGATCCAGCCGCTGGATGACTTCACATGTTGACGTCATTGGTTTCTAATTTTTTCATAATAATTCTGATATTTGTGATTTGTCCACTGGGGTGGACGTCTTTATAAGAGCCCTGCAGGAGACACTGTGGAAAATGTCTCTGCCAACAAGGACAAAAGTGGACGCCAGGGGTGGACAATACGACCCTAAAATAATATCGCAATATTCTGTGATAACAATATTCTTGACAATGTGACAGAATACTCATAAATGTTTTTGGTTTAGAGCTCACAGCAGCTGTTGAGTTCTTCTCACAGGATGTCTGTCTCTTGCTGTATTCAACTGAGACGCAAAATGTCTACAAAGACACACAAAACAACACAAACAAAAAGACTCAAGCTACCACAAATAGACACAACATGATTAGAAAGAAATAAAACCACCCCAGAGATGCAAAATGACCACAAAAAGATGCAAAACACCCACAAAAAGACTCAAAATGACCCCAGAGATGCACAGAACAACTACTAAGAGACACAAAGTGACTACAAAGAGACAAAAAACAACCACAAAAGACACAAACCAATCACGAAGAGATAGAATATGATTACAAAGAGATGCAAAACCAACCCAGAGATACAAAAGGGTTACAAGAAATGAAAAACAAAACAACTACAAGGGGACACAAAATAACTGCAAAGAGACATAAGATGTCTGCAGAGAGACAAAAACACAACCACACACACACAAAACGACTACAGAGAGGCACAAAACAGCCTTGTTAAGTGATTATTTACTGGTTTTACTGGTGCAGCCCTCTTGAAATGAACTGGTCTGTATGTGGCCAGTGAACTAAAATGAGTTCGACACTGCTGCCTGAGTTAGTTGTTGGATTTAAATATGTGGAGATTTTTGTATTAATGATCATATTAATCATATGAACACATAATAAACTAAAATAATCGATCTAAAAACTAGGTTACATCTTAATAAGTTGAAAAAGATGTTGAAATGATGGAATTGTTCTTCATCTCTTGAGTTTGTTTTCGTCTGACAAACGATCAGATGATGAAACAGAAAACTTCTCTTCTGTTTACTTTGCAGTCACTGAGAGCAGGTATAAAATAATTGCCACTGTAATCATTTTTTAGTGCGTGCAGTGGATCCAGATGGGAGCTTCCACTCGTCTGTTCCAGCAGCATCACAGTTTCTCCTCCTCCACCTGCAGCTGGAGCACATAAAGCTGCTGTGGCGGTGATGGAGAGGCAGCTCCGCCTCTGCCAACAACTTCCTGTAAATTGGTTTTCCTGAGAGCAGCTCGCAGGAGGTTCAACATTCAAAAAGTTAATTGTCCAGACAGAATTGGGCTGCAGGAGCTCATAAAACAGAACAAGCCGTTAACGACGTGTTCGGACGCACTCGCCATCAAACCGCGCGTCACATGTTCATATATACTGTAGAGATGGTGTATCTTACTGCTGATGAGAGCAGACAGTCTGTGAACAGCAGGGTTACAGAGTCCACCCTGATTAATGATCAGTGTGCTTCATGTAGAGACAGAGAGACAGGGAGACAGAGAGACAGGGAGACAGGAGACAGAGAGACAGGGAGACAGAGAGACAGGGAGACAGAGAGACAGAGAGACAGGGAGACAGAGAGACAGGGACACAGAGAGACAGAGAGACAGGGAGACAGAGAGACAGAGACAGAGAGACAGAGAGACAGAGAGACAGGGAGACAGAGAGACAGAGAGACAGGGAGACAGAGAGACAGGGAGACAGGGAGACAGAGACAGGGACACAGAGAGACAGGGACACAGAGACAGAGAGACAGGGAGACAGAGAGACAGAGAGACAGGGAGACAGAGAGACAGGGAGACAGAGAGACAGGGACACAGAGACACAGGGACACAGAGAGACAGAGAGACAGGGAGGCAGAGACAACTACTAACTACAAACAACTACACAGAGACACAAAATGACCACACGGGGATGCAAAACAACTACAGAAATACAAAACAGCCTGTGTATGGTGGAGTTTAGAGGGGACCCAGCAGGCTGGTGGTGTGGAGAGACCTTGGACACCCATATTCATTTGTTTGTCCTGTCTGAAGGCTCAGAGATGGTGGACATCAGCTCATGAGAATATTGACCTGGTCATGGGTCAGTATACATACGGGGGGACTCTGACCCGCTGCAGGGGGATCAATGAACCCCAAACTAGGTGGATCCACACAGTCATGATGTTGGGGAGACAGATCCTGTGAAAACTAATAAAAAGGTTTGAAATCCAAACAACTACAAAGAGACAAAGTGACAAAGAAGAGATGAAGAACAGCTTCATAAAGATACAAAACTGTGACACAAAGACACCAAACAAATACAAAGAGATTCAAAACAACAACACAAAGTGTTTATCGTCATCGTCTTTTTATGAGACCAAACATGACGTGGGATCCTGCTCACAGACCAGCTGAATCATTATACAGAGATTCATTAAATGAAGTTTTAATTCGAATTACTGAGGTCTAACTGTAAATATTCTCGTCCCTGTCAGACACGAAGGTGCGTCTCTGGTGTAAAGCTCTGTTCCCCTACCTGGACTCTGGTTTAAGGGACATCTGGTGGACGGTTGACGGGAAGACGCTGGACAAACTTCCAGACCATCATCGATTCTCCCAAAACATCAGGTGACAACACATCAGACAACAAAAACTAAGACATGAACAGACTTAAAAGCAAAAGCATGTCGAGAAACTTGACTCAGATTTCCCTCTTAAAGACATAAAGCCGTTCTGGTCTGCAGCATTCAGACTGTTCAGTCTCTTCAAAATAAAGTCTGTCTCCTGGTTGATAAATGTCGCTCTCCCGCACAGCCCCCCTCCATGAACTCTGTGATTGTCACGGATCAGTAGTGTGTTTGAATTATGGTCCAGAGCTCAGCAGGTCTCTGCAGGGTCAAACACAGGATTTATTGGTTCAGTCTGACTGTAATTTTATTTTGAAATATTCGATGTGCGTGTCTGTCTGCAGACTGCTGAAGTACGACTACGGCGACCGGCTGGAGGAGAGCGAGCTGTTCATCACGAACTTCCAGTCTGAAGACCTGAACAGAGAGTTTAACTGCTCCGTGAGGAACGACGTTGGCTTCCTGACCCGCAGAGCTCAGCTGGAGGAGGAGGGTGAGAAAACAAGCGCACCTTGAACTCTTGACAGGAGCCACGGAGTTAATAAATCTGTCTCCTCTCTGCTGCAACTACAAAGTATCATACTCAGACATTATGATAAATCCTCCCATTAGTATCTGAGGATCTCTGAGCTGAACGATTCTTCTTTGTTGGTTTTTGATCACTGTGAAGCTCCTGTTTATTTTAAAATGACACTTTAGTTTAAATGGTCTGAAACATTCATTTGAGAGGCTCCTGAAGCAGACGACACATTAAACCAGTCATAATTATGAGATAAAAAGTAATAATTTTAGACTTTCTATCTCATAATTTTACTGCTGATTTCATAATTGTGACTTTTTTTATCTCAAAATTTTGATTTTTATCTCATAATCATGACATGGGGATATTTTTTCTTTCAGTGGCTGAGATGCTCTTCCATAGCAAAGACAGGCTTAGCTAAAGATCTTAGAACCACAGTTCTCTCAGGCTTAGCTAAAGATCTTAGAACCACGGTTCTCTCAGGCTTAGCTAAAGATCTTAGAACCACGGTTCTCTGAGTAACCACCACCTCATTGAGAACCGATGTTTAATTCCAGATGTTTATATTTGTGTGAATCTGGACGTCCAAATCAACAAACGGTGGGAGTAAAGAGTTTTAACACAGTATTTGAGAAAGTGAAGAGATGAGAGAACGAGACGAGTCACAGAGATGAAACTGACTCAGACGACAGAACAAGAAGATTTATTTAAAAATGTCAGACTGATAAGACATTACATCACTCATAGCACAACCCTTATTGATTACCCTGAAATATCTGCTGTCGAGAAAATTCTATTCCAGCAACAGTTGAAGGTGTCTTTGAGCTTATTTTACCGTGTACTTATTGGTTTATCTTCCACTGATACTCAGGGGATCAGAGGCTTGTGGGAGAAGGAGCTGTCTGTGACCATAGATGAAGAAAAATGGGACACTATTTGGTCTCTTGCTAAAAAGATTTCAATTTGTACTCGGACAAGAGCAATACAACTTAAGATTCTACAGAGATTACATATATCTCCTCATCGC
Organism: Lutjanus argentimaculatus; assembly: GCA_034769285.1. Lineage (NCBI taxonomy): Eukaryota > Metazoa > Chordata > Actinopteri > Lutjaniformes > Lutjanidae > Lutjanus > Lutjanus argentimaculatus. The sequence goes on along the minus strand of JAWZSL010000001.1, from coordinate 43,283,171 downwards.
AGACATCTCTTCAACCGCTCACTTTCCCCTTTGTGTCTCAAGTGTAAAACTGATGTGGGAACTTTAACTCATTGTTTTTGGTCCTGTCATAAACTTCAAAGATACTGGGTTGAAATTATAAGTGAAATGGAGAGAATTTTTCACGTTAACATAGACATGGATCCCACATCCTTGATCCTAGGTCTTTCAAGTGACCATGTAAAAACAGCAGCCAACAAAAGATTGTATAATATTCTAACATTTGCAGCTAGGAAGAACATTCTTTTGCACTGGGTCAGTGACAAGGTTCCCTCTATCTGTGGTTGGCGTAAAATAATTTTCGATCTGATCCCCCTGGAATATCTGACCAACGTCATACATTACAGTGTAGGTCAATTCTACAGAGTATGGAGCCCATTTTTGGACTATATCGGACCGGACCTCTCCTCCCTTCTACTAAAAGGACTATTGTGAGCGACATCTGTTTACTTTAAGCCTGATCCATCATAACACTGATCCACCACCTTCTGTATTTCTCCTCTATCATGATATATGTTTATCTTCCATGTAAGAGCTGTCGTACTTGTTTTGTGTCTTTTTATGTGTCTAATGTTCGTAGACACTGATTTGTTGACTGGAAACAAAACTCCAATAAAAAAAAGGGGGAAAAAAAAAAAAAAAAATGTCAGACTGTTCCTTTAAAGCAGCCTGGACTGGTGCTGACCCTCAGGTGTGTTTCAGTGTCCCTGCCGTCGGTGGAGCTGGGCTGTGGTCTCGGTGTGACTCTGGTCCTCATGCTGCTCCTCTTCGTCATCTATCACGTCTTCTGGCTGGAGCTGCTGCTGCTGTATCGCTCCTGGTTCGGCACCGACGAGAGACACACAGGTGAGGAGGAGAAGAAGAAGAAGAAGCTTTATTTTATTTTATTTATTTTAGAATTCACAACGTAAATCATGCCCGACCAAAGAAAAGAAACTTAAAATAACCAACAGTTACTTTGCTTTCATTTTTTTAATTTCTAAACTTGCTCTGGTCAAGAATTAACAACTTCAAACATTTAAAAATGAGTTAAAATCAGATTTTCTATCTGATGAAGTCGACATCTACATTTAATAAAAACATTTAATCACCAGGAGGTCAGCCCGTTACAAGGTTTAATAGCCAAGAGTTTGATCTTTTAAAATTTATTTTCCAGAGTAATTGAAGAGTAAAAATCAAAACCTTCCTCAAAATACAGTTTTGAGTTAATTATTCTTTGTATCTGTGTCCTGTTACCATCAGTCTCATTAACCTGCAGGTGTCCACAGATTATTTAGCACCTTTTTGTCTAATTGAAAAACACATTTGTGGGAGGTAACTGTAAAATCTGCCGCTTCGCCTTCAGTTTTTACGTCCTGATACTAAATTTCTTGGGTTTTAATGGTGATGATCTTCTCTGTCTGGCTGCGGTCGCAGCATTTAGATTATTAAAGCTGGAATCAGTCGAACAGATCCTGACAGATTTATTCAATCAAACCCTCAAACTGCGAGTCTGGAGCTGAAACGTCTTCTGGGTTTATGGCTTTAAAGCTTTTAACTGTGACTGAGTTACACCTGAACTGGACCAGAGTAAAACAAACAAAGTGGTTGTGAAAATTTTATCTCACACTTTTATTTTTTATTGCTTAAAGCAGCTGCAAGGAGCTTTTATTTTGTGATGATCTGGCGCCCCCTGTGGACAAAAACAGTACTGTTTGTAAAGAAGATTGTTTATTCCTTAGTTAAACACTCGGGTTTCTCCATTTTAAAAACTTTAAAACCAGTTTGACATGACCAGTTTGATTTTCTGACATTTTGTGGACCAAACAGCTAATCGATTATTGGAAAAATGATTGACAGATTGATCACTAGTTGAAAAATAGGTCCAAACATGTGAAAACAGGTGGAGCGCAGGGACGTACGTGCGCTCCACCTGTTTTCACATGTTTGGACCTATTTTTCAATTGATTGAAGATTGTGACGAGATTAATTTATCGATTACTCATTTTGAGACATTTTTCAAACAAAAAAAGTCCAAATTCTCTGATTTCAGCTTCTTAAATGTGAATATTTTCTGGTTTCTTTACTCCTCTCTGACAGTAAACTGAATTTTGAGTCGTGGACAAAACGAGACATTTGAGGACGTCATCTTGGACATTTTCTGACATTTTATGGACCAAACAACTAATTGATTAGTGGAAAAATTATTGCCAGATTCATCTCTACTTGAAAAATGGGTCCAAACCTGTGAAAACCTGTGTTTTCACGTTTGGACCTATTTTTCAAGTGATAAGATTGTGACAGAATTCATTTTTCACCATTTTCTTACATTTATTAAGCAAACAACTATTAATGAATTAATCAAGAAAATAATCGACTAATAAATTGACTATGAAAATATTGTTAGTTGCAGCTCTAGCTGATGTCACTCTGCACAGTTTTTCGTCTCAGACTGATGGAACATTTTTAAAATTATCAGCAGGGATGTGAAGTGTTCAGGATTTTATCTGAAACTAAAAGTGTAAATCAGATCAGGCAGTTTTTTTGACATTTCATGAAGCTTTTAACTCTGAGTTTCCTGTGACGATAAGAACGTAGAAATGTTCTTCCCCAAACTGAAGACACCCATCTGTAATCAGTGCTGTGTGTGGGTGTGTGTGTGCAGATGATAAGGAGTACGACGTGTACATCTCGTATGCGAGGAACAGCGAGGAGGAGCAGTTTGTTCTGTCGACGCTGCGCAGCGTTCTGGAGAACGAGCTCGGATACTCAGTGTGTATCTTTGACAGAGACAGTCTGCCAGGAGGGAGTGAGTACCACATGTACTGCAGTACTACACACACTCACACTGCAGTACTACACACTCACACTGCAGTACTACACACACTCACACTGCAGTACTACACACACTCACACTGCACTACTACACACTCACACTGCAGTACTACACACACTCACACTGCAGTACTACACACACTCACACTGCAGTACTACACACACTCACACTGCAGTACTACACACTCACACTGCAGTACTACACACACTCACACTGCAGTACTACACACTCACACTGCAGTACTACACACTCACACTGCAGTATTACACACACTCACACTGCACTACTACACACACTCACACTGCAGTACTACACACACTCACACTGTAGTACTACACACACTCACACTGCAGTACTACACACACTCACACTGCAGTATTACACACACTCACACTGCAGTACTACACACACTACAGTTACACTCAGTGTTACTTCTGCTGCTGATGCTGCTCAGATTCATGCTGCTTGTAACAGAAGTTCTAGTGGTTCTACCAGCAGTATTACTGCATGTAGTGATGCTACCAGGGTGTGATTTCCTGGGGGGTAGAGGGGACTTTGACCCCTCTGCACTGTATATCCCTGCCTCAGCTGAATTATTTTTTTAAAATGTGTCCCCACCTCTGTACTCTGTGAGACCTCCTGTCCTGTAGACCCTCAAAGAGTTTGTGGATTGAATTAGGGGTGAAAGTTCTATTTATAACCACAAACACTGAACACATTGTGTCTGTCTGTGGCTCTGCTCAGCATCCACCAATACAGACGCCTGCTAATTAAAGGGATAGTTCACCCAAAAATGAAAATTCAGTCATCATCTTCTCACCCTCATGCTGATTGAGGGTCAGGTTTTTTTTTTTTAGTCTACAAAACACTGCTGGAGTTTCACAGGAAAACAGTGTTACAGAATCTCCCAAACAATGGAAGTGAATGGTGACCAGTTTTCAAACATAAAAAATCCAAGTCTCCTAAAGCCCCAACATCCTGAATCCTCACTGTAGATCTTTAGCTTGGAGCCACGTTCACATTCACACTGTCTGAACTGTGTGTGTGTGTGTGAGTGTGTGTGTGTGTGTGTGTGTGTGTGTGTGTGTGTGTGTGTGTGTGTGTTGAGTGTGTGTGTGTGTGTGTGTGTGTGTGTGTGTGTGTGTGGTGTGATGGTGTGTAAACAGCATGTTGGGACTTTAGGAGACTTGGATTACACCAGA
>JAWZSL010000001.1:43094136-43274136 GCA_034769285.1 Lutjanus argentimaculatus | reverse complement strand
TTCTTTCCTCTAATATCATAAATCATATCACAAGTGCAGCATTAGTTAAAATAATTGTAATTAGAAGTTTCTTCAAAAAAATTCAGCCCTACTTGGAGATCTCACCCATTATTCAGACAAAAAAAAAAATCGAATCAAGTTAAGGTTTTTGGAATGATCTGCGTTGGCGCCATTTGGCCAGTAGGTGGAGCTGCAGCAGCGTCATAATCTTCATTTACATATTAAGGAGGGATTAGTGACTGCTGTTCAAGTCGCGTCACGTTCAACTTGCAAATTTGTGAAAACACTTGTGAAAGAACTGTTGCATCAGACATTTGTCATTTTCTTTAAATAATAAGTCAAAAATCATTCAGATAAAAGAAAGAAGAAAGGAGACCAGTCTCACCAGCTGGCTTTTACCAAGCCAGCCGGCTCCACCGGACTTACCTGCTCCTGGGGTCCTTGAAGATCAGCTGCGTTGAAATCGGAAATCGGCGGAAATTCACGACGGGAAATGCACGCGAAGCGATTTTTGGCAGTTTGAATGGTTTTAGTTGGATTTTGAGTTTAGTTTTTGTTTGTTTTGAAACACACACACACACACACCACACACACAGCGTTGTCACATACCTCAGGTAGTCCGAGCTGAGGTTCGATCCCTCGTCTCCAGAGCGGCAGCCTGCGTCCTTCCCGACTGGACCATCTTCAGTACTGAAGAACTCCAACATCCAGAGAGACAAAGAGGATCAAACTGAGAGAGACTCTGCTGAAGATTCACCTTCATCAGTCCTGACAGACTAAACCTGGGATGGACTTTCTGGCTTTTAAGGGGAGAAGGTGCTTAAACTCTGTTGTATCTCTCAGGACTCTTCTTCTTCTTCTTCTTCTTCTTCTTCTTCTTCTTCTTCTTCTTCTGCCCTAAAAGTATCTGGATCTCAGACAATCAGAACTGTTTTGTTGTAATTGCTTTAAGTTTAAATAGACTGAACAGAATCTTCTCAGTAGCTCAGAGTGGATTTCAGCTCCCCTGATGATAGAGAGCTCCTGGTTCAAGTCCTGATGCACTCTTCAAGCTCTTGAAGGTCCCTTCTTCTCTAAAACTGAGTTTTGTGCTTTGACATGGTCAATATTTCTTCTTTTTCTTCTTTTTCTTCTTCTTCTTCTTCTTCTTCTTCTTTGTGTCCTTGAAATATCTGGTTCTGCCACAATTCTCAAACTCTACAGATATGTTGTAAATCTCACACACTTACTTTATAAGTCATTGACTCACAACATAAGACGATGTGTGCAAACCTCATCTCCCCGGTGGTGCAGTCAGTATCGTCCCTTCTCTGGTGCCCTGAGACTCCTTTTAGATCCAAAGGTTGAGAGTTTGAACCCTGTGATGAGCAGCACTCAGTAGAGTCGAGGGTGAAAATAATGCAGATGCACACAGGAGCTCCTTCAGTCTTTCAGGTATTTGTATTTAAATGCATAATTTTGGTGAATATTTTAACTTTAGCTGCATCAATATTGTCAATATTGTATTTGTAGTTGTAAAAACAAAAGTTTATCTGTAGATCTGATAGTCCAGAGGTTACAGGTCCTGCCTATGAACTGTGTGGTCTGGGGTTCAAGCACTGTGCAGGACACTCAGCTGAACTTACTCATAAATGCCCTGTTTTACAAAATCATTATGACTCACTGATCACCTGTAGAATTTCTCATGGTTCAATTCTCAGTTTATTCTTTTTTAGGAGCATTCTTTGGACACGTAAACAGCAAATTCAGAATATCCATCTCAGTTGGGTTTTTTACAGAAGTTTGTCACACGCGACCTCGTCTGCTCTCTGCTGAAAACAAACCAACTAGCTGCACAAAAGAAAATCTCAGATTTGTGATCAGAGCAGATATGTTTCTTAAGAAACATACTTTTAAACATTTTAAACATTTTTACATGTTTTTGGATGTGCATAGATATCACAGTTCTGGCCTTTTTGAGAAGGTGGTTAAATGGATGAAAGAGTGAGGCTGTGTTTGCTCAAACAACTCTGCCACCAGCGGAAAACTTTGAAAAAATACTGAAGCGACCATAATCAGAGCATGCAGACTACTTGCTAAAACAGAATATTGTGTGCATGTAAACAGTCACTGACTTCAATGCAGAACTTTACTTGTTGTTTGCAGAACTGAGTTTATGTTTAGTGTCGACTGCTGCCTCTGACAGCCACGTTGTCTTCATGGTCAAGTGGTCTAAACATGTGTTGTGTAACTTTAAGGACCACGGTTCAAGTCCAACTTGTCAACAATGTTGACATAGAATTTTCAAAAACTGTCCACTTACTGAGCTCATGTTTAGTTGAATATGAACCTGTGAAAACTTTCTTTTCTTATTTTTTTCTCTGATTAAAATGTTTGTGCAGCAAAAATCATAAGACCTGGAAACACCAACAATTATCAGGTGTGTTGCAAATTCCACAACTACTTACACACACGATACACTGGCAGCATGGACCTCATGATGACGCTGTAATGATCAAGTTAAATATGCCAAATTTTGAGACTTTTCACAGTCTGCTCGGTCCCTGATTGTTGTCCCTCACGGCTACTTTAGCTAAATATTATAATATTATTAAATATTCATCTGCACCTGCAGAACCACTGCACAATAATGTTAACGTGAATGCAGTTTGAAAGTCTATCCTAAGTCAGGGATCACCAGACTTGTTTGGGATGCAGGAAACAGTCCCAGATGTTTCAGTTGTGTCAGTTTGATATACACCAGACTTGCCCTTTAAGATTCTCAGCTGCCTTTCTTGTACAGATATTAAAGGGACAGTTCAGATTATTTAAAGTGTGGCTGTATGAGGTTTTTCTCCACTGTCAGTGTTTTACCTACAGTAGATGGAGGTCAACACGTCCCCAGTTTGGAGAAGCAGCAGGAGTACTGGTGTAGGGAGCTTAACAATGATCTGCTGTGGGCAGAGTCAACAACAACAACACAAATTTTAGACACCAGTTTAAGTGTACACTATATTTAGAATATTTTCACCACTTTACCTCTGTCAGACACACTTTTCTGACAGGAAATCACCGTTATTAGACAAATCCCACTCTCTGCAAACCAACCAAACTCCATTGACAAAATCAGTAATTTTACTTCACAGAACACAGGAGTTGTTGGTCTGCTGCTGCCTCCATCTGTTAGTTTGTTTGTGTTATTGTGTGAGTTCTGTGTTTTAAAATGTTAGTTTGGTTTCACTAAAGTCGCATAATTACAAAAATAAACTAACAGATTGAAGCAGCAGTACACCAACAACTGAGGTAAAATTATTAACTTTGTTAGTGGAGTTTGGTTGGTTTGGAGAGAGCGATACTTGGCTTATAAAACGATGGTTTCCTGTCAGAAAAGTCTGTCTGACAGAAAGGTAAAGTGGTGAAAATATTCTTAATATGGCATACACTTCAACTGATATTATTTGTTTGTTTTTTTGGTGGACTTTTATTAATATGTTTTGTTGCTGACTCCATTCACAACAGATCATTCTTCAGCTTTACTGTAACACACTGACTATGGAGAAGTACCTCCTACAACCACACTTCAAAAAATATAAAATATCCCTTTAAGTTGTTGATAAAGTTGTTTTTTCCTGTTTATTATCTTCAGACCTATCAGAGGCCATCCTGCACTCAATGCAGCGAAGTCGCCGCCTCCTCTTCGTCCTCAGTCCGGACTTCCTGGCAGAGAAGAGCTTCAGCCTCCTGGAGTGTCGTCTGGGTCTGTACCTCCAACATGGCCACCAGGCCTCCATCGTCGCCGTTGGTTACCGCTCAATTAGTAAACTGCCCTGCGTGGAGGTTGCTCAGCTCCGTCAGGCTGCAGCCACATCCGTAACGTGGCGAGGGAGTCGATCTGAGCCACGGCGGTCCCGCTTCTGGCTGCGGCTGAGGCTGGCGCTGCCCGTGCGGCCGCTCGCTCTGGGCCGGAGGTTGATCGACAGCACGTCTCTCACTCAGACCTCGCCGCCATGGCGCTGCAGAGAGCGCAACGCATCCAGAGCCAGAGAGACAGAGCCAATCAGAGCCGCAGGAGCAGTCGAGCTTCAGCCAATCAGAGAAGCAGAGACAGACAGGCCCCGCCCAGAGGGAGGGGCAGGTTGAAGAGGGCCAGCATGTGCAGGGAGGAGGGGTCGCAGCACAGCAGGAGCTGCTCGGGGTGCGCCGGTTTTATTGGTCAGGTGGAGGACAGAAGGACGGAGCTAACAGTCGAAACAGAGCTGCAGCAGATGTCACACAACCGGACAGAGATCCGGTCAGACCCTGTTCCAGAAACTGAACCCACCCCGACTCCAGACTCCACCCACAACCCTGCCCCCACACCTGACCCAGACTCTGACTCCGCCCACTCCACCTGTCAGCAGGATCACACTGGAGTGAAACACAAACAACAGCAGATGATTGGCTCACAGACTTCTGTGGAATGTCAGTAGAAGAAGGGGAGGGGCTTAAAATGACACTGACTCCGCCCCTTCAAACAAAACCCAACTGAGCCTTTTGGCTTGGCCCAAACTAGAAGGAGTGGCCACAAATTTGCAGCAGCAAAGACGTTCGCCTCAGCAGGTAATGGCCACTCCCCTGAATTAGCGTGACCATGCCTTTGAGACTGTGAGTAACGCTGCGTTCAAGTTTCATGGGAAATATGGAAAAACATCCTGGAATTATTATACTTCATGTCTTCATTAAATCAAATGTTTTTATTCTATTAATGCTCTTTTATTCAACAACAGACATTCAGTGTATTTACATTCTGTAATTATCTCTGTACACGTTAGTCTTCATTGTTTGTGGCGGAGTCCGCCACTCCAACGCTGGATTCAATTAACCTTCTCACACATGAGGCACTGACAGGAAATGATGCAATGTGTAATCCAATTCTGTTTGTAATCTGATGTGAATGATGTCAGCCTCACTGTTTACTGCTAATGCTAACACAGCTAACACAACATGCTAATGCTAACACAGTTCTGCCTGCTTCACAGACTTCAACTGTACCAGGGGGGTCAAACTCAAACAGGGGCCACTGATGGTGTTGTCATCTCATATGGGGCCACACCAGTGTTCCAGTACTGCACTTAACAAAAAACAGCTTCTATATATTATTAGTGTGCTGGACACATTGAATCATTAACACCTCTGATGAAGATGGAAGCTGAGTGTTTTGTCTGAACTTTTGTCAGACTTTGAATTGAATTTTTATGTCAGCTGATCCTTCTTTTTTGGAACCTCTGTCAGCTTTGTCCTTTCCTGTTTCCTGTATGTAGATCTGCTCTGTGCTCGGATCATCTTTGTCGAAAAGAAAACTACATTTTGAAGGTGGTTAAAAATGACCTGTAAATGTCACAAAGATCACATATTAACTTAGCTAATATTAGCAAGGACTAGCTAACTAACTAGCTAATCTAGGCTACATTAATTGTTAGCTAACTAGTTAGTGTTTTGCTCTGCAGCAAAAGACTTGCTATTTAGTTAGCTAATCAACATCAATTGTTAGACAGCCCGTTAGTTAGCATTTTGCTAACATTAGCCATCTTAAGATGTGACCATATCTTGTTTTACAGGTCCTCAGGTAACATCTTTGAACCATCTTCAAAATTTTGTTTTCTTTTCAAAATAGGCGAGATGAAACAGCAGCAAGACTAAAGAACGGTCAGTTGTAGTTGAAGGGTAGTTTATTTCATATTAAATAACTAGAAAAATATAATTAAATCAAACAAAATAATTTCCAGAGCCAGATCATATTTTATTGTTGACATTGTATCATGGCCCACAGACAGGGGGAGCAGGGACTGGAAATGTCCTCCACTGAGCTGGACAGACGTTTGTTAAAATCTCTCTGGACTAACAATCATCTTTAGCTCTCTGATGGTGTGAAACCTGTCTGTCCCACAGCACCTGAATGCAGCGTTTGACTCCTGTTAGCCAGTGAGATAAAATCATCTCAGCTGATTCCAACATAAAGTAAAAACAGCATGAACTCTGATCAAATATGCAACTTAGTGACGTCCTGTAACGGAAAATATTTAACTCACGACATGTAAAATGAAAATGCCTTATTTTATATTTCTGTCCTGAAGCTGAAACTGAGTCTGAATGTTTGTTATTGATCACATGATCCAACATGTTCTGATGTCTGATATTAAATCTTTGGATTTAATGAGTCACATTGTTTTAAACTGTTCAAAGTTCTTCCTGTTCAGTCTGTTATAGAATCAGGACCCAAATGATTCTGGTCTGATCTGGTCTCGCTGTCGTATCTTCTTTTGAAAACAGATTCATATGTTTACCACCACTTTGATTCAGACCAGTTAATAAATTGTTTTGTTCTTGAAACAGAAAATAAAACCTACAGAAGCTCAGAGAGAGAAGTGAAAAGAAAGATTCTGGTGATTCAGTCTAATCTAAATGATTTTTCTTCTTCTGTGTTTATGAATTGAAAAGTTTTTTGTTGTTTTGTTTAGTTTTTTTTTAAAGTTTTAACCAGGATAAAATCAGCTGCAGTTACTGATCACTTCAGAAAAAAAATATTAAAAAATCATCCTGTTGCAAATTGGTCAGAACAAGTTGAGTCTCCAGTGAGCTGATTGGTCACCGTCTACTGGAACAGAGCGTCCATGTTTCAGGTGGTTTTCAGGTCATTGTGGTGTTTGACACTGAGACAGCAGAGCAGAGAAAACTGATTCTCCATGATTCTGAGGCCTGAGGCCAGCCTCATGGTGGCTGAAAGACAAACAAAAAGGGGACAATGAAATAAAATAAAATGAAATAAAATAAAATAAAATAACATAAAATATAAATAAAAAAAATAAAAATAACATGAAATAAACATAAAAATAAAATAAAATAAATAAAAACAAAATTAAAAAAATAAAAACATGAAATAAAACAAAATAAAATAAAATAATCTAGCCAAAACTTTATTTTTCAACTGTCATAATCACAGGAGAGAAAAAATATTTACATCACATTTAGGAAATGAATCGACAGAATCTTAGGGCTTCTGTTTGTGATCAGATGTTTATTTCTAAAGTGTCATTTCTTGAGGAGGAGCCCACATGACACACACACACACACACGAGACACACAACACACACACAACACACACACACAGGTGAGGTTAATAAGCTGATTGACAGGTGCTGCTGTTTCTTTCAGGACTGTGACACCAAACAAAGAAACAAACAGTGAGTAAAAACTTCCTCTTTAACTTCCTGTGACACTGAAACATCCGGTCACACACGTCTGAGACGTTTGATCAGTTTGTCCTGAAGCTTCATGACAGATCAGAAAAAACCTGTCATTGATCTGAAGGTGGCAGGTATCAATAATGAGGAACACGTCTCCTCTCTGCTCTCAGTCAGCAACATGACTGATACTGACACTGCAGGATGTTTACTGAGGTTTAGATAAATAAAGATTTATATTCAAAAATAAAAGTTTTACTTCTGTCTGTCAGTTTAATCTTCATGAATTCCCTCATGTTTCTGTCATCATGTTTTTAAGATAAGATAAAATAACATAACACAAAAATAAAACAAAACAAAATTAGATAAAATAAAATTCACCTGCCAATTTTTTTTCTACTGTGATTTTGATAAAGATTTGTATTTAAATAAATAGTTTTACTTCTGTCTGTCAGTTTGATCTTCATGAATTCTCTCATGTTTCTGTCATCATGTGTTTTTTGTCACGTTTACAGTTTCACTTCCGTCTTTCTTCACTCAGACTTCTTCTTCTTCTTCTTCTTCTTCTTCTTCTTCTTCTTTCTGTCCCACATCATTCACATGAGCATAAACACTGACATGTTTTTTTGTTTTTTTTTACCCTGGGTTTTGCACAGAGATCCTGCCGTCTGATTGGTAGAGCTGCATCATGAGTCAAGACCTGCGGGTAAGAAATCCTGCACATTTTCAGCTTTATAAATCATTAAAATCATCCAGTAAAGATGTTAAACTGAGCTTTAATCAAAGATAAATCAGTGAGGGACGATGAGGCTGTTATGGAAACACAATATTTATCAATCACAGATCAATAAATCAACGCTAAATGTGATTAAAATGGTCATTTTGGGGAAATCAACAAAGATATTTCACATTTTACTGAGCTGATGTTTGTGTTTTTACTGGGTGAAACATTAAAGAAAGCAAACAGAGCTAAAGATGCCATTTTATTCTCTCTAATCTGATTTATTTTGGATTTTTTGTAGAATCTTGGATACATTTCAGTGCGTTTACAGATTTCTTGTCTGTTCATGTTGTGATGGATCGAGGTTCTAGTTTCTGTGAAGCTGAGCAGGAACTCATCTGTGAATCTGCTTTTATTGTGTTGATTTACGAGCTGCAGGGAGCAGAAAGATGCTTTTATTGTTTTGATTTAGACGTTTTTATTGCTTCCTGTTAGTGGTTGTGAGAAGCGTTTGATTTCCCCTCCAGCTGATCCCTGCTGCTCGCTCACTGAGTGACTGAGGATCAGAAGGTCTCATGTAAAATCTTCTCATCAGACAGGAAGCTGAACAGTTAAAACTTCACAATAAATGCGCAAGGTCCGGATTCAGAGCTTTATTTTGAAAGTCTGGTGTTCAGAGGTGACTTCAGGTGTAAAGATGAAGGAAAGAGGCTGAAAGCTGAGCACAGATCAGCTGTGATGGAGTGAATCAGCAGGTGTCAGTGTTTGACTGCTGAATTGAGGCCAGTCTGTGTTTGACTCTGAACTTACTTCACTTTATTTCTTCATCAGAGAGAAAACACAAAGTCAATTCATTTTTTCCTCCCTGATACAGATTCTGATACCTGAAATATAATCATTTTTGAACAGCTGTTTATGACCCTGATAATTGTTTTATGGTGTGGCTCAGATGAAATAAACTGACGTACAGGACGCTGCTGGGAGGTAGCTGAAAAATGATTGTCCAATAAGAAAAACAAATAATAGATAATGTCTAAAAAATTGAAAGAAAGAAAGATAAATATATGTAATAATACTAAAGTCCTGACGTGTATATTGTCCCTGTTAGTAGGTGTCTCTGTGTTGGACTTGTAGCTGCAGAACTTGTGCATCTTCTGTCCTGCAGAGTTTGGACTGTAGATCTGATGGTTCTCCTCTCTGTGGGGTTCTGAGCAGAACCACAGGGAGGGTGCTGTTATGTTTTTATTTTCATAGTACAGCTGAAGTCAGGACAGGAAAGGTGGACAGAGAGCGGAGGGGACGTGCAGCAAAGGGCCACAGGTTGGAATCAAACCCACGGCTGCTGCAGAGGACTGACAGTCTCAGTCCGTGGAGTGAACGTCCTGTGAATCTGAGCCACCTGGAACTTTTCTGTCCATTGAAATGTTTGAGACTCTTCAGGCGTCAATGAGGCGTCGAGCTGTTTGTTCTCCATTAATCCTGCAGCTAATTCCTGAAAAGTACCGCTTTGTGTGAAAGGTGATCGTTCTGCGGTTACAGGAGACACAGCTCACACAACACAGACACTGTCAGGACACACAGAGACACAGAGGACAGGTGTGACGGCACAGAGGACGTCTTCACTGGTGTCGGTTTGGTTCAGTTAGCGTCCACGGTTCAGACGGTCTCTGTGTGGATCAGAGTCTCTGCTGGTTTGAATGAACCAGTTCACCACAGAGTTCTCGTCCCTCCTACAGAAACCAGTGAAACCAGAACCGTTTCCTGTCTGCTGGATCCAGTTTCAGTCCTGAAGCTGAAACCTGAAGATAATCTCACTGACCGACTGAATAACTCCTCTGCATCACAGCGTTGTTTTCTGTCTTTTCATTATTTCATCTCCGTCTGTTGTTTGTCAGGAAACTTTAAGAATCAGAATCAGAAATCATTTATTGATCTCTGGGGGCAAATTATTGATGCTACATTCCCGAACAATGGAAGTGAATGGTGACCAGTTTTCAAACATAAAAAACAGTGTCTGTTTTTATCCTGAATCTTCACTGTAGATGTCTGAACTGTGTGTGTGTGGTGTGTAAACGGCATGTTGGGACTTTAGGAGACCAGTGTTACGTGTGCTCTTTGATTCCACCTAAATTAAAATCATTGATTAAGCTGCAGTGTGATTACAGCTCAGAGTTTCACTGCAATAATTTAACAGAACTGAATTTCACTCATTTCATTTTCATTTTACTCATTAGGGTCATACAAAAAAAAAATCTTAAATATTTTAAAATATTTGTGTTTTAGACACTTTTCTCTCAATGATTTAAAAATTTGACTTCAATAAACACAAGAGAAAGAAAATTCATCTGACACACAACATTTTCAACTTAGTGAAACCTCTAAACAAAAGTTATGTTTTCATTACTTACTGACAAATAATTCATGTGATGAGCAGTTGGTTTTACAGTTTAGTCTACAGTGTATTTAAGGTGCAAATTACATACAAGCAGCTTCATTAATCTGATTAAAATCATCAAAACAAAAACCAACATCAGACAGAAAAGAGGAGAAAAATAAACTATAAAAAATCATGAGGCTGTAAACTGTAATTATTCAGAGAATCATCCATCAAGTCTGTTCACATTTCCTGCTGCTGCTCAGTGTGTGTGTGTGTGTGTGTGTGGTGTGTGTGTGATGGGTGGATCAATAGGAAAAAATGGCAGAGTTGATTAAAGCACTTAAAGTGTGTGCGTGTAACAACAACAGATCAATAACAGCTTATTGTATTGCTTATTGAAGGGTGTGTGTGTGTGTGTGTGTGTGTGTGTGTGTGTGTGTGTGTGTGGTGTGTGTGTGTGTGTGTGTGTGTGTGTGTGTGTGTGTGTGTGTGTGTACAGTAAGACAGTAAGTAAATAGTCAGCAGTGGTTTCCAGCTGTTTGGTCTGTAGGTTTGAAAACAGAGTAGTTGTGCGCACATCCAATCCTGTTTTAGGTGACTGGTCTTCCTCTGCCTGAGGAAGACCAGTCTGGTCGAAACGTTGCTGATTAAAGATTTTGGGAGCCTTAATTCAGTGTGCGGATACTCCTCCTTTTTTTCTCTGTTTGGTCTGTAGGTTTGGACATTAACATCTGCTGCATTGAAGTACTCGTCAACAGTGTCATCAAAACTATTGATTGATTGATTGATAAATATCAGTTCTGAGTGTTGAAATCATATTGCACATGCATCATATTTGATCCAGGAGTTTCTGAGAGCTCTACAATGTCTCGTCTCCTCTGGTGGATCATCAGTGACCTGCAGGCAGCAGCCGACCTCTGAGGACAAAATCCAACATGGCCGCCGTCATGTAACGACTTGCAGGGAAAATCTTTGATCATTTCAAAAAAGTTATACTATATTCATAACAATTATATTGTTCCTGATATTTTCATATGAATATTTACTGAGTGGAAACAACTTATAATTACTTAATATTTCATAACTTGTATTACAGTAATATTGTATTGAAAAGTGTGAATCAGATATGATACAGCAGGTTTTATTATTTATTATTCCGCTGAATTTCATGATGTAATCTGTATTATTTCACCACAGTCACAAACACACTGTTAAATAAACTCATTAAAGACTGAAATGTCACCTAAAGATGAATGTAGAGGAGAAAAGTAGATATTTATGTGATTTTAAAAGAGCAACCTGCTCTGATTATAAATCATTTAGAGAAACAGAAACTTCTTTGATTGAACATCAACAGTTATAAAGTAACTAATACTAAGTAACTAATACTCTGAGTAGTTTTTGAGATGAATACTTTGTACTTGAACTTGTGTATATTTCTAACACCAGTACTTTTACTTGTAATGGTGTAATGTTTTAGTAATGTGATAGTACTTGTATTTCAAGGCCAAGACTTTGGACAAACTGAGACTGAGTTTTATATTTATTCTTGCAGCCTGAGACGTGTCGGTGCACCAGCAGCTCTGTTCCACCGTCACATCTGTGGTTCTGTGGGTTCAGATGATGTGTTGGACTCGAATGAACTTGTTTCTGAACTTTAAAGAAAATGAAGAGAATCCTGTCATTGATTTTGTGTCTCCTGACAGATTAAACTCTTTGATTTGTTATTGGAGGTGATCAGACTCCATTAACGGAGACATTGGTTGGATTTATATCGTCTGTACGAGCGTTGTTGAACATCTCCGTCCTCCTGACCTTTACCTCCTCCTCCCATCCGTCTCCGCCCGCCGTCCCTCGTCATTGTGCTCTGACTAATAAAGCAGAAATGGCTTTAAAGAAAAACAGACTCATCAGCGTTTATTAATGTGAGCTGCAGCTCTGAGCTCTGAAACATCCGTCATTACCTCAACGCTGCCGAGGAGCGCTGCCAAACGGGACGCGGCATCAACTCATCAATTCAAAGTTTAGTTCAGAGTTTTTAGTCAGAGTTTTTCTCTGCAGACGTTCTTGTTTTATCTACAGACATGTTGGTGTTCAGTGGAGGAACACAGGAGGAGAACGTGTGGATCACTGCAGAGATCTGATCTCTTCAAGGAAGAACCTGATTCTGAACTGATCTTAATCTAATGGAGTCTAAAAATGAAATGTGGAGCTTTTCTAAGGGATGACCATCCAGCTGCCTGTGGTCCTGGTCTTAGCACCCAGGTGAAGTTCCACTGTCCCTCAGCGTCCTTCCTGACATTCTGAACACCAGATCTGCGTGTCTGTGAGGTGTCCTGACAGGACGCTGAGATCCTGCTGATGGACTCACTGAGCCGCTGCAGACAGGTGTCCACGGACTCTCTGTCCTGGTGGACTGAACTGGATTTTGTCCTGTGATGGTGGAGACCAGTGAGCAGGATGTTTTACAGACTGAGGCCCTCCTCTTCAGGTGGTCTCAGTCACATGGTTTAGTTCACACCAACTTTCACACCAGCCTGATCAGACCAAACCAGAACCAATCAATCAATCAATACACCAATCCAAACGGAGGTGAAAGCACCTGAAAAATCTTATTTATCTCTCGAGGTTCTGTTTGGATCAGGGTTCTGCAGCTTTCACGATCAAAAGAGACATTTTTGGCCAAAAATATAAAAACAAATCTGTCTGGAGCCGCAACTGTTAAATTCTCTCTTTTCCCTGAAGATTTTTTTTTGATTTGGCGTCCAGAGCTCATAGCAGCGGTTCACACCCTTCTTCCCCCTCTCAGAAGTCAGAAAACATTTGTGCCCCCCCCCCATCCCACAGTTTTCCTTATCAATCATTTACAATAATTATGGCTGGAACTGATCAAAAAGGATTCATACGCTGAATTTTAATGAAATAAAGATCAGCAGAATAGACTCGGCAAACTCCTTTTTGTTTATTTCCACCACATAAACCATATTCACTCAGTTTTGCTTCACTCTTTCTTCCCTGATCTTCCGTAACCCCCCCCCCCCCGCCTGAAGAGTTTAAGTTGGACTCAAAGCTCAAAAACCTATTTTAACAAGCTGCCTTGAAATTTCGTCTCAACTTTTTCATAGACCGACAACAACGATTGATGAAAATTAAAATATTCATTTCCATAAAAAAATTTTTTGCCAAAGTCACAGGGAGCCACTGGAGAGGAGCTGAAGAGCCGCATGAGGCTCCGGAGCCGCAGGTTGGAGACCCCTGGTGTCTGCGTACAAACACTGCAGCCTGCAGGTCAGAAACGAGTTCTGCACATGGACCGTCTGCACAGACCCTCGCAGACACATTGGACTTTACGATATGAAAGCACCTGCAGCCCTCAGAACGTCACTGTAGCTTCAGAGAAACCACCAGAGGAACGCGAGGGAACCTGAACACAGCTTTTAGTTTTCTGTCCTGTGTTCAGATGTTTTGCACTTTTTTCTGATGACCGATTTTTGACCGGATCTGACCCGTGACTCAGTCGTGGGCGGAGCCTGATACAGGATCCAGGATCAATCCGGACTGGAATCTCAGAGCTGAGATCAGATTTAACAGAAATCCAGTCTGCTGTTCTCTGTGTGGACTGGTCCAACTGGTTATTAATTATAACTGTTAGTTAGTTAGATCATACCTCTGTGTGTGTGTGTGTGTGTGTGTGTGTGTCCATTGTCAAACAGAGGCTCTGTGCCAGCATCACATTAGCCCTGAAGTGTGTGTGTTTGTACAGGACTGAGTGTGTTTGTGGCGTCGTGCCAGCGCAGAGTGTCAGGTGTGGTGTGTCTGTGTCTGTGTGTGTGTGTGTGTGTGTGTGTGTGTGTGTGTTTCCCCTGCAGTGCCAAAGGTCGTCTCCGTTGGTCGACTTACATTCCACACACGCTTAGAACACGCGACCGCCGTTATTTGATCCAGTGAAGAAAAAGACCTCCAACACCCGCTGCGGCTCTCAGCTCAGGTTCCGGATTCTTTTTCAGCTCTTTTTGTGTTTTTCTGATTCGTTTTCCACATTTATTCACCTGAGCTGCACAAACAGACAAACATCCTGCAGACACAATATTAAAAATATGAAAAAATACTGAAGTTAAGAAGAGAAGCTGGATTAAGTTTTAACTCTCAAGATGAGGCCTTAATACAATCAATCAATCAATCAATCAATCAATCACATCAATCAATCATCATCAATCAATCAGACTTTATTTATAGAGCACTTTTATTTGCTATATAAGTGAGGACTCACCAGAGGCAGGATAAAAACTCAAGACAATCAATAAATAAGTAAACCAATAAGTTAATAATGATCAGTGGATAAATATATAGAATATACCAGCTAGAAAAACAGATTAATAAAAATCAGTAAATAGAAAACCAGGTCAGGTCTTCAGGCTGCTCCACAGACGTGGACCACGATGATTAAAAGGCCTGAAGACCTGAGGGTTCTACAGGGTTCACACGATAAAATCAAATCTCATAAATAAGTGGGACTGAGACCATTAAGAGCTTTATAAACCAGTAAAATGATTTTAAAATCAGTTCTGAAGCACGCAGGAAGCCATTGCAGAGCCTTTAAAACTGGTGTAATGTGTCTCTTTGTGCTCCTCGTCAGCACACGTGCAGCTGAGTTTTGTAATAAACTGAGACTGAACAATGTTTTTCTACTGAAGAGCAGAAAGTGGAGCGTTACAGGAATCAGCTCTGCAGCTAATAAAAGCATCAGTGTCTCTGTGTTGGTTTGAGAGAGAAACAGTCTCACTGCTGATCTTATTAAGATGATGACATCCAGTTTTTATTGGATTTCTAATATGTGTTTTAAAACTAAGATGTGAATCAAAGAGAACTCTGAGCTTTTTCACTTGTTGACGGGTTTTAAAGTCACTTCTTGCAGTTTGGCGTCGAGTTTCTGTCTCTGAGCTTCAGGACCAATAATCAAGACCTGGGTTTTGTCCTGGTTGAGTTGAAGACAGTTTTCTGTCTTCCAGGACAGGATATCTAAAATACATCCTCAAACTACTTGATCGACGTACAATAGAGACAAATGCAAACACCCCCAGAATCACACGACTGTAAGTGAACTGTTGACTCTGGTCGTGCGATCAGCTGTTACAGCTCAGTTTTTACCAACCTGGTTGAAAGTGAAGTTTAACTGAGTTACAAGTTGAAACAGAAATAAATAGATTCTAAATAGACTCTGACTCCAAGTGACATCACCAGAACAAGATGGCAGTGCTCGTATCAGAGAGAAAAGAAGATGTGGCGGCCATTTTTTTCATGTATTAACTTGAATTAACTCCATTCAACCTGTAACTTGGTTAAACTTAAATTTCACCCTGGCTGATGAAAACTAACAGCTGATCCCACGACCAGAGTCGACAGTTTGGGTATCAAGCAACAGTTAGCTGACAATCCTGTGATTCTGGGGGTGTTTGCATTTGTCTCTAACGTATGTCGATCATGTAACTTTGTAGTCTATTTGTGTGAGAATGTTTATAAATATGTTTCATTATTAAAATCATGCAGGCTTAATTGCAACATAACAGAGAAGCTCCACCTTCCACACAGATACACTGGAACAGAGACGATAAGAGACATAAATTACATTATCTGAAGTAAATTAACTTCTTTTGGTCCAACTGATTGTCACATGTTCACACTGGACAATTCCACAACTTATGATTTACGTGTCTGTGTGTGTGTGTGTGCGTGTGTGTGTGCGTGTGTGTGCGTGTGTGTGTGTGCGTGTGTGTGCGTGTCTGTGTGTGTGTGTGTGTGTGTGTGTGTGTGTGTGTGTGTGTGTGTGTGTGTTTTGGGTTAATTGTTGAGCAGAAGTCTGCAGCAGTTAGTATGTTGGTATGTAGTTACTCATCATCACACAGAACACCATAAAGACTCATTAAACATTAAACTGAGAGCACACACACAATTCCTCAGAATCACCATGGAAACAGTGCATGATGCCTCTTGACAGCAGTCATCTGTATAAAGTAGGAGTAAAATAAAGTAATTTCACGTTAATCAGACTTCAGATTAATGCCAAATGTTCTCTGAATGAGTCGGTGTCTGTTTATGAGTCGGCAGAAATCATTCATTGTATTTTAGGAGGAGTGGATGTTTATAACTGTTAAATGGAGCAAAATGTTAATGAAGTTTGGCAGCAGTGAGACAGTTTATTTTCAGAGCAGCGAGCTGAACTTTACATCAACACACAACTGACAGAGTTATAAACTCGTCCTCACTTATTGTCAAATTATAATGTTGCATTTGTCCTTCACTCCTGCAGTGTTCCTGCAGGGTTCCTACAGTGTTCCGACAGTGTTCCTACAGTGTTCCTACAGTGTTCCTGCAGTGTTCCTGCTGTGTTTCTGCAGTGTTCCTGCGGTGTTCCTGCGGTGTTCCTGCAGTGTTCCTACAGTGTTCCTGTAGTGTTCCTGCAGTGTTCCTGCCGTATTCCTGCAGTAATCCTGCAGGGTTCCTGCATTGTTCCTGTAGTGTTCCTGCAGTGTTCCTGCAGTGTTCCTGCAGCCTGCACAGCTTCAGTCTGGGGAGGAAACACCTTCAACCATAGATCGTATATTAAACAGCTTGCTGTTTTGCTGTATTCATTTTTGAACTCGAGAGTCTCACATATTTCACTTTTAAGTGTACCTTGGATTCAAGTCATAAACTCGAGTCCCCCCGCCTCTCCCCTGGTCCACGGTGCTCAGAGTGTGTGTGATCATCAGTGTCCACTGAAGCCGTCACTTCCTCGTTGTCCTCTAACTGCTCATTAACTCGTCTCCTGGTTTTCTTCTTCACTGATCATCTGTCCATCAGAGGTCACAGCATCCACACACTGATACATGACACATTACCCACAACCAATTAGTGTGAACACACACACACACACACACACACATGCACACACGCACACACGCACACACACACACACACTCAGTCAATCTGTAACTCTGAATTGTTGTGTGTGTAAATGGATGCATTCCTGACTGTGAAGCTTCCTTCATTGTTCCCTCATCAATCAGCTAATTACTGTTAGAGACTAATCAATACAGTCCCCCCACACACACACACACACACACACACACACACACACACACACACACACACACACACACACACACACACACACACACACACACACTAGTGCATGGCTGCTGGTCTGTATGGAGGCTGAGAGCAAACAGCTTCTCTTTCTCTTGAAGGCTTCATAATGAAATATTGATATTTGTGCAGCAGGTTGTTTGTTGTGTATAAATAATAAGATAATGAACTAAAAGGCAGCAACAGTCGACTCTGAAAAACATGAAGCTTCAAAACACAACCAGTAAAGTTTTTATGTCCTCTGAGGCTTCTAATGTGTGTTTCTTTTTTTTTTTACATCTCTGCTTCATTGTGTAAATGAAGGCTCTGTCATTCAGTGTGTCATGGAGTCGACTTTTTGCCTTTCGGTTAATCGACATCAATACAATAAATAAATCAAATTAAATTAAAAAATAAACAATAAAATAAAATATAAGAAATACATCAATTTTAAAATGTCTAAAACAATAAATAAAATGGAAAATTTAATGGGAAAGTAAACAAGTAAAAGAATTCAAACAACTAATAATAAATTATGATAATTTAAAAAATACAATTTAAAAAAAAAAAATCCAAATAAATACAGATTCAAATTTTAGACATGTTTTTTAAATTTATCAATGGTTTAATTCTTTTGTGCATATAATGGCAAATTAATAAATGAATTAAATCATTTATTTCTTTATGTTTGTCAGTTTCTGTTCCTGAAAGATGTTTTAACAAACTGAAGCCTGAATGTGAGTCGACTCTCAGCTGATCAGAGTTTTAACCTGATGAGTAAATAAAGATCAGAGCATCTCAGACAGCAGCAGCGTGTTGAGGAGTGAAGTGAAAACTGTCGAGAGGACCAGCAGTGTTGTAGTTGCAGGGGATTGTGGGATACGTCTCTGGCAGACGGGGTGACATCATGGGTGGAGGGGGTGTGGCAGCTCATTAAGAGTTAATGTCAGGTTAATGTGCTCTCTGGGAGGGTGTTGTGGTCTCAGTCTGTGATGTTAATGTTACACCTCCACCTGACTGACAGCTGCTGGCTCCGCCCACCCTCACACCAGCCTCACTGTACCCACAGTTCTGCTGGATCTGACCTCTGACACCCCTCTGACGCCCCCGGCTGCAGACATGATGCTGACCTGTGCACATAGTTCGAATTACGGGGGAGCTAGGGGGAGCTGGGCTCACCTGAAAAGGACATGAGCTCCCCCGAAAGCCTCATTTGGGACATTTGGGGGGAGCTCTAATATATGATGGTCCTGAAATAAATAATAACAGTGAAAATATGGCAAAGTTTTGTGTTTATTCGCACATTTTATGTATTGTCACTAATTAACACGATGCTGTGTGCGCTGTTGTGTGCGCCACCGTGACCGCTGCGCTGTCCGTGGTTCTGACACGGAGCAGAGGTGACTGATAGACTTAACATGTTACTTCGGTTCCTGTTTGCTTTTTGTTGTTGCAAATTGAACTTTTGGTCTGAATTCCACTTTCTCCTGATTCTAACAATCCACAGACAGAAGGGAAACGACAGTGAGCCGAAAGGACAGTCAGTAAGGAGAGAGTGTGTGAGAGAGAGATGCACGCAGCAGAACAGCTGTTTCTCTGAGTCTATGACATTTCATAAAGTTGTCCCACGTAAAATCAAATGTGAGTTAATTTTGATTTAAGATCTCTCCACATTAGTTTACATCACAAAGATCAGATTATGACGTTAATATTGAGGCCAAAACGCACTGAAGGCGTCTGACTCGGCAGAACGCGCACTGAGAGCATCTTGATGCGCGTCAATTTGCCTTAATGCCTCCACTCCGAACTTGTTTACCTGTACCTGAAACAAGGTATAAAGCAAAAAACAAAACAAAACAAAAAAAAAAACACCCGCATGGAGCAGGGGGGGGGGCAATAGGGCTCCCCGAAAGCCATTGTGTAATTCGAACCCTGCCTGTGCAGTTCAGTTTAGTTAACAGATCAGACCCTGGACCTGAGTCAGTCCAGATCCTCTACAGTCTGATCCAGTCTGCAGGTCTGTGGGTCTCAGATCAGATGTTAAAGACAAACTGTCCGCACAGGTGATCAGATCAGATTTTTGTGTGTCCAAACATCACCTGTCTAACTCAGCAGCTGGTTCCCATGGTGATGCACCTCAGTCACTCTGAATTTGACGTCTTCATTGTTTGTTGCACTGCAAGTGACACAAAAGTCACCCTGATGTGCAATTTGAGCGTCCAGATCCTCCGAACTGAGACGCATCTGCAGAAATCTGATTGGAATCATATTTCAAACCACCTCCAAATGTTTGATCCAAAAATTGCTTTTGTGCTTTTTTTTTTTTTTTTTTTTTGCTGTCCAGACTTCCTAAAATGGATCTGGATAGGACCTGGACCTGGTCAGGTCTGCTGAGCTTTGCGGCTGCAGATCAGGTACCAGTTTGCAAACTGGACCCATACAGGGCGGAGATAACAACTAAGTGTTTCCTTTTTTTAAATTTTGTTTTAAAATGTTTTCTTTAACTTTACTTTTTCAAAGGATGAAGAATCATGTGTTGGTCCACTGCTGAATTTACTGCTCATGATAAAACATCACTAACCACACGATGCTGCTTATTTGAACCAGTTTATTGTTGGTTTTGGTCTTTTTTTTGGATTTGATGACAATGAGAATCATATAAAATATCACCAGACTTACACTTTAATGTCAGCTGATGTCATTTTATAACTGATCTGTCTCGTTTTATGAAACCAGAGGAAATTCCAGGCAGATATTCCCTGAGATGAAGGTAGATGGAGTTTAGTCCGGTCTGGGTCTGATCGCGGCTCTTTGACTACAGGTGGATCCGACACCTGATCTGTGGCCTCCGTCAGGAAACTGTGGAGGAAAATGTGAAACAAGTCGACACTCGGAGAATCAGATGTGTCGACTCATTATCGGACGTGTTTTGAGGTGAGCCAAGCTGTCGGCTCCTGCGAGAACGTGGCGGTGGGGCCGTTCCCCTGATCAGCCGGGGCGGATTGAGTTTCAGCCGTCCGGCCTCTTTAATGACCGACCCTCCGCTCGGAGCCTGTGATCCGGAGCGGCCCTCCTTTCACATTCCTACCAGACTCTAGGCCCTCCCTGCCCTGAAAGGGGCCCCAATCTGTCGGACATCTGCAGCCCGTCTTACCTTGTCATTAGAGACAGACCACTGGCTCGAGCCGCCACGGACACTTCTCACTGACAACTTTCCCTCGGCCCCAGCTTGCTCTCAGGGGACTGAGGGACCCTGTGTAGGGACCCCCCGGGAGCAGAAAGCCTCCATCGTTACCTGTAGGGGGCGGACCGGGGTGGAGGAGGTGGAGGCGGGGGGCGTCTCCAGGGAGCCTTTTGTTCCTGTGAAGAGAGAGAGAACTGAGCATGGTCAGACTGGTTTAACTGGTAACTGAGCTAAAGACTGAGGAGGCCGTCAGACTGCAGGAGAGAAACCAGACTTTAACAAGACCCGGTTCACTGAGTCAAACCTCAATCTGACAGAAAATACTAAAGTTATCAAGTCAAAAGACCCGACATGTGGACGAGAAACTGATCTGAACCAAATGTCACTGAAACAAAGATGGAAAGACATCTGCCACACAATTTTATCAGACTTTCTTCACAGTTTTCCTTTTTGTCTTTTCAACTGTTCGATCATTTTGTCTCTTTGGATCTTTTAAATTTAGTGAAATAAATCAGGGAACCAGTCAGTGTATGAAAACAGGGACGATGGTCAGTAGACGTTTACTTCGTTTTGAGGAATCAGTTTCAGTGGTTCCCAAAGTTTTTTCCTTAGAGCTCCCTCTACCTGAGCACCAGAACAATAAGTGACTCACTCCAAAGAACATTGACATCAGTTATTACGGACCCTTGTTAAATCCCACCCCTTTTAGCACTGTGCTCCAATAACAGTTGAGCAAACTGTCTTTTTTTTCTGTGAAAGCAACATATAGGACCACATCTTAAGTTAGTAAAACACTCACCAACCAGCTAGCTAATGACTGATGTAGGTTAGCCAGCTAGCTTTTTAGTGTTTTTGCTAAAACTGGCTGACTTAAAATGTGAATGTATGGGATTTTTATCCCTGCAGTGTTTTTCAACCAACTTCAAAATTTGGTTTTCTTTTCAGCACAGACAAGCCAACTACAGAGCATGTTTCAGTACAGGAAACAGGAAGTATAGAGCTAAAAGGGGCGGGACTTAGGAAGGGTCAATTGTTTCCATTCTTAGAACCTTTACTTTTGGTAAATGTCTCTTAATATTTTCTCTTTTAACAACCCAGCAGAGTCGGCTGAAACACACTCATCCTGACTAAAACAATAATAATGATTCATTATCTCTGAGCTTGACTAACTAAGTAGCCTGCTATTTTTGGGTGATGCATCATTTTCAATAGTTTTGTATACAGACCTTTGTATAAATTGCAATTTTAGTTAACATGTGCAAATCTAATTTTGATGACCTCAGAGCAGATGTTGGCTGTGAGCTACTTGGATTAGTTGCTTTTGAAATTGTAATCCCTTACGCTACTCGTACTGGGTAGAGTAATAATATTGCAAAAATATATTGCAGAGTAATGTATTACTGCACAATACTGCTGAATACATATTGTTACACTCTGTTTTGTGCTTGTGTTGTTTTGTCTATCTGTGAATTTACATGGTTCCTCTGCTTTCCTCTGTTTTGTATATTACCATACTGTGTCTTCAATCTGGACTTTTTTTGAGTTTTAGTCTAAATACAGTTATTTTTTATTAATTTATCTTTTGTTTGTTTTCTCTAATTTGGCTATTTATTCTTTTACTTTTTTAATCCCTGCTGTTCAGCTCTTGTTCCCAGAAGACATTTTTCTTTGTGCTTGGTGAGCTACATTTTTTTTTTTTTTTTTGGTCAATAAATTATTTTTCAAAAGAAAAAAAGAAAAGAAAAGGGGGAAAAAAACAACTCAAGAGAACATAAAAACTGCTTTGCCAAATTTAGAAAGTTTTTTCAACTTTTTCTTAAAAGAGATGTTCTAAAGTTTGGACCAGGTCCAGGTTTATATTGAACTTTCTTGGTGACCTATAAAAGGTTTCATGCTGTGAGATAAAAGTACATAAGAGCTGTCGGCCTCTGACAAGTTCACAATAACTTTCAAACTCAGTAC
This sequence comes from Lutjanus argentimaculatus, assembly GCA_034769285.1. Classification (NCBI taxonomy): domain Eukaryota; kingdom Metazoa; phylum Chordata; class Actinopteri; order Lutjaniformes; family Lutjanidae; genus Lutjanus; species Lutjanus argentimaculatus. The sequence continues at coordinate 43,251,589 of JAWZSL010000001.1, read as the reverse complement.
AACATCTGCTGTGCATTAACAACTAAAATAGTTTGTAATACAAGGCAGAGACTGTTTACGGCACCAAATACTGAACATTTACATGTTCAGGTACTTAAAGCACTCAAGCATCAGGAAATATCGTGATATTTATCTTATTTTTATTTATTTTTTGTGTGATCTTTAATAACCTGAGCCAGTCCTTCTGTTGCTTGAACCTGATGTGAATCCTGATCTCTGCTGTCAAAATCCAACATTGACCTCTGAACTACAGCCTGTGTTCTGTACAGGAACGTAGAACTTCTGTCACTCACTAAGATGTTTCCACTGAACATAATCCAGGAGGAAATCACATATTTGGTGAACCACATTAGTAATTTGCAAAGGTAATTTTTAAGAGACCAGGTTTCCATTTGAAAGGTTTCCATGACGGAGACATGAGGACAAATAAACAGACTCAGACACGTCTGTCAATCACTTTTTTTTAGTTAGTTTGCAGTCAGTTACATTCAGTACACGTTCATATTCAAACATTACAGCAGACAAACAGCCTGTTAGAGTCAACAGTTTGACATCAGAATGAATTTACAACTTATGGACGTTCTGCACATTCACTTTGAAAACGTCTCCATCGTCTCTGATGTTTTATGGCTGAGTCACACCAGCATTTATAGCAGCCATGTTTTACACCAAATTCAATGAAAGAAAATCATATTCATGTTAATTTCTTGATGTCTCAGCAGTGTTGCTGCAGTTTGTGAAATAGTCTGAATGAAAAATAATCTCTTAATTTGTCTCATGAATTGTAACAAAAATATTGACAATCTGTGTTAATGTACACAGATACTAGGCTGGTTCCACATGAGATCAACATGGTACTGTTGGAGCTGAAGTTGTTTCATGCACGTCTGGTAAAAATAAAAATTACAGTGCGACAGTGCAGTCCTGTGGTGGTGTTTGCAGTCAGTCACAAACTCAGTAGATGCATCTTGTGTTCAAAAGTGCTTTGTGTTTAGTTGGCAAGCAAGTTAGATGGCTAACATGTTACTAGCTATCATGTTAAGACATTGTTGTAGAACTGTTAGCTTACAGAAGTTAGTTTCCAAGTAGCTGGTGCGGTGAAAACAGGGTAAGCAACAACGGCAGTGACGTCTTTCAAAAATTCAGCTTAACATTCAAAATCCAAACTGAACTGGACACCACCCAACCGTCCAACCAATCAGCAGCAGCTTTAAGATTACATTCATTCACTGTACGTTTCTGTAATGTCAATTTTAGCAGTTACTTCAAGGCAACATGTCGTCTATAGTTACTTTATAGAACCAGTTTCCTTCATTCTAACCTGCTAAAGTCAGAGCATTTGTTGTTTTTTATTGTAAGGCAGTTTTCACTTTGTGGCACAAAGGTCATTACTGATAAAGTTTTATGTGGCAGTTTCCCAGACAAACTATATAAAAACCTCAACATATAAACAACATTTTAGGCAGTCATGTTAATTTGTAATGTTTCACTCACTGTAAGTTGGCTGTAATTAGCAACAAACCTAAAATGTTAAACGTCCACAGTTTGGTTCCAAATGTAAACCCTAAAACAAGCTGGTTAGACTGACGGTACCACAGTTTGTTTTCCATTACTCTCGTATTCTAAACTCTCTATTGAGTTGAGAGACACTGAACGAAATACAGCGCAGCTTTTTTAAAAATCTGAATGATGTCAGGATCATAATGTTATAACAAACTTAAGGCAGGTTATTAAAGGAGCAGGTATTTCCATCAAACTTTGAAGGGAGTTCAAGAACTGTTTAAAGAAATATCTGTCTGGTCTGGGCAGTTTCCACCAAATTGGCTCTGGTTCTCGAAACAGTTCAGTTCAAGTTTCTTGGAACCTTGGTGCTAACCAACAAACCAGCCTGCATTTCCACCAGTTTTGAGTGGAACCATAGTCATCCAGGAGGGGTCATAAATGGAGGCCACTTTAGGTCAAGGAAAACCGTTATGAAAAATGTTGGTGGCCTGGATGGTCCTAAAGTGTTGCCCGAGGGTCTTTGAAGGACTTTGTTTTGCTGCATTGTCTTGTGTAATCAGCACCACACTGAGGGCCCAGAACAAAGTCCAACAACCAGACACAGCATGACTCACAGTCCTCAGAGTTTGACCAGGGACACAACAACATGAAATGTGGAGCTTTTCTGAGATACACTGAGTTTTCTGAGATACGATTATCCAGTTGCCTATGGTCCTTGTCTGGGCACCCAGGTGAAGTTCCACCGTCCCTCTGGGTCCTTTCTGACAAAGGCTTGTCCTTGGGGGAAGCTGTGGGTCTTAACGCTGCTGGACGGGCTGAGGGACATACTGAATGCCAGATCTGTGCGAGTGCGAGGTGTCTGAGGCGTCTGAGGAGGCTGAGATCCTGCTGGCAGACTCACTGGGCTGCTGCAGGCAGGTGTCCACGGATGGTTGATGGCAGGATTCGAAAATGAGAGGGGGGAGAACGGGACTCTTTGTCCTGGTGGACTGAACTGGTTTTTGTCCTGTGATGGTGGAGACCAGTAAGCAGGATTTTTTTCTTGATTTACCTCTAGAGTTTGGGCTCGACCAGAGGCTGTGATGGAACAGATCTCTGCTCCGTCTGGTGACTGGGTGAAGGCTGGTTCCTCTGGTGGTGGTGGAGACTGGAAGGCAGTTAAAGTGTTGTAGCTCCTGATCACAGCTTCAGGAGCTTCATATTGTCTGGTCAGTCCAGAGGCAGTGAAGTCAGAGCGTTGACCTGCAGAAGTTCTGCAGTTCTGAGGTGACTTGGCAGGATTATGACCGTTTGGTTCTTGGCATTCGGCAGCAGTGTACCTATAATCAGTTTGAGGTGTTGATGTTCGGCTGTAGCTGTGGACAGAGGAAGGTGCAGAAGTGGTGACTGGAGGACTGAAGGAAGAGTTGAGAGTGCATTCAGGGGATGAGGAAGAGGTGACATCATAAACTGAGCCGCTGAGGCTGTATCCAGGCGAGGAGGAGGAGTCGTGGGATGTATCGATGGTGTCTCGGTCCTTCAGTCCCAGCGTTCGTAGAACCCAGAGGTCCAGGTTTGGTTCTGAGGATGAAGATGTCTCGGAAGGCTCGGAGCAGAACTCGGCAGTGAGGTTCCTGCAGACTCTCTTACTGACCTGCTGGTAGGTTAGGAGTTGATGACTGCAGTTCTGGAAAGATCCATCATCGATGTGCATCAGGTTTCTCTTCAGCTTCCTCCTCCCATCAGCACTTAGTTTCTATGACAAAGGACAGAACAAGATGTCAGATTAACAGATTTCTAGTTTCATCAAACTGATTCTGCCCTCATTATGTTCATAAGACTCGCTGGACAGAAACTTTTCTCCAGTTGAGAAAGGTCCATTTTTGAATTGGCGCACATGATGTGGACATCTGACTGAGACTTGACTGATTTATATCTCATAATTTCCACAACAATCAATTTGCAGAGACTTAAAACATGGTGAAGATTGGTAATCCATCTCATATCCCTTTGCCAAAAGTTAGGTCTGGTTCTTGGACCAGTTCCATTCAGGATTCTTGGAGGCTGGGTGCTGTGTAGCAAACCAGTCCACATTTCCAGCACTTTTGAGCAGAACCATTGTAATCAAGGATGCATCTTCATTAGAGGGTGTTGATCAATGCACAACGAGAATATGGAGATATGGAGAATATGACACACCCACTTTGGTTTGCACTTTTGGTTCCAGCTGGGAATCAACTTTTCAGGATCGGGACCAATTTATTCTTGGTTGAAACGCTCCAGAACATTTCAAAATTAGGTACGTGAACTGTAACCCCCCAGAGATTCCCCCAGAGTTATGGCTTATGATGGTAAACAGACCTTTGCCTTTTGTTCCAGGTTCCTCACAAAAGAAGAGTTGAGGAACTCTCTGAGTTTGTTGTTCTCCTCCTGCAGTCGGGCCAGTTCCTCCTCTCTCTGCAGCAGAGTGTCCTGAAGCTGCAAAAAGATTAATAACATGTTGATGTCAAAAGTCAGATTAATATGCACGAGGATTCACCAACAATCTGACGGATGAAATTTGGTCAGGATCACAAATTTAATGTTTTAACTCGCCAATGTATTTCCTGCATTGAAGCGCTGCGTATTTACACTCTTCTACCAACTCAGTGCTGCATATTTGGTATTTTCTGTGGCCACTGAGAGTTGAAAAATGTTCAACGTCATTTTTTACCCAACCATCCAATAACAGTAGAACAATGGCAGGACAATTAACACAAACTGTGTCCTGCTCATACAAAATTACAGCATGAACCAGCCTCTGTCCGACTTCAGCACTTGGACCAATCAGTGGTACCGAGATGTTTCCTCACCCACAAAATGTCCATCCTCTCTCCAGGGGTGTTTCTAGATGGGGTGCATGGGGGGGAGGCACTGGTCAACCTTGAAATCTGATTGGCCACCCCAAGAGCCACCCCCTTATCCTCAAGTATGATTGGTTATCTACCCAGTGAGAGGTGGGAACTTATTTTAAACCACATATTTGAGTGGTGTCATTCTTTTTTCATGTATGTTGTTTTCTTTTGTATGTAGCCTATTTTTTTAATTTTTACAATGTTAACTTAATAAATAAAGTATTAAATAAATAAATAAAGTATTTTTCACAGTGGAGTTTGGAGGATGAGTTTCACAGCCTCAAGAAAGAGGAACAATTTATTTGTATTATTTATCTCTAAATAAAAATTTCAAACACAGGAATGGAAGAAGCTCTAATGTTCTGAAGCCTTATCTTCATCCAGAACAGGAGTCTGACTTGTGCAGAAATTTTGCCCTTTTTTTTAAAGTAACTCTTAAATTAAAACAAGTAGTGATTGTTGGTGCAGTAAAACGATAATAAATAAAACTTGTTGTGATGGTAAAGTGTATGTGTTGGTACCTGTTTGTTTCTCTGCAGCTGAGGTGAGAGCTGCTCCGTCCACATCAGACCAGCAGGTGGAGAGCTGCTCCAAACACACTGAGACTCTGACAGACAGACACACAAACAGGGTAATGTTACTTTTAAAAAGTAATCTGATTACATTGTACTTCTGTATCCTTGTGAAGTTTTCACATTCAGCATATTAGTGAAAATACATAAGTATTATTATCTAAACATGCTTGTTACAGGAAAGAACCTGAATCAGTGTTTTACATTAATACATAATATTATATTAGTGGATTATTGTTACATATGAGTGTAAGCAGCATTTTAATATTTCTACTGGATGACATGCACACATTTTTATTACTTTATGTACTTTTGGACTGTTTAATCAAGAACAGTGATTTGTATTTTATAAAATATTTGTCTCTTGAATTGTTAAATTGATGATTATCTTTAGAATTATCTGTAGTATTTTGTGCGTTATGTTTTCCTTATTTGACTTTTTTTGTCTCATATTTTGTTTACATGATGGTTTTACTAACAATATTTGTTATAGTGGCAGTGGTAAATCAAAGTCTTTAAAGTAACAAGTGACTGTCAGATTAATGTAGTAGAGCGAAAGTACAGCGTGGCATTAAGTATAAATATTCAAGTAAAGAACAAGTTAGTCAAATGCTTGAATATACAATCGGATTAATGTACTTCATCTGACTGCGACTTCTTGTTTGCTCATTTGCTTGTTTTGGGAGGTCTTTGTTTTTATTTTATTTGCTTACAAAATAAATAAATTAAATTAAATATACTCTAAATGTTCTATACTCTACTTTCCATCACTATAAACTAGCTTTTAATGAGCATAAACTTCTTGTTTAAATCATATTTTGTATTTCCCTTCATGTTATTTGTTTTTTTTCTTGATTATTTATTCACACATTTAAATAAAAATCTAAAGTACAATTTAAAATGCACTCTACTTCCCATCACCATAAATTAGCTTTTAATGAGCATAAAGTAGTTTATGCTCATTAAAAGCAAGTTTAAATCTTTTTTTTAATATTTAAACTTCATGTTTTTCAGGAGCAGCGGCCTCTAGTGGTCACCAGAGGAACGTCAGCAGGTGATGTTCAGCTGCTGCTCTTTTCTTCCTCCTCAGATTTAAATCTCAGCTCGACATGATGAATTGAAGACTGCGAGTGAGGAGACATGAAGGAAATTAAAAGATGAATCTTAATATAAACTGTTGGGGATGTTTCTGTTGGGACAGATCGCTCATGTGTGAACCTGCCACAGCGTTCAGTTTCCCAGAGTTCATAGAGAGGAGTGAGAAACTCTTCTGTTTGATAAATGAGCCGCCGCCGCTCTGCTGAATGTGGCATTTAAACAAAAGTAGAAACAGTCCTGTTATAGTGAGTCGACCTGAGTCAGCAGAGAGAAGCTGAGTACAGACCGACGACAGCTGGACTCTGATTGGCTGGATGATCGTCCTGTCCTGTCCTGTCCTGTTTTTTAAAGTGTAAAATGTTAAAAGATATAATATTAGTACGTGGTTGAATATTTGTTCAATGTTTCTGATATAAAATAAGTTCCACTGTTTACTGATATTGTTAAAAGAATAGTTAAAAACATTTCTTCTCTTCATTGCCGAGAGTCAGATGTTCAGACTGATACGACTCACGTGAAGCTCCAACCCAAGCTTATCTTATCTTATCTTAGCTTAGCTTAGCTTTGCATAAAGACTGGAAACAGGGGGCAACAGTTAGCCTCGCTCTGCCCATCGGTTACAAAATTATTTTAAAAAATCTGCATGCTGTTTACTTGTGCACACACCATCACACCACACACGCCTAGTTCAGACTTTGTTTGGGAGATTCTGTTTTCCTGTGAAACTCAAGCAGAGTTTTCTCGACTAAAAAACTAAACCTGACCTTCAATCAGCACGAGGATGAGGAGATAATGACTGAATTTTCATTTTTGGGTGAACTATCCCTTTAAATGCATGTCACTGAAGTACAATTTTGAACTACTTGTATTTTACTTGAGTGTTTCTATTTTATGCTACTTTATACATCTAAAACACTACATTTCAGAGTGAAATATTGTACTTTTTACTTCACTACATTATCTGACAGCTGCAGTTAATTTGCAGATGAAGGGTTTTACTCAAACAGCATGAAAAGTTCATAAAATATTACAGTTTTCTCTCAGTTAAGTGATCAGTATAAAATGAGTGAACAGCTACAACATTACACTGCTGCTCACATATTCATGCATCAGCAATAATTAAATTGTAATAATTATGTAAAAATGTAACTTGACAAGTACTTTTAAGTTTGGATATTTTAAGATATATTTTGAGTGCAGGACCTTGTAACAAAGTATTTTTATACTTTTATTCAGAAGATCATCTGAATACTTCTCTGATGAAATGTGAATCTTAGTTGTCAGTTGTTGTCAGTTGTCGATTCTCACCCCACACAGACGCCACGGACGGCGGCTTCTCTCCGAGGTCATTGAGGTCACAGGGGTCACAGGCCCAAACAGAGGCCAGGGTTTCCATGGAAACGTCAACAGTGTCAGGGCCAAGGTCCTGGAGCATGAGGTGATGATGATGATGAAGAGGAGGAGGAGGAGGAGGAGAGGGATTCCCTACAGAGACACAGAGAGAGTTTGTGTGTGAATGAAGAGAAGGGAGGGAGGGAGTGTGTGTGTTGTGTGTGTGGTGTGTGTTGTGTGTGTGTGTGTGTGTGGTGGCGTGCTGTGCGGTGCAGTGCCAGCTGACTGTGTGTTGATATGGTGATGATCAACACTTCAGTTACTTTCACATTTTAAGACCTGAAACTTTCATCACTGGTTTTATTCAGCGGCTGGTTTCTGACCAGTTTGATGAATTTTCTTCACTGTTTTATTTGAGTAAATTTAAAATGACTGAAGAGATGAAATTATCTATTAAAGTTCACAAAATAAACCAGATTTATGTGACAGAAATATTCTTTTCTGCTGCCTGATCCTGTCAGTCACCTCAGATTGGTCTTGTGATTACAGGGAGGAACTCAGAGGGTCTCAGAGGGTCTCACAGGGTCTCAGAGGATCTCAGGGGGTGGGGTCTCAGAGGGTCTCAGAGGGTCTCAGAGGGTCTCAGGGGGTCTCAGAGGGTCTCAGAGGGTCTCAGGGGGGTCTCAGAGGGTCTCAGAGGGTCTCAGAGGGTCTCAGGGGGTCTCAGAGGGTCTCAGAGGGTCTCAGGGGGGTCTGAGACTCTTTGACTGACACATGAGATCCCCTGAATGGCACTGGCTGCACATGTAAGATGCAGCGGCCAATATCTCCTTCAAAATGAGCTACTTGTCTCCTTTAATCTGTCATTTTTTCAGCTTTTTTGCAGGAAGCAGACAGGATGAAACAGGCAGGAGTCCTGCAGGACGGGGGAGGAGGACTCAGTCTTTACATGGATGATACTTTGTGTTCAAACTCAGACACAGATGATGGACAGATGTTTCAAACATGTTGAACTTTGTATGTGAAGATTTTGGCCAGATTATTACCATCATGTTGCTGCTGTTTAAATTCAGTCTGATGCAACTTTTAAAAAATGCCCAACAGAATTATTTCTTGGGTGTAAACATGTATGAATATATTTTTATTTTACTTTATATTTTCACCCTGTTCCACTGAATTTAATTAATCATCTGTGTTTTATCAGTCTATTGTGGCAAGTGTTTTATTTTATGCTGCAGTCTGCTGGGGAGGAAGTTTGGGAAAAAAAGCAAGCAAGGAGGCTGGATAAGCTTGTGAAAAAGGCTGGCTCTGTGATCGGAGTAAGGATGGACTCTCTGGAGGAAGTTGTGGAGAGAGACACAATGAGGACGGTGGAGGCCATCCTAAACAACATGGATCATCCACTGCATAACACCTTGATGGACCAAAGAAATAATGGTGGTGGAAGGCTTCTCTCTCTTCGTTGTAGGACAGAGAGATACAGAAGATCTTTCATACCAACTGCCATCAGACTCTATAATTCTTATACAAATAGATGAGACTACAGACAAATGAATTTCCCCTCGGGGATCAATAAAGTATTTCGTATTCGTATTCGTATTCGTGTTATATTTTCTGTGTATTATAAAGGAACTGCAACTCTAAAAATGATTTGCCACTAAAACATATTTTAAAAGTTCACTGTGTCTAGTATTCATTATTCAAAATGCAAAAAATATTCATAAAGATGATTACAGAAGAATTTTGTTGTGGTGTTTCCTCTTCAATTGCCACTAAACACATAGTTTCTTGTTAGGCTTTCTTCTTCTATGGTTGTTGCTGCTGCAAATCATCAACAATCCAAATATTGTAGTTTAGAAAACCAAATGTTACCCCGTCTGAAAAGCAGTGGATTTTTTTCTGCTTCATCACTGGTTACTGTTAAAAATACAGACTCAGATCTTTTGTAAGACTCTGTGGTGTCCTGATCCTCAGGTTGGGAACCACGGCTCTAAAATCTTGCAGCTTCACTTCGTTAAAACAAAGAAGTCCAGAAGAAACCAGTAGTTCACTTAAGAATGAGGACAGGAGGGTCCTCATATACTTTTGGCCTAAAGCCCATCTGTGTATCATGAGGCAGATTTTGAAAATCCACACACTGTTGGAGACAAATGATTATTTAAAATATTATCAGGAACACTGAGACGAACAGAAACAGACAGGGCGTCCACAGACTGAATGCCTCCAGCAGAGCATCCTGAACTGTGTCAACTGTCAAGTAATAACTGTGAGTTAAAATTAAATTATTATGAAACATCATATACACGTACATGATACATTTGACTTATTACACGGCTTTGTTAAATACTCGATTCTGATTAAGATTAATGATTAAGGTATTCTAAAGTCTGTTATTTCTGAATATTCAGTCCCTCCAGGGTTTTGCTGACTTTTTTGGGGATTGTTGTGACATAAAATACCTGATTTACAGCATTTTTGCCTAAAATATTGTGATGCATGTTGTGATGTTTTTAGGCGTTTTTTTTTGTGATGAAGTTGGAGGAGCGACTGATAATTGTATTTTTTTTAAAGTTTTGATTTATTTATTTATTTATTTATTCATTCATTCATTCATTCATTCATTCATCATTCATTCATTCATTGGATATTATTCATTAAAATCAAGGGCATTTGTCCCAGTGAGAATAAAACTGCCCTCTGTTCTGGGTGTTCTACATGCATGACGTTTGTGCAGGGGGCTGCTGTGATTGGTGGGACTCCTGGGACGCTACAACGATTGGTTAAATTTGCAGAAAAGTTGCAGTGATCAGACAAAAATGAAAAAGGTTGAGCAGAATTCAAAGAAGTTGGTTGAATTTGTGCGATCGCAGCATTGCAATTTCCTGGAGGAACTGAATAACAGACCGTTGCTATGGACACAGTTCTGATTAGGGATGTTAATGATTAATAGTTAATCAATTAATCACTGTTAATAATTTAACTGATTAAAAATGTATTGATCAGTAATTAATTGCTAGTTGAGCAGTAGTTGCACCTCATCTGACATTTGTTGAATAAGGAAACAAAATGAGGTAAAAAAAAAAAACATGCATTTTGTTATCATATTAATTATTAATGATTAATTGATTCATCGATTGTTAGCATTTTCACAGCACAAAATCCTGCAACCTTACTTCTGATAAATGACTCTGGAGGAGCAATAAAATCATTTTTAAATTAATATTTTGAGACATATTGATTTTTTCATAAGTAGCTGTGTAATAAGCAGGATAATGTACATGAGCAGGTCATTATTGTGAAATAATCTGTTTAATGTACATACTGTACTTTATCCTTTACATTTTAAATTCTACATACAATAATAAATATATATATGAATGATTCACTAGAAAAAAATGTGACACTGGTTTGAAATAACTGCTTTCAGTTCAGGTTAACGTACAATTTGACTCTATTTATCGCCCATATATTCACCTTCATTATTGGCTGTAAGTTACGTCACACAATTATGTTTCTTGCGCAAATGATGAGCCAATAACAACTGATGAAGAGTTCATGAGCTGCTGCAGGTCGAGCTTTACTTAAACTTTTATCAGCAACAGCTGACTGTGAATTTAGTGTTTCAGTTTTTTAGTTGAAATCTTTATGTCGCCTCTGCTCCGCTGTCCACCTGCTGAGCCTCACCTGTCTGTCTCCACCTGTCTCGTTCCAAAAGCTCTCCAAACATCAAACTGACTGACTGCTCCTGGTTCTGTCAGACTGCAAATTAATCATTAATGATTAATTATGACATAATTATGGCAGCTGAGACATGAGCACGTGAACTCACTGAGAACGATGACAGGCTGAATCCTCCTCTGATCTTCTGCGCGTGCTGCGTCAGGCTGTGCGTAAAGAGTCTCCAAACAGCGCGAGGACAAAATGATCAGAAGGAAAATAAAAAAGAAAAAGAAAAGTTGTTGATTTTAAATCCTGATTGAATCCAGACCAAAAAGAAGAACAACAGAGACGATCCGGATCAGCTGCAGGTCTGATCCCGGAGTGAGACTGAAGCGGACTGAAGAAACCTCCAGCAGACACACACACACACACACACACACACACACACACACCTGTCTGTGTGTGTGTGTGTGTTGTGTGTGTGTGTGAGAGAGAGAGAGAGAGAGAGAGAGAGAGAGATGACAGATCGGTCCGTCCAATCAGCTGCTTGGACGGAGCTGTGACGCTGTCGTTCTTCTGCAGCCTCAGTTTGAACTGAGAAGGTGTGAAGGTCTGACAGAGGACACCTGCAATACTACCGATACTACTGAAACTACCAATAATACTACCAATAGTACCGATACTACTGAAACTACCAATAATACTACCGATACTACAGATACTACTGATACTACCAATAATACTACCGATACTACAGATACTACTGAATACTACCAATAATACTACGATACTACGATACTACTGAAACTACCAATAATACTACAATAGTACCGATACTACTGAAACTACCAATAATACTACGATACTACAGATACTACTGATACTACCAATAATACTACCGATACTACCGATACTACTGAAACTACCAATAATACTACTGATACTACGATACTACTGAAACTACCATAATACTACTGAAACTACCAATAATACTACTGATACTACCAATAATACTACTGATACTACCGATACTACTGAAACTACCAATAATACTACCGATACTACCGATACTACTGAAACTACCAATAATTACTACCTGATACTACCGATACTACTGAAACTACCAATAATACTAACTGATACTACGATAATACTACTGAAACTACCAATAATACTACTGATACTACCGATACTACTGAAACTACCAATAATACTACTGATACTACCGATAATACTACTGAAACTACCATAATTCTACTGATACTACCGATACTACTGAAACTACAATAATACTACGTATACCGATAATACTACTGAAACTACCAATAATACTACTGATAACCGATAATACTACTGAAACTACCAATAATACTACTGATACTACCGATACTACTGAAACTACCAATAATACTACTGATACTACCGATAATACTACTGAAACTACCAATAATACTACTGATGCTCTCACTGTGTGCTTACAAGTAAAAATCATCACTTCGTCATGTTTGCAGTCAGACTGAGCAGCACAAACTTACAAACACTTCTGGTAACGACTCTTTAACACTCTGTAATCTCAGATAAAAAGTAGTTCTCAAAAAAATTCTATTTACATTTTTTTTTAAGTTCATAAACTCAGAAGTTTAAGGTTTTTGGAGTTTAAGTATCTGGAGTTAGTTACATGTATTTTTTTTATTTCAACTCCTCATATTACTGTATTTTCTTAAGTCTGTAATTTTACTTAAATAAACACAAACAAAAGAAAAAATGACTCTCACTCAACATTTTTAAGTTATTAGGGATTAAAAAAAATAAGTGTAGGGATTAAAAAAAAAATCCCAATATCAATATTCAATACATTGGCCAATATTCATTATATATACAGTGCCAGTTTGGACACATCTTCTCTTCTCTTCTCTTTTCTTTAATTTTATTATTTTCTAAATTAAATCTGCAGACATCAAAACTAAGAAATAACACATATGAAATTATGTAATGAGTGTAAAATGAAGGCAAAATATGTTTTTGCGTTATAATAATCTAAGACATTTAATAACATAATTGTCATTAAATCTTTGATTGCACGTGCAGAAGTCAGAATACAAGAGTCTTTGCTTTTTATTGTCGACCCATGGTCGTCGTCAGCGTGCAGAGGACGTGTCAGAGTGGATCAAAAATATTAACAGAACTTTTTTCATGAAAATCTTGAATACCTGATGAAAATGTGAATTTATATATTTTTTCATATATATTACACAGTACTTCATCACTTATGTGGCAGTGGCGGTCCGTGTTTCTCTTTTCTCCATTATCCATTTCTGGCGGTTGTCACAATCAACGTCTAACTACTGTGTTGAAGAACGTTAATATCTCCATCCTAAGAAGAACCTTCATCAGTTACTGATGGTCGCCACTCCAGTTATCCATCTGTCACTGTCAGCAGGCAACAGCAGACATGGTGTCTAGAAGGGAACCCCAGACCTGTGAAATCTGCAAGAGTTTTGCAAATTTGGGGTTCCCTTCTAGACAACCAGACACCATTACTGCCACTGCGGTAATGGTGGTGCAGCTAGATGGTAGAACACACAAACAGATTTGTGTTTGCTTTTTTATATTTTAGATTTTTGAAAGTTGCTAAATTTTGACCACAGGTGTGGGTCAGAACGTAAAGCCACTGGTAAATTTAAAGCTTTGCCTTCTGGCTCAGCTTTGCTGGGGAGCTCGCAGTTGAGCCGCTGCTCCTTCACGTCGAAAGGAACCAGCTGAGGTGGTCTGGGCATCTGATTAGGATCCTCCTGGAGGACTTCCTTTGGAAGGTTTTCCGGGTTTGTTCAACTGGAGGAGACCCTTAAGTAGTAAATATCCCATCCTGGCTGGGAACGCTGGACAAGTGCAAGAAAACAGATGGATGGAATCACGGTCCTGGAGAGAAGCAGCACTGCATTAAAAACCCACATCATTGTATAAAGGATACTACATGGGCCCAGGAACACTTTGGAAAACCGTTGTCAGTAAACACAGTTTGTCTCTGCATCTACAAATGAGAGTTAAGACTCGACCGTGCAAAGAGAAAGACATATATCAACAACATCCAGAAACACTGCAGACTTCTCTGGGCCCGAGCCCATCTGAGATGGACTGACTGAGAAGATCTTGTCTTTGTGCTGTTCTCAATTCAATATAGGCTGAAATGTTTTTGCAGATCATTGCATTCATTCTGTTTTATTTACTTTGTACACAACATCCCAACTTTTGGGTTTGTGGTTTGCAGATTTCTGTAACTTGTCAACATGAAGCTGGTTTGCTGAAACTTGAGTGTGTGAGTTGATACTACACTGCTTTATACACACACGAAACACACACCTGATCCTGTGCTGAGTTAACCTGTAATCTGACAGCAGGTCTGTTAAACTGCAGCAACAATTAAGAATTTAATTCACAAACTGACAACATACCAACGCGGTGACACATTAACAGAGACGAGGGAAAGGAAAGGAAAGGAAAGGAAAGGAAAGGAAAGGAAAGGAAAGGAAAGGAAAGGAAAGGACTGGTTCACATTCATATGTGTGATTAAATGATGTTAAAGTGATCATCTGGATCATCTGGCAGGAAAAGAAACATCCCGCAATTTGTGATCTGGAACATTGATCTCAAACCAGAGGTCAGCTGTCGTGGTGTGTTCACTGACTGATGAACATCCAGTGCGTCCTGTCGTCGGTCCGTGTTGCAGCAGACGTTCATTGACCTCCAGCTGAGGCAGAAATCTGCTCGCTCCGCCCGGCTCCTCCCCTGCAGGGAAACTGGTCGACCATTATATTTGACTTTTCCCATTAGCTTTTGTGACTGGTTAAGTGGTCGTGGAGGGGGGTTAATCACCTCCACCAGTGAGCCGGCTGCACCTCAGATATCAGCAGAGTGAACGCAGCAGCAGCAGCAAACATATGTGGAGTCTGCAGGAGAGGAGAGGTCATGTGACTGCCCAGGAGGTCGTTGGTTTGAATCCCAGGAGTAGACCAACCATCCATCTTTGTTGTCTGCTGTTTTCTTGCTCCTGGACGTGACATTAAACTGCAGAAAAAATTAAATTATTCACCATTTTTAAAGAGAACAAGGAGCCAACAATCAGTAACACAGAGCTGTAGACATGTGACTGTTGCTGTGTCTCAGTTCATGTAGTTTGTCCCCACACATCCTGTTTTGAGTGCATTCATGTGTTCACATTGACATTTACAGCCAAACGAAATGCACTGTAAATACCCAGATGTTGAACTGAAAACAAAACAAAAAAAACAAAAAAAACGGGCAAAAAAGTTGAGAGATTATGTCAAATTTTTAACCTCTTGAGGAACAGAGGGCAAAGTAAAGGAAATCAAATTGAAATGAAGTTCATGTTGAATGAAATGAAATTGAACACAAATGAATAAACAAGCTAGTAGATGTTTTATGTTTTGACGGGTGGCAGTGAAGCCCCGCCCACTTTCAGTTTGCCCACAAAGAAGAAGAAGAAGGAGGAGCTGAGATTGGCATTTCCGTAAAGGACACAACATCTGTCCTCAATTTGAGACAGAACTACCCTGTCGAAATTCATAAACTCCTCAAGTGAGGACAGAGTGTGTCTTTTTTTCCAGCTGGACCTCAGTAACGTAACATTAGTTCTTCATGGTTTTATGCCGTCATCTGATTGGTTCAAACAAAGTGGATCTGGTGAATTAAGTGTCGATTTGATGAGAATGAAGAGTGTTAACTTTAGTTGATTCAGGAAATGAAGAGAAATTAATTGATTCATGATTCACACTTTTTGAATGATAGACTTTTTCATCTTGGACTTGGAGGAAAGTATCAAGTGTGTTCAAGTCAAAAGGCTCAAGTCTATCGAGTCCACGTCAAGTCATGAGTCACTGATATTAAAGTCCAGGTGCAAGTCTTTTTTAATTTTGCCAAGTTTAAAGTCATCAAATTTGTGACTTGAGTCTGACCAAAGTCCAAGTTTTGTGACTCTAGTCCAAATCTGTGGTACTTGAGACCTGGCCGTTAGACATGATGTACTTTCTCCTAAAAGACTCCTAAAAACTTTCAAATGGATAAAGTAGGTGGCAGCTTACAAACTTCAGGCAGATCAGTGATGTAAATTAAAACAATAAGGGACCAAACATGGAGCCTTGTGGAACATCGCATTTAATATTAAGAGAGATAATAGCGGACAGCTTCAGATTAATCCATGAGGACCGTCTGAGGGCTCAGTCAGACACGCCGAGCCTCTTTTGAAAGCTTTGGAAAGAGGAATCAGACACAGTAAATTCTTTATTATCATTATTATCAATTTTTTCCTATCATAAAGGTAAAAAACAAAGTTTTTCTTCACTGAGATGTAAGTAAAGTGTGTTTGTGTGTGTCTGTTTGGCAGGGGGTGTGTTTGGGAGTGTCAGTCAGCAGTCCGTCCCCTCGGCTCCTCTTTGATGTGTCTCTGTTGTTGCCAGGCAACCTGCTGAGTTCTCATTTGTAGCCAGTAGATCTGAACGCCCTCTGCCAATTAAACGGAGCCTCCGGGTTGCCGTAGTTAACCAAAACCCGACCAGCAGGCAGCAGGTCGCAGGATTACTGACCCTCTGGAGCCTCCAGTTTGGCAACCAGCTGGTTTAATTTAGTGAAATGAGTCTCTGCTGAGAGGCTTCTGAGCCAGGC
Source organism: Lutjanus argentimaculatus (assembly GCA_034769285.1). Taxonomy (NCBI): domain Eukaryota; kingdom Metazoa; phylum Chordata; class Actinopteri; order Lutjaniformes; family Lutjanidae; genus Lutjanus; species Lutjanus argentimaculatus. The sequence continues at coordinate 43,234,872 of JAWZSL010000001.1, read as the reverse complement.
AGCTCTGACTGGTCAAATTGGTCAGCTCCCAGTTCAGAGGAGCTCCTGAACCTGCAGTAACACTGTGTGTCGTCAGTCAGTCAGTCAACACTTCAGAGCAACATACTGTGTATGAGATGGCAACTGATCAAACTGAATGAACATTAGCTGTGTGTCAGATCTTTTCTCAGTCTTCAAACCAAAACACAGGGCCAATATGGCACCAGTTCCTATAAGACCGGAACCTGCCGGACCGAATCACAACACAGAATACTGTTCCTCATTTCAGCACCACACGGCTGAGCTGTTGTTGAAATAGTTCCCCTCTGGTGCAGATGTCTAGTTAACACAGTTAAATCCACGACATGCATGCATGAGAACACGTCTTGTACCAAATCTTAAGTGGCTGCATGACAGAATCATCAGCATTAATCCATAACACGTGACTGTGGATGAAATCTGATATTTGCTCTACAGATGAACTTTTTGTCGGAGTTGAGTTGATGGTGTCAGACAGTTCAACAGCCTCAGGTCCTGGCAGCAGTCAGCAGCTAATTAGCCCTCAGTGGGGCAGTGTGGAGGCTACAGGTGGGCTACCTGGTGGTCTAACTCAGGTTCAGTGGGACAGATGTTAAACGCAGCCCACCCCCCCCGTCTTAGTCCTCCTCCCTGCTGGGATCCTAATGATGGGGGGACGGACGGACGGATTTGTTGGACAACAGCGGCGGCTGCCTGACTGCCAGCAGCCTGCTCTCTACTGGACGTCCCCCCCCCCCCCCCCCCCCATCAAAACACAACACACCACACACACACACACACACACTGACAGCCACTCCCAACAAGGTTACACTTCATCTAAATGTGACTTTACAGGCCACACGTTCAAACCTTAAACAGGATCTAAAAGACACAAACGGACTTTTGCATAAAACTCAGCAGCATGACCACAACGTTACCTTCTAACCTCTAATAAACCATGTTACAACTCCTAAACCACCTTTAACCCTCACACATCAACCACAGACCCTCACACAGTGACCATAAACCACCAGGTGACATTTATAAAACCTAAACCAGCTGCTCACTGTAGTTTTTTATCAAACACACAGGAGGAAATGCATCTGCAATCTGGCATCTGTAAGATCGATTTTCAGCGGCGTATTAATTCACATTAAAATGACAGTTTAATGCATTTAAACTGCATATAAGGTTGCAGTTTTTACAGTTTTTAATTTGTTTATTTATCTGACAGGGACGATTCACATAGTCATTGTTACATTTAAGTAAAAAATGCAACCAAAGCCATGTACATAGGACCTCCATCTATAGCTTATTTGTAGTCCTTCACAATAGTACTGGTATATTTTCATCTATAAAGCGATACTGGGCAAACTTCCATCCTACCTCTGGACTCTCCTCTGTGTCAGCTCTGGTAGTTACCAGCTACACTCCTCCAAGTGATTATTTCTTTATGTACCCTGAGTTTTCACTGATCGGGGGAAACTGCATTTTCCTGCTCTGCACCAGGGGCATGAAACAGTCTACAAAAATATCTTATATTAGATAAACTCAAATCCACTGAAGAATGTAGGGCATCATGAAGAATGTGGTGATGGAGACATGTGCTTGAGGCCTCTGTGTTTGAATAGTGTTTTGTTGTTTTATTGTGGATTTTTGTTTAATATGTTGTATTTGTTGCATTTTAATACCCTGCAAAACTAAACACTAAAATTAATTATTTGTAGTGAGAAGTGAAAACTTTTCTACTGACCTAAAAATGTTGAGTGCTGGTATAATTTTCTTTTGTTTGTGTTCATTAAACTAATAATTTTTCAATTAATGAGGGAAAAGGATCCTTAAAACTATTTTATTATTACTACAGTACGCTGAGTTTAATGATTCATGTGTTTCTGTACTTTAAATATAATCACTTCTGAGAGGGGAGAATGAAAATTTTGATGCAATTATTGAAAAAAAATTGAGTTTGCTTAATCAGTTTTAATTGAACTGTAATCAAACAGTGTGTGTAAAACTAACAATTATTTAGGTTCAGATAACCTCAAACTTTTGAACTCAAGAAAATTGTGGCAACTGATTGCCTCAGTTTTTTAAGTTCTGTAATGATGTATGTTGTGATTGGCTGATACCTTGGCCAGGTCTCTCTTGTAAAAGACCTTTTGAATCATATTGGGACTTCCTGGTTAGATAAAATAAAATAAAATAAAATGTTACATATGACCCATTCGTCTCTCCTTTAAACCAAAGTCAAAGACTTAAACCTCATATACAGAACACAAGACAGACTGAACACACAGGTGTGTGTGTGTGTGTGTGTGTGTGTGTGTGTGTGTGTGTGTGTGTGTGTGTGTGTGTGTGTGTGTGTTAACCTGCCTGGTTAATCCTGAGTGTGTTTGTCCCCCGTGGAGACGAACTAAAGACAACAGGCTGGAACGCCTGACTTCTGCACAGGAGGTCACTGCACACACAGACACACACATTAACTACCCCCCTCAAAACACAAACATGGACACATGGGACATGTAATACCCTCCTAGCACACCACACACACACACACACACACACACACACACACCAGTCTACCTGCTCTAACCTACAATCTGTGTGTGTGTGTGTGTGTGTGGCTGCCCGTTGGCCTTGTGCTGCTAAGCTTCCTTTACGTCCACAATGGCGTCCTGCTGGGAGCTCTTGGCCAATTAAAGCCCTGAGCTGAGAGAGAAGAGAGAGAGAGAGAGAGAGGGAGAGAAGAGAGAAGAGAGAGAGGGGAGAGAGAGAGAGAGAGAGAGAAAAACACCTTCAGGCCTCTAACCTCACTCGCCCTGGGCTCTGCCACAGACTGCAGCACAGAGCAGCTGCCTCAAAGTCTGCACACAGAATGACAGAAAATATATTCTCTATATATTTCATCAGTTTATGTGTGTAACCACGATGATCTGATCAATGGCCTTTACATTTATGTCTCTGATCAATAAGATATCTATATCAATAAAGGATTTCTGCATCTGCAACTTGTACATGTGGGACAAGTTCTGGTTTCCATTTGTCATCTAAAGGAACATCACTGAGGATGCATCCCAGCGCATCTGACAGATGTATCTTGCAACCTGCCTCCTTTACGTACGAAAATAGATGTGTCCATTTCAGAAAATGTAACTGTCACTGTTCACATACTTCCATGCGTCTTTAACGTTGGCATGGCTGTTAATCAATACATCTACAAGTGGGCGTCGCTCAGAGTCAAAAGTTATCCCAATTATTATATACCTCCAATTTGCTGTGTGTGCACAGACTTGTCCATCGAACCTGACAGGCCAGATGTGGGAGGGATCCTGGAAGCCGTTCACAGAAACTGTTTGAAAAAGGGCCGGCGCTTTTGTAAAAACACTTGGCAGGTGATTGGATGAGCCATCTGTCACAACATAGGCCAACATACTTTGCTTTTCTTTTAACTGATGCTATCACAGTATCTAGGCTAACCTCTTCAGGAGACACTTTCGGCGCACCTAAAACCACGCCTGTCGCTGTAGTCCCCTCCGAGGGCAGTGATTGGCTCGCACCACCTCTGGTGCAGACACAGATGGATAGCTTGGAGCCTGGCAAGATGGATTCTCATGTGATCTTGTGAATCTAGCTACCTGGTAATTGTCCAACAGCAATCTACAGAATACTGTCTGTACATGTGTGAACTCCAAGTGGACTCTGAAAAAGTAGTATGGACAAAACTAATGGACGTCTACAGCAGTCTATGTATGCATCCACATGTATCTGCAGTCTAATACTTTCAGGCAGTGTCCAGAGACCAGAACCACGGCTGAGGGTTGGAAAGATATCAAACAGTAAATCAAGATCTGTGTCTGCAGACTCAGTTCTCTCGTCCGGTGCAACAATCCACTGTGAACAAGACTCTGAGATACTTGAACTCCTTCACTTGGGGCCACAAGTCAGTCTAAAGGGAACAACCCACCATTTTCTGACAGAGCACCATCTCACTGTAAAGAAAGGATTCTCTGTTTATCTGTCCTTCGATTTTCTTGACAACCATTTATCCAACTGGGTGTACTGTTTGGGACCCAAGGAAGCACATTGTCAAATTTGGTGCATTTTGGCCTGTAACTTTTGAATTGTGAGTCTGAAAAATAAAAATTTTCTGAATTCTGTGGTTCCAGATCAATCTGTCCATATAAGCCATGTCCATTTGTGTCTTGATCAATTTTCTGCCATTTCCAGTTTTGTCGAAATCTGTTTCTTTGCTTCTCCTCCTACAGATTTTGAGCCTTTGTCGCCAAATTTGGTGCAGAACAAGCAGGACCAAGAAGAAAAAAATGACTCTTTCAGTAGTCTTTCAATACTTGACAGTCTGACATCTGGCCACCTACAGATCATCTGGGAGTTTCTAAAAAGAAAGTAGTTGTTTGAACAGCTTAAACGGCAGGAATGGCCACTAACAACCCCTCCTCCCTTACAGTTTTTCAAAGACATGTTTTACCTGAAACAATCCTTTCCTCTCATTCTCCTGTCTCTTCATCTTCTTAGTTTTTCATGTTACATGTTTGTGTTTTTGTGTTACATCTTTTAGGGACTTTTTTGCCTTGTTACATATTTTACATTGTTTTTCATCTTGTTAGTTTTTTCCTTGGTACATTTTCCATCATGTTATGTTGTTTTTTGGTCTTGTTACATCTTTTCTGTCTCGTTCCATCCGTCCTGTGTGATAAACTCTGATGGATCCATCAGTGAATCGTGTTTGTGTTATTGTGTTGTTCCATTTAGGTTGAAATCAGTCTTGATGTTGGAAGGCCGCACACTATGATGCAAAATAAAAATAGTCAATAATTCCACTCAAATGCATTAAAACTAAAGTAATGAGCCTGTTTTTAAAATATAAGGAGAAGAAAGTACAAAATAATAATAAAAAAATGAAAAATGAGCACAGTCACACAGACAGCTTTTGCAGAGTTGCAAAGTTTAGACTGTATTTCGCTTTATTCTGTATTTTGTTAAAGTTTTGTCAAAGCACTGAACCGTCTGTGATCTTTTCACCTTCATTTCTTAAAAAAGAAAACCTGCTCTACTGTTACATGTGGCGACATCATTAAAGCTGTGCAGGTTCAGTAATGAGATTATGTTCAGAATGAGTGACAGCTAATGACACGTTACTAACACCTCCAACAGCAGAGAGGAGTCGGGTGTCGCCGGGCAGCATGCCTCCCTCTGTTCTCCCAACAATACACCGACACTCACCTGGTTACATCACCGCCTCTCTGCCCTCTCATTGGCTGTCAGAGGGGTCACAAGACACTCAGGAGAGGTCAGAGCGTGGGTGAGAGTGTGCCGCCACTGAAGCATTGTGAATGTTTTTATTGTGTTTGGACAAAACGTTCGTACTGGTTACTGAAGTGGAAGGAGAGATTCGATAGTGTTTGTGTTAGTGTGTGTGTGTGTGTGTGTGTGTGTGTGTGTGTTTGAATTAGCCTACATAATTGAAATGTGAGGATCTTAGAGTGATTGTTCTCTCTCTGAATACCAGAGGATCACCAAACTGAACTCCATTCAAAAATCACAGCGTTTATCAACGCGCTAAGTATCAGCCGCCATCCACACTGGAACATGACCTGTGTGTGTGTGTGTGTGTGTGTGTGGCATTCATCTGATTCAGCAGGCAGACCCCATCGATCTATCAGTCTGTTTTTTTTGGTCAAAGTAAAGGTTGCTGACCCCTGCTCTCAGGCTGCTCTGTTGTGAACACCTCTGCACTTGATAGACTGCAAAAAATATATAAGATAAATAAATAAAGACATAAATATGTAAATAAATAAATCCGATGCATCCTATGCGCTCTATGCACTGCCTGTTCCTACATCCGCAGTTTGAAGTGAGTTTTATAAGCAGTGTGAGATCAGACGACACTTTCCCACCAAAAAATTATTTAAAAAATGACGCGTGCATTTGTTCTGGTCAGAGATGTTGGTGCTCTACAGCGACCTCTAGGGTAAATGTCATATATAGCACATTTAAGTCAAGAGAACTGACAAAATCTGTTGAATCGCTAATATAATAATGTGACTGAACATCTAATCGATTAACTCTGCGGAATTTTAGAGCCAAAGACGTAAATCTGAAACGCTTCAAATTTAAATATAAACATGTATAATTTATGTTGATGATTTTAGGCTCATTTAAACAGCACTGATCTCGGGTTCTGCATTAATTGATGCTTCTGTGAGTTAATATGAATCTGGACAAACAGGACTACAAACTGACTGAAACCTCCACCTTGATTCAGTCAAACAGCAGCAGGTTGAGGTGACGGACGGCTGCTGGTCTGTTGTGGCCCCAGCAGGTCCACAAACTAATCTGGTTTAATCCCAACAGGAATCCAGCAAACTAACGCCTCTAAATCTCAAATCTGACCACACAACTTTTCATTACTTCCATATTAGAGCTGAGCGCTAAGACGGCTCGATTTAACACAGCGGTTAATGTCCCCAAAACAGCCCGAAATATCTCGACTTTAGTCATTAAAAAAACAAGACTAACAGTAGGAAGTCCTGCCAGTGCCCCCTGGAGGCTGCAGTGTCAATTACAGCCACAATATGGAGAAATAAACTCACGGCCTGACTAGAGGAGAGAGACTGCCAATCTTCCACTTTCTGAGCCCAGAAGTCAAAATAAAATGTGTAAAAACAGAATAATTGTCATACAACTATGGGCACACAGCACTACAGGAGGCCCTTTAAATGTGCTAAGGACAATCTAAACGTTATTTATTACGTTTAAGATATTCTACTCTATTATTTCACAGTATAGCATAGATCTGTAGGGGAAGAGGATGGAATAAAAACTGATGCACAATACAAAGCTGCCCTTCCATCAAACCATCAAACTAACATGGTTTTAATTTCATTCTGAATTAATTTTTGTTACATATTTCAAGTCATTAATCCTCAATGTAGTTTGTACCAAGGAGAACATTATAGATACCAGAAGGCAGAGGTGTGGACGCTAGTCACATGACTTGAACCCCCCCCTCCCCCCCCCAAAAAAAAGTCCCAGCTTCATTCAACATTAGAAGTTACACAAAGAACAGTAATTCAAGGTTAATAATAACATAGTTAGTGAGCTTGTGCTAACGTTAGCTTAACAGCTCAGTAACTCTGTAAATCAATGAGGCTGAAACTCACTGTTACATTAAGACTTGAGACTTACTTATGACTTGCAAGACAAGACTGGTCTCATCTCTGGGAGCAATTTCAAGCATTTATAGACAAGAGCAACAATAATAAAAGTCTTTTAAAGGTCACTGGGAGACAGTGCAGAGATTTTCAGGACGTAACAGTAAATGTGTTGTAAAACCAAAAACTAGGAGCGGTTAGAGGCTCAGCAGAGCCAGAGCTGTAGACATGGTCACATTTCTCTGAGTTCATCATGACCAGAAATAGTTTCTGTAAAAATGTTGATGATTGCAGCTTTTAAACTGTCTTTTGTTTTGTTTTGAGACTTTACCCTCGACATGAAGCCCTCTGAGGAGCAGGTCTCGTTTAATCTCTCTCCTCTGCCAACATGCATCAAGGTGGACAGAAGAATCAGAGAACAAAGTCTCAAGAAATCTCTGTTTTACACACACACACACACAGACACACACAGACACACACACGTTATCCCCTGAAAGACCGAATGCAGCCGCTGCCTGAAAAGCACCCAAACAGGAGCAGAAAGGCTGAGAGCAGAACTGTTGGTGGCTGTTGTGTCTCTAAACCAAATACTGGGGGGGGGGGGGGGGCAGGAGGCTGGCGGGGGGGAGGGGGGGGGCACCGAGTGTCTGAACAGCAGCCAAGCCTGAAGGGGCAACCGGCGAGCCAACAACGCTGTTTGTCATGGTAACCGTAGTAGTAGTAGTAAAAGAAGAAGCTGAACTATTCAGGGATTGCTGCACAGAGATGTTTAATGTGTTACTATGTTAATATGTGATGGAAATATGTGGAATTTCCCTTTAAAGGGCAGTCAGTGATTCGGCTCTAAGAACTGTGATTTATTTGCTTTTTTAAAGATTGAGTAAGTTCAAACCCCTGTCTGAGCGTACCTGGAGGATCTAACTGCAGCATTAGTGAAGTATTGTTTTCTAATGATGTGCACGACCACAGACGCAAAATCTGTTCATCTTAAAAAAGATTTGCAAAGCCTTTTCTTTGTTGATAATTTAGAAACCTGCAGTGTTTACATCCATGTTTACTTGTTAGCACTCTTCTTCTTCACTCACTGTGTTTCCATCATTATTTTTTATTCACATTTTAAAGTATCTCATCAGAAAAAAGTTCACAGAAACGGCAAGATTCAAGAAAACATTTTAAGCTCTTCAGTTGGGCTCAAATTAGTCTGAGACGAGACAAAGGCTGATTCTCGGAGCTGAAATGAAGAAGTATGAGAAAATCGTCAGAGTCTCATTTTGGTCTTAAACTGAGCTCATTAATGTCCAGGAGACACAGGCTAGACAAAGACGAGAACTTATTTTGAACTTTTCCTTTCTTCTAAGAATGCTTAGTAAATGATTGAATCCAAACTGATCAGTGTTTGAAAATCAATTGACAGATTCAATCAAATACAAGTTTATGTAAAAGAAATCACAAATTATACCTTTAAGAACCAATTATTCACTGTTTTCTCCCCATGATTGTTGTTCCAATTTTAAAAAAGGGAAAGTGGTGTACAATGTAAATAAAAACAGAATGCAATGATTTGCAAAAACTTTTTGACGTATATTTAATTGAATCAGCACAAAGAGAAGATTTTTATTGTTCAAACTGATAAACTTTATAGTTTTTAGTAAATCTGCAGTCATTGTGTTGTGACAGCAGCATGTTTCTCACTGTGAAACATCAGCTGTTCTTTTAACACTCAGTCAGTGTTTGTGAACTGAGACACTAACTGTTGAAGTTTTAAAGTGAAATTCTTCCTCATTCTACTTGATAAACGACTTCAGCTGCTCAACAGTCCTGTTTGGTCTCTGTTGTCGTATTTTGTGCTTCATAATGCACCACACATTTTCAATGGGAGACAGGTCTGGACTGCAGGCAGGTCAGTCTAGTACCTGAACTCTTTTACTACGAAGACACGCTGTTGGAACACGTCCACAATGTGTCTCTGCATCGTCTCTCTGAAATGAGCAGGGATGGCGTGATATGTTGCTCCAAATACCCACATTCCATCACTGATCATCACAGTCTTTAGAAGTTAGTGCTGGTAACAATCTGGATGGTCCTTTTCCTCTTTAGCCCAGAGGACACGAGTCCATGATTAGTGAAAACAGTCTGAAATGTGGACTCGTCAGACCACAGCACACTTTTCCACTTTGCGTCAGTCCATCTCAGATGAGCTCGGGCCCAGAGAAGTCTGCAGTGTTTCTGGATGTTGTTGATATATGTCTTTCTCTTTGCATGGTCAAGTCTTAACTTGTATTTGTAGCTGCAGAGACAAACTGTGTTTACTGACAACGGTTTTCTAAAGTGTTCCTGAGCCCATGTAGTATCCTTTATACAATGATGTGGGTTTTTAATGCAGTTTTTAATGCAGTGCTGCCTGAGGGGTCAAAGGTCACAGACATTCAGTGTTGGTTTTCAGTCTTGTTCCTTACGTGCAGAGATTTCTCTGGATTCTCTGAATCTTTTAATGATATTATGGATTGTAGATGGTGAAATCTATAAATTCCTGCAGTTTTGTGTTGAGAAATGTTCTTAAACTGTTGGACTGTTTGTCCAACAGTTTTACTACATCAAGTGTCCAGGTGCCAAAACCAAAGGCCCCACTCGAAGACAAGAGACTCTGCTTTGTGTGTGTTTTCAGTCGCGGTGTCTCTTGTCACTGTGGCGATGGAACCGGGCCAGAATGTCACCAGTGAGCGCGCTCAGACCAGAGTGGAATCCACCAATCAGAGAGCTGCTGCCACAGTGCTCCTGTCGCAGGGGGCCGCTGGCATCAATCAGGTCCTCATATACCTGCCAATACCACACACACACACACACACACACACACACACAAACACAAACACACACACACACACACAGTCCTCCTTCAGTCTCAGCAGCAGCCAATCAGAGGTGACAGGTTTAAAGGATCAATTCACATGTTTCATGTTTCCACCCTGAGAGTTTCTGGTTTAATTTGTTCAGGTGGAGATTTGTGTCTCTGAGACAGCAGAGGAAGACGTACTCAGATCTGTCACTTATTTAAAAGTATCGAAAGTCATGCATTCAAAATCCCATCAAAGTTCTAGCATCTATTCATTCAGATTTTTACCAGCTCCCTCTGAAGAACCTGCAAAATGTCAAGAATCTGCACAATGTACATAACATTTAATCTGCTTAACGCTGCAGTTACTGCTGCTATATTCTGCTTTTATTTTTTATATTTTTATACTTTTGCATTTATATATTTTTATAGGTTTATATTTTCTGATGCACAGAGAGAAGCAATTCACAATTTCATTGTACCTGAGTACAATGACAGTAAAGATCTTTCTGATTCTGAAGTATTATCAGTTATACAAACTTAAAGAATCAAAGGTTACAGGATTCTTTCCACAGATCAGTTCTCATGGATCATCGTACCATTTCTCTACTTACAGTTAGTCTCCAGTGTCCAGTGCTTCCAACCTGGGGGTCGGGCCTCTCTAAAGGGTCAACAGATAAATCTGAGGGGTCATCAGATTGATGGGAAAGAAAAAGTTTAAATACAAAAATTTGTTTTCAGTGTCATTTTCATTTTCAGTGAAATATTGATTGTTTGAAAGTGCTGCACTCTGCTGCTGTTATCTACGTGTGCATTTTACCTTTTATTTTTAATCTGTTCTTATTTCATGTCATTTATTTTATTGGTTTAACATTTAATTGTGCTTGTTTTCCTCATTTGACACGTGTGATTAACGGAGAGAAACAAAAGGAAAGAATAATGAGTGGTGATAATGAGAGTGTATTCAGCAGTGACGTGTTAATGACTCATTAACCTCATTAATCATCACACTCTGCTGTCCTCTTCATCACACAACATCAGCTGCTGCAGCACTTTTCACTGAGAGACAAGACTTAGTATGCAGAGTGTGATGCCAGGACTCACACACAGACACACACACAGTGACAGTAAAGGTGTCGTCGTGTCCTTGAAGAGTTGCTGGACTGTGACCTGTCACAGGTTCGATCCTCATGAAGACGGACGCTGCTGTCAACAACCCGCTGTGTGTGTGTGTGTGTTGTGTGTGTGTGTGTGTGCGCGTACGTGTGCTGCCTACATCTCTAAGTGACCTCAGGGTTAGCATCTGATCTGAAACTTTAGTTTGACATTGTGAACGATATCGTTGGATCGTTTTCAGAGCGTTTTGATGAACAATAGAAACACTGACAATCCAATCAAACCGATCAAAATCCACCCAGATTTACAGGGTAACAACTTATTAAACAACAGTAATGACACCAGAAAACAGTATCGCATAAAAAAGATGATTCACTTGTATCCGTTAGTGTATATCACATGTGACAGACACAACAAGAAGAAAACAACATAACAAGATGAAAAACAGCATAAAAGACATAACAGGACAAAAAAGATGTATCAAGATAAAAAAGACTTTACAGAGACGAAAAAGGATGAAAAACAATGTCAAAGATATAAAAAGACAAAAATGACATAATGAGACAAAAACAATGTAAAAGACGTAACAAGACTGAGAACAATGTGACAAGATGAAAACAACATTAAGATTTAAAAAGATGCAAAAGAAAAAACAAAAAGATGAAAGTCATAATGTCCTTCAGGGGACGACTTTTTACTTTTATACTTTGGGTTTATTTCAGAGCCTGTAGTTTTTAGTTGAATCAGTACTTCTACTTTTACCAGTTTCAGTATCTGTACTTCCACTGTCGTAAAGAACGTGTGGACTCTTGCCTCCTCTGTCGAGTCATCGTCTAAATGTTTGCGTTAGCGTCGTCTTTCTGATTCCAGCAGGGGGGCCGGGGTCAGCAGGCCATCATCATTGCTCACGATTTTAGATTAAAGAAAAAACAACCTGTACGTCATTTGTAAGGCTCAGGGGGCGGGACTTGGCTCGCAGCACGCCGCTGTCTATCAAACCTGTGACTCTGAAATCTGGTGGAGGCTGCTGTCAGCCGTCACCTCACGTCAAGCCGCCACCTTCATCTGGTGCCAGGAGCCGCCAACTGCCTGCGGACACACTGATCACAGCATCAGGTTCACTTTTAACCTCGCCGACGTCTCAGCTCGAACCTTTTTAACCTGTCAGGTCTCCAGTAACAGATACTTCACATCAACGTCAGATTATCAGACTTAAAGACGTGTTTCTTTGAAGTATACACGCTAATGTCAGATCATCAGTGAGATAACTGAGTTTTAAAGTGTCTCTGATCAAACAGATTAGTGCTGCAGACGTGTTTGGAAGCACAGGTTGTTAAATGTCACAGTGAAAGATGTGGAAAGTGTTTCTGCTGTCAGTCAAGTCGAGTTTGTCCGTTTAAAGACCTCTGAGTGACACACAGCAGATTATTCAACATGAACCCGAAAGACAGATCGTTCAGATTTCATCTACGAGGTTCTTCTTCACAGTCAGTGTTTTATCTACAGTAGATGGAGGCCGACACGCCCCCAGTTTGAAGAAAAAACAGGAGTACCAGTGTAGGAAGCTATGCAATATTTCAAATCGGAATTTTTTTTTTTTTGTTCCTGTGTTTTGCCTAATCTGTAGAGTGTAATTTGGTTCTTTGTAGAACCCTCAGAGGACAAGAGTTACAGCTGAAATCCTTATAAAAATGTTTCTTTGTAGAACCCCTTGAGGGGGCTCCAGATGAAACCCTTACAAGGTGGAAAGGTTCTGGATAGAACCCCCAGAGAGAGGGTCCTGGGTGGAACCATTACACCATAGAAGAGGGTTCTCTATAGAACTTGTCATAAGGAGTTCTGGGTGGAACCTTTCCGAGATGTTTCTAGGTAAAACCCTTTATGCTGGGTTCTAGTTAGAACCCCCTGGAAAGGTTCCAGGTGGAACCTTTATAAAGAAAAAGAGTTCTCCTATGGGGACAACCTGAAGAACCCTATATGGTTCTAATTAAGACCTTTATTTTTAAGACTGTAAAATATTATTTCAGTTTAAAACATGAACTAACACACGTGACTCAACTTGACGTCATGTGTTAAATCTGTTTTACTGCTTCACTGAAGATGTCCACTGCTCCTGTAATCTGCTGCCACCCTGTGGCTACAGCTGGAACTACAGGAGGGCGATTCATTCTGAATGTGGTGTTCTCTCTCTCTCTTTCTTTCATCTTCAAAGGTCATTAATTAAAATGTGCACTGACTGATTTATGTGTCTGTTCCTCCAGGGTTGAAGGTTTGATTCCCGGAGCGGTTCACAGTGATGCTGCAGAAGAAACTAAACTCCAGCTGAAGTTTCTGCTCGTTGAGTTTTTACTGCAATTCGTCCTGGACCAGCACACTCCCAGGGGATGCTGGGAAACTGGAAGAGAGGTGTGTTTTTCTCTGTGCTGATAGGCCGGCTGCTATCCTTTGTTTGTTTACTCAGTAATGGGCCAATCACATGGCTCATTGGCACACACACACACACACAGAGTAATTAAGTGTAAAATGAGGGTAATGTGTGTGTGATGTGAAGCAGCTGGTAAAGTGCTGTCGTCCTCTGTCTTCTGCTCCATCTGGACCACAGCGAGAGGACACATATGAACTAGTTGAGAATTTTTGTTGTAATAAACAATAATGATACATCAGGATGGAGCAGTTTTGGGTGGAACGTCCGTTCAGTTTGTGGTGTGTGTGGAGAGTTTGAGGCAGCAGCTGATGGATTTCACAGGTCTGGGTCGTGTTGGTGTGTGGGACGGGTCGACGCACGGTCACAAGCAGGAAGTCCTGACTGAAACATTTAAATGGACGTGTGAGGGAGCTCTGACAGGAACCCTACAAAACCACCACCACCACCCCTCCATCACCCCTCCATCACCCCTCCACCACCCCCACTGACTGCCTGTGTTTAACAAATTGATCCTTTTCCATTGGCCTGTCCAGCGTCCTGCAGCTTTCATTATCACAGACGCACAAAACAAGCGCTTCTCCGTCTGCAGAGACGTCATTATGTTTGTTTCCGTCTGTCGACCACATCAGCTGCTGAAGGAGAGGGAATCAAACCTGAGACCTTTGTGTCACATGACTCAGTCCATCAAACATCTGCCTGTCCACTGACTGTAAACAAACGGAGAATACATGTTGTGCACTTCCCCTCACTCTTATTGCATTTTTAGTCTTCAAATTAAGACTTCCTGTTTTAAAGAGGATTGTATTTTGAAAGGACCACGGTGTAGAAATACTCATTGAATTACAAATATTACTTAAAGCTATAACATGTAACATTTCCATCTGTGGACATGATTTCTGCCTCGTTAACAATGAAGACAACAACTACCATGATCCCACACTACTTCATATGAGACGTTAGTCATGAATAAATAACTTGCTGCTGTAACATTGCTCATATATGTGGACAGACAGGGTTATGAAGAGGACTAGAATTACTTGTTGTAAGCTCTTCGTGATAAGCTCTTTCTTCAGAGGTTTATATTTTGAGTGCAAAACATTCACCAAAAAATCTGTGCATGGTTTTATTTCATATTGTTGGCAGACGGCCGGGGTATTAGAGGGATAATCAACGAGTAGGAGGGTGTTAAACTGTTTGAAGCTGCTCCACTTCGTGTCAAATGGTTCTTCATCTCTGCGTTGTTTCTTCAAACTGTTTAACGCACACCTACTCACTGATTATCTCTTACATGCAGAGTGCTTCTGCAGCTACGAGCACACACACAGGAGGGTTGAAGGCTCCTCTCCCACCCACTCACCCCTCTGAGAACCAGGTCAGGTTGAGGCTGAGAGCTTTGTGCAGGGAGACACAGGGAGGTGATGCTGCAGCTGCCAGCATGTAAGTGAGCTGCTGATGTTACATCCCAACTGGTTCCCGTACACGTGTTAGGAGATAATGACTGAATTTTCATTTTTGGGTGAACTATCCCTTTAATATTGCAGCTGGTAAAGATGGAGCTCATTTTAAAGATACAGCTAGTATACAGGTAGGATCAATACAGTTTTACTTTATCTCATCTTAATCTATGATAATAAGTCATAATTTATTTGTTGGTTATGTTTTGTTTTATTAATTTGAATCTGGAAAGTTATCAGATTCATTCAGGGAGGTAAAAAGTACACTGTGGAACAGGGTGACAGAGTTGAGCACCTGAGGAGACATGAGTTTGAGACATGAGTCTCTCAGTGTTAAATCAGCCTCCTGCTGAAAACTCAAAGCGAGCAGCGAGGCGTGGTGAAGCTCTCAGAGTGAAATCTCAGTTTTCAGTGTGAACAGACTGAGTAAACAGACGGATCAGAGCGGCGCTGGAGGCGAGAGACGGAGGACGGCGGGGAACATCCAGGGGAATCCTCCGGGCTTGATTTGGCCGAGAGAAGCTTCCCTCACAAGACGTGAGTCATCTGACCTCCGTGAATCATCAGGTGTGACGGCCAATCAGACTGCAGAGTCAGCAGGAACAACAGGACGGGACGGAGCTGGAGGAGAGAACAGTGTCAGAACATCCAGGGTTATAATGAGACACACTTTCTGATCCTCTCTGAGGACAGACGTCTCCTCTCTGGGACTGAGCGCTGTTAAACACCGCTGCTTACTGATCTACACTCTGAGAAATAAGGGTTCCACAAGGGTTCTTTCTGATGGGCTGAGGTTCTGCCCACAACCATTTGCTTCTGAGAAAATGTTTTTTGAAGAGCGGGTTTGTCCAGGGTTCTTTGTAAGACTAAGGTTCCATTAAGAACCTTTTTTATCCAAAGAACCCTTTTTGGAAGAAAGAGTTTTTTTAGGATTGTTGAGATCCTTTAAGAACTCTTTCTTCCCATAAAAATTTTGTTTTTTTCAAATGTTTTGCAGACATCATATTCAGAATAACTGTATTTTTACAAAAACAATAAAGTTTGAACAGTTTGAACATTAAATGTCTTGTCTTTGTACTGTATTCAGTTGGATATAAGTCAGAATGCTTTTGGGGATCTGTAGTTGTACCCGTTATTAATTCATCACATCCCGTTAAAACATCATCAGCTATGATAACGAGATTATTCAGAGACATTCAGGGCCTTTTTACACCTGCCTTGTTGCAGACTTTCAGACTTTTCAGTTTGGTCCAAACCAATAACCAAATGGCCTGACAGAAAGACATAGTCTTTGTCCAGACCAAATTGAACCATGGTTCGGTTTGTTTTTAGAGTGAAAACTTTTTTGTTTTGTTTTTTTTGGATGGTTTGGACTTTTGGACCAAATACAGGAAGTTCTGGCAGGGTATCATCCAAACTGGACAAAGGAAAAACAACACAACAAAAACAAAATAAGCCACAATCAAACATAGAGAGGAGGATACCGTCTAAAGTACTGACTAAAAGTCCACTTGGAGATCGTTCCACACATGCAGAGTCGATCGTCTTTTTCTTTCTGTCTGACTGGTCTGTATGAGCAGGTTTGGGCCAGTGTTGGCTGCAGGATGATTCTGGTCACCGAAACCTTAACATCAACTGAAAATTTACTAAAATTAGTCCAGTAACGGTTGAAAACTCTCACTGCGGACGGACTGATGTCAGGTGTTAAATCATCACTTTCATGGGCGGAAATCAAACCTCGATTGTGACGGTGCTTTGCCAGAACATTTTGTCAGCCATGTTGGCTCCTCAAGTCCTCCGCGTGGCTGTGTTGTCCCTGTTGCCACGGTGATGTTACAGAGGACACTGGTCCAATAAAACAGAGCCAAAGTTATGACTCACCTGTATTTGCCTCACCTTTAAAAGCAGCTTATGTGAGTTTAAACTTTACCAGGATGAGTTTAACCTCCTGATTCTTGTCCAACCTCGGCAGCCAAGTCAAAGAACTGAGCTGAAAGAGCCGATGAAACACGATGTTCTCACACCAAGAACCTGAGCGACTGTTAAAGAACGTCAAAGGTGGATAAACTAAGTACATTTACTCAAATAGTGTACTGAAGTACAATTTTGAGGTGGAAATGACACCACCTTCTGCTTATCTTGATGAACCAACTCCTAATAATCACACAACAGACACAGCCGTGAAAGCTGCTCTCCTTGTGTTTCAGTATCAGTTGCTGAGGGGTGGTGACAAATTGTCAGTATGTGACGAGATGGGATGAGAACGTGCTGCGTACCAAAGATTTATTCACGTTTTTAGTCACAGTCCCTGACGTCCCCTCCTCATTCTCTGATGTGTCCCATGTTTTCCTGAAAGTTACAGCTGCTAGCGGCTAGCATGAAACTCTCCGTTACCTTGAATGAACTACAGATTTCTCTGGTTTGAATACTGTCAGAAACGTTGGGATTATTGGTGTTTTTTCGCACCAAACAGTTCTGGGCGGTCCTTTGAAGAACAGAACACAGAGAACACACCTTCAAGGACTTTTTTCTATTTGCATGCCAGCAGGAACCTGTGATGTGAGCTGTCAGCAGTTGGTTGAGCAACATCACTTCTGTGTGACATACAACAACAGTCGTTACTATGACAACAACTAAACAAGATAGAGGATGGTGTGGTTGGAACTGTGGGTTTTATGATTATAACAGAGTTTGAAAAGAGACGTGAGTTTAGTTTATGCATTTGAATGAGCGAGAAGACTGCAGTTTGGCAGCGCTTCATATTCTTACTACAGCACTGCAGACGGTCATTAAATTTAACATTAGGTTATTGTAACGTTACATTACCGCAAACGATTTTCTTTATATGTTACGCACACAAGCAGCTTCTACCTTCTGCAGAGGTTTACACTGTCGGACTGCAGCTCCCAGCAGTGTCGCAGGCGATGGCCTCTAAAAGCCAACTGCTATGCAGCACATGGCGGTGTAAAGCTGAGGACGGCTTCCAGTGAGCCAGATGCTTGTTTTTCTATCAGATCCGATTTGGTTGTTATGGTCTTTTTTTTTCTAATAATCCTGTTTCTGTTTCTTGATCTTCTCCCTGCACTGCTTCACTGTGTGGCAGAGGCCTGATGTAACAAATTGACAGGAAATGCTGTCGCTTTGACGAATCAAAATGGCGTTGTATTGCCCCCGCCACACACACAGTCCATTTGTCTGTGTTTTGTTCCATTTTTCAAATAATTATGAGCTGTTACGAGCTGTGGTTTATGCTGCTAATGCTTATACGAGGGGTTAAAAATGACGGTTGCTGGTGCTGCATTGGCTCATGTGTTGATCATCAACATACACTTACGTCACTTAAAGTTCCTCTTGTACTGGAAGCGTACCCACTCTGAGGCAGGAGCTCAAAAGGTTCCTCAAAATGGGGTTCTAATAACTGCGATAGTTCATTGTTCCTGTGGTGCTGAATCAATAACAAGGGGGTGGACCTCCAACAGTTCTTAGAACTTTGGAAAAGTTCCTGCAGTCCATAAACACCTAATGTAAGTACACAACTTAACAAAATAAATCTATTGTTTTTAAATATTTTAATGCACATATTTTACATATTATAGACTTAACACTCTTGACAATAGATTCTTAATCTCAATGAGTCTTTTACTCCTGGTTAAATAAAACTTAAATAGATAAAAAATTAAAATGAAACTGATACAACCCCAGTAAAGACCCTTCCTGACCTGTCACTTTGTCAGAGCTTCCTTTTTGTCAAATTATAATTTTTCAACATTCGACACCTTCCTTTCTCTCTTGTTGCTGGTCATTCTGCACCACATGGTATCCCACAATGCTTCAGGAGGTGTTTCACATTGCACCAGGACTGTCTGTTAAAGCTGCATGTTTGTGAAGGAGACGAGTTGATCTGAGACCTGCAGGGATTCACAATTATCCTCCAAACTCACTGTCATCAGTTTATCTGCTTCTGCTTACCTGTATTTAAATCCACGCACTCTGTTCCCATAGCGACGGGGGTGGGTGGGGGTGGGGGGGTGAGTGGATGGGGTCAGGGGGTAACATGACATCACCTCGAGCAGAGAAGGTCGTCAGTAATTAGCGGGCAGGCGGACGGAAGAGGTTTTTTCCGTCATTATTAGCGTGTTAGCAGTGGTGTCATTACTGTTATTAACCCAGGTGTGTTTTCTCAATGAGCCAATCCTCCGTCCTGGATGAATGGAGCAAAGACTGAACGGAGGGACGGAGCGGAGGTCAGTCTGTCCCCAGAGGGACGCTGACCATGGGAGAGGGCCTCGTTGTTGTCCCTAGCAACAGAAACACAAAGAAGAAAAAATCCTCCATCACCAGGAAGAGGATGAACTGAACACGGGACAGAAACAAACGAGTCTGACTCGTCTCGAGAAAGACTGCGGGTCTCTGAGTCAGTGGGCCTTCTGGCAGAGGTGGGACCAAGTCACAAGTCCAAAACTTTGAGTTTCTGGTCCTAAACAAGTCATAATGTAACAGTGAGTTTCAGCCTTACACATTGTTAAGGCTAACATTAGCTAAAAAATTAGCTTGCTAAGCATCAGTTTCAAATCCTCTGCTGCCGTCAACCATGAATGTTGAACATGAAATGTTGACAGTCGACATATTGACAGTATTAACTGTCTGTAGTAATAATAGTAGAACGTTTTTCGCAGTAACCCTGAAACTGACCTCGCTGCCGTGCACTTCCGTGTGTGTGCATGCACGTGAGATGTTTTAGTGGCGGTGCGCACCGGAAAATTAGGTCCCTCCCAAGAACCACTGTGTAACTCGAACCCTGATCTTATCCTGAACCTAACCAAACTGTTACCGTGACAATGATGGTCACCTGATGTGTGCATGTCAAAATACACAAAGATTTTAGGTGCAAAACACTCCAGGGTTTGTCAGAATGTGTATTTCTGGAACAACAGGCCGTTGTAGCAGTTGGCGTTTGTTCTTGGGATGGGCTGTTGGAGAAATGGGAATCTTTTTGGACTTTTGGGGTTTTGGAACAACGAGAACTGTTACAGGACTCAGTGTGGACAATTTTACAGATATGTGTGTTCATGTTAAAACTGTGTTTTCAGGAGAGGAGAGGAGGAGGAGAGGAGAGGAGAGGAGAGGTGGTAGGAGGAGAGGAAGGAGAGAAGGTCTGAGGAGGAGGAGGAGGAGGAGGAGGAGGAGGTGATTGCTCCCTGGAGGGTTCATTAACAGGTAATGATCCTGATGATGAAATGTCAGACACACACAGTGGAAAAGAAGGGAAGCACAGGAAGTGATGTCACAGGAGCGGAGGCTGCTGATTGGACAGGAGATTCCCGGGCAGCTGCTATAAAACCTGATGTGAAGACACAGAAACACAGAAGGGACGAAGCAGCGGGACGGACGGACACACACACACACTCACACTCACATACACACTCCTCCTGAGAGAGACTAAACTCCAGACTGAAGGTACGGTGTGTGTGTGTGTGTGTGTTTGTGTGTGTGTGTGTGTGTGTATGTGTGTGTATGTGCAGGTGTGCACAGGTTCACACTCCTGCAGGTGTTACACTGCAAAATATTTCAGTTTTCAGCTAGTATTTTTTAAATTTCTAAATGTCCAAACTTTGCTCCAGAAAAGTTTTTGTTCAAATTATTTTTTTTCTCTGTTTAACTTTGAGGTTTTTTGTTTTTTTTGCTTCTTTAATCTGGTGTTTTACACTGTAGATGTTTTACTGCGAGTGGCACATTGTTTCCTTCTTGTGTGTCAGTTTTCTGTCAAACAAACAGATTAATAACAGAAAATTTGAATTATTGCTGCAGAAACTGTTTGCTCTCTTTGATGCAGATGACTTTTTTTATGGAATCAGTTGTTGTTTGTCAGATCTCAGGTTGTTTTAAGGTCAATATTTGAGTTGTTTCTGTGCTGAAATGTTTTAAATGAAGTGTTAATGAAATGTGCATTATTTTAAAATCTTATTTCTGATTTGTGGCAGATTTTTCTTATGTTGTTTGTGTCATTGCTGCCTAAAAAAAGTTTTTAAAATGTTTATGAAGCTTTTCTAGTGAAATGAATTAAAATGCTAAACAGGTGAACATGCATTACCTGCTCAAAGGTTTAATTCATGTTCATTTTGTTTTCCCTTAACATCAGTTTGGTTTAAAAAACTCCAAACCTGCAGGCTGTCGCACAAAATAAAGGTGTCAAAATGTTGCATTCAGGTGTCTGATGTTCAGCCTGCTGCTGGACTGCAGGGAGGAAACACGGTGTATTTTTGTGAATGGAAGAATTTGCAGTGTTGTGTGTGTGTGTGTGTGTGTGTGTTATGTACACACACATGCATGACTGAACGCTGCAGGACATCAGCATCAGCAGTGGTGTGAATGTAAGAAGTTCACCTCGTGTTCGTGTGTGTGATGTTGACAACAAGTGTTTGAAACACATTCAGACACAGAAACTGTGTGTGTGTGTGTGTGTGTGTGTGCGTGCACGTGTGTGTGTGTCAGGGAGAATGCAGGAGTGTGCACATCAGTGAGCGTGCATGTGACGGTCAAAAGACGTTTATTTGCAGGGATGGAAAATGCTAAAATTAGCCGATGTTGCTGGACAATACACACAATACAGTCGTCAGCTGAGCTAAAAGTGTCCTGCTGTGTGTGTGTGTGTGTGTGTGTGTGTGTGTGTGTGTGTGTGTGTGTGTGTGTGTGCCTGTGCAACAGGTCCAAATCACGGAAAGCAACATTAAAACACTGGAAAACTCAAAAAATTATTTTATGCTTTTTTTTTTACTGATTTTTGAGGGTGCTGTTAATGGGCACTGTTGTCCCACAATGCACTGCATAAAGGTGGATCTGAAAATTTAAATAAATGATGTGTTGTTGGTCGAAGTCTCCAGAAAGATCTTGGGAAACTATAAAATAAGTCTGATGTCCTCTGGCAGGCATTTTGTATGATTTAATATAAAATGTTGAATATTTGTCCACAGTGACTGTCGGTGTGCAGGACGGGACAGAGCTCATGTGTTGTCTGGCAGCTGTGACCTCTGACCTCTCAACTGATAGTGAATCTTCTGCTGTGTTCAGGTGCAGCTAGGAAAGTCTGACTTCCAAGACTTCAAATCAGCTGCTGAACGCAGCATCTTATAATGAGCAGCTGTGTTGCATCAGAGAGGACAAGACAGGGTTCAACATTATTGCTCAGAAATCTTCTCTCTTGAGGTTTTTTTTACTTGCCCCTGTACAAACTGTTTAATTAGCTGTTATTTGATTCCAACAGAGACTAATTTTAGGTTTAATCTGGGGCTGTCATGTCTATAAAGTGTCAGAAAACAGCGACAAATGTTCGTCCCTGTTTTTCAAAGTCCAAGGTGACATCTATAAATGTCTAATTTTTTCAGTCTAAAACCCCAAAATATTCAGTTTAATATGATAATAAATGAAGAAAAGCAGCAAATCTCAATTTGAGAGCCTGAAAACAGCATTTTGGGTCAGGTCAGATCGGGCAAGTGAGTTGCCAGATTTGCTTGCCTGACATGGCATTTTACTTGTCTCGGGCAGGTGGGAAATCCCTATTGTTGAACCCTGCAGGAGACTTCTTTTATGACTGAGGGGAGTGTTTGATTTGTCAGTCCACTGGTGGAGGTTTAGGGTTAGGGTTGGGGTGATCAGCCCCACTGATGCCCCCATGTTCGCAAAAACACAGCAAAAGTGCCCTCTTGGACACCACTATAGTAGATAAAACATGGTAAAGTGCCCTCTTGGATGCCTTTCCAGTGGACAAAACTTGATTAAGTGCATCACGACTTTCAGCACGCTTGCACCCGAACACATACAGCTGGTGTCCTTTTTATTTTTTTTGCCCTGGCTCCACAGATAGTTTGAATCCACCACTGTGTCAACTTGAAACCAGCTCATTATCATTATCAGACACTCAAATTTGAGTAAGACGGTTCTCCTCATTGTGGGTCTTCAAATGACTAAAGAGGCCAATTCTAGAACCACAAACTTTCTTGCAGTTTGGGCGCTGATGTCAGGTGCTGTGAGTGGGATGTGGGGGAGACATTTTGGTGAGGACTCTGTCCTTTTTTGCTGCTGCTTGACCCTGGCACATCTGAGATCGTCTTCATGGATCATGGCTCTTTCATGTAAACTATTTCTCCAAACAGTTTTGAGCAGGTTCCTTCCAGTTAAAGCTGTTTTTGTGGAATCTTTTGTGGTTGAACCTGATGTTGTCCTTGGAGCACTTTTTCTTGGAATGCTCATTTGCCAGCCTTCAGGTCTGAGTGAAGGACGTGTTCTGGGAGACGTGCGTCAGGTGTTTCATGATGGTGGCGGCAATGCTGTCGATGTTTGCTTCCTCAAGAGGCACAGTGTTTGGTCGTTTCTCTACCCAGCTGATAAAGAAGATTCTGTGTAGTCATCTTTGGTGGTAGGACTCCATATTTATAAAATGGACTTGGAATCCTTGATCTTAAGTATGACTAACATGGAAAAATAGATGTCAAATATATTTAATAATATATATCTCCAACCAAAGTCTAGACTTGACAGAAGTGATTTTCCTGCTGGTCGGCAAATTTCAGTTTGGGATCCATATGTGCTCAAGCCTGTGGTGAACTCTTTGTCAACCAACTGTTTAGTCCAAAGTATAATCCGGCCTGAATCCCTTCAACCTTGTGTGGTCCTTCTGGACTAGCCCTGTTTCACTCTGGCAGCTTTTAACCCTGGGTTTAGCCAATTTTCAGAGAATAACCCTGCAAACCCGGAGCTAACCCTGCTCCAGAGCAGAGCTAGCAAACCCTAGGCTAAAGTTGGGGTTAGTCCACTTTGGAGTGTGCCAGGAACATGTCAGTGTAAAAGCTCACTTAGCCCGAGGCGAAGAGAGCTCTCGGCCTCAGGCTAACACCTCTCTTAGCCTGGGACTAAGTGCAGTGTGGAAATCCCACTGGATGACTGAGAATCTTCACAGACAAACAGGTCTGAGACGTTTCAAAGGCCCCACTGAGGCAGCAGGTGTGATGGTGCAACTCGTTGTGGACGTCTGCCCCTGAGGAGAGGTGACGTCCAAGATAACTGCCCCACGTTTTTAAGTTGTCAGCTGTTGTTGTTGGCAGGGATGTGGGGGAGTGTGGTGGAGGCTGACGGAAAACTGTTCTGATAATGAGATGAACTGAACAACTGAAAATACTGTTGTTGTTGTTGCAGATGCAGATGTTGCTGTTCTCCTGCCTGCTGTTCATCAGTCTGCTGCACTGCAGCGTTGATGGCTTCAGAGTCCAGCCTGCTCAGGTCAGAACACAAACACATAAACACAAACCTATAGGCTGCTACAGTGTTAACACTTCACTTCCTGAAAATTCAGTTCACTCAGATTAAAATGAACAAGCTACACTGTCCATTCTCAACCCCCAACTGCTGCCCACCTGCCAAACTAAAGGAACTACTGTCACTACAGAATCACAGACAGATTACTTTTAAAAGCAAAGAAAAACCAAGGTAACTGCTGTTAAATGCTGTGACTTTGACTCAGGTGGAGGAACCAACTGTCGCTGTTGGTTTGTGGTCCTTCCCTCTGTTTATGACGTCTTGTGATCATCATTCACTCCCAAGACTTGTCCAGGATTTCACAGGCTGTTTTTGAGATTGTTGTGGTCCAAAATGCTTCATTTCACACCAGCTTTTCAACAAAATTGCGATGCATGTTGTGATGTTTTTAGGCTTTTTTAGACACCATCCTGCACCGTCCTAAATAAACAGGTTACAAAAAAAGCCACTCTACTAGACAAATTATCAGCGCTCATTGTGGTCATAAGCAATAGAGACAGAAACAGTTTAAAGGTGATATCTGAAGTTGGACAGAGAGTCAATACTGTGAATGTCTTGCAGAAAGGTCCACAGGCTGAAGGCTCGAGACCTCATGTAGCAGAAGAGGATGTGAGAGTACAGGAGGATGTGTAGAAATGTTTTAAAGTTGATATGGCAGTAAAGTTGCATATCTCCACTTGATGCTAGTTTCTACTTGACTCCATCTCAGAGGGAAATCTTGGACTTTCTATTTCTCTACATTTGAGACGATGAAGCAGCAGATCAGTTTGCGTCCTATCAAACCATCCCGAGGGCCAGAACAAACGGCCCCTCCCTCAGGGGCCCCTGAGCTGATATCAGATGAAGTAACATCAGAGCGGAGGCCGACGCACAGCTGCGAGCTCCGATGGGGAGACAAACCTGAGGCTGTTTTCTGTTTAGTCTGGACGAAATCTGATCGTGTGACTCGGGAGAGGCAGCGGGCGGACAGGAAGTCACAAACTGCTCGCCGTCAGGGTTGTGATGTAACGCATGACTCCCAACATGGAGTCCTGACGTATGAAAACATCAGGCGAGGTGGAGGCGCAGAGCAGGGTGGGCTTCCTCTGCTGAGGTAAATATTTTCTATATGGAGACTCCCTGAGAGAAAATAAAAGATGGAGGAGGAGCAGGAAGTCGGCCATGTTGGTTTTACAGTGTGTTTGATCTGATCTCATCCTTGCATTGTGTTTCAGTAGATAGACTCATCCCATTCTGTCCATCTTATGTCACAGCCATCACCGCTCTGTGTCGGTTTAAATATTTTGGATCTTCTGCTGCTTGAGATCTTCTTTACTTAAAGGGTAACTTCAGTATTTTTCCAGCCTAGAACCTATTTTTCCAGGTTTCTGTGTCAGGTTTCTGCATGGTAACCACCCCAACAACCCTAACAAAGCTGATGGATCCTTGGGAGATTTCAGACGTCTTTCTTCAGTGCTCTTGCAAACTTTGGGGGGCTTTCACTTGGAATTTTGTCTGAGATTCCAAATGTGGCAGCAAACTGTGTGTTGAGCCTCAGTCTGATGCCTTTGATCCCTCATTCACAGAGCTGCACACTTTGCATCTTCAGTGTTCAATCTTTTAAAGTATTTCCACACAAAGTTGGTGGCAGAAGTCATGTTGTGTTCACCTGATTTAGATGGTAGAGTCACAAATCAGTGTCCTAACTGCATTAATTGTCTGAACTGTTTGAAGAAATCATAAATATATTGGTCTAGTTTTAAAAATATTTTATAAGTGTTTGAAGAACATTTTTCTCAGTTTCCCATTATTATATTTCCCAGGAAATAAGAAATAGTTTGGATGTGCACTGCTGGGAATCCTGTTTCCCAGGATTAAACCCAAGCATAAACTAGTTTGTCCCAAGTCCAGTTTGTCTTCTGGTTGTCCTTGTACGTCTCTCACACCGTGTTGCACAGCTCTGGGTACTCAGACACCAGCATTATCTGCTCTTCCATGTTTATCTTTCATCTTGTGATGTCCGTCCCCTTTTTTTTGACTGACCAACGTCAGGCAGCAACCATCAGTAGTTCAACATGATGAACTTGTCAGTAGTAAAATCTGTGTGTGTTCATGTAGGCGACAACCTCCTCTTACCCTCACTGCTGGGATCAAAACTGCTTCCCCTCTGCTGTACTAATTCATTACTGTACTTAAGGAGATTTGTCAGGTATCTGTACTTTACTTGAATATTTATTTTTCTGACAGCTTTTTACTTTTACAAATATCTGTACTTTCTGCTCCTTACATTTCAAAACAGGCTTGTTACTTTACTTTTTTAATCTAAAAAACAACAAGACAACATAAAAGATGTCACAAGACGAAACAGAATGTAACAAGATGGTGATGTAACAAGACAAAGAAGACATAAGACAGAAAAGACTTAACAAAACAAAAAAGACGTAACGAGACAGATGAAGAAAGATGTAACATGCCGTATAAGATGTTATAAGACAAAAAAGACTTAGAAGACCTACCAAGACATGAAAGATGTAATTAGACATTAAAGACTTAACAAGACGTAACACAACCAAAAAGACGTAACAAGACAAAAAAGATGTATAAAGATGTAACAAGCTGAAACAAAACAGAGAGGGAGACTCTGGTGAAGAAAAGCTGAGGTTCAGTTGTCTTTGCACAGAAACATCCATCCATCTTTTACCACTTATCCGAGACCGGGTGGCGGGGGCAGCAGTCTAAGCAGAGATGCCCAGACTTCCCTCTCCCCAGACACTTCCTCCAGCTCTTCCGGGGGGATCCCGAGGCGTTCCCAGGCCAGCCGAGTGACATAGTCCCTCCAGCGTGTCCTGGGTCTTCCCCGGGGCCTCTTCCCGGTGGGGCATGCCCAGAACACCTTCCCAGGAAGGCGTCCAGGAGGCATCCGATATAGATGCCCGAGCCACCCCAGCTGGCTCCTCTCGATGTGGAGGAGCAGCGGCTCTACTCTGAGCTCCTTGCCTCCTCTGGTCTCCATCCGCTCACTGAAATCACTGGAGGCAGCGACTTACCGCACAGCGCTGTGACAAGGCCTGAAGTGACCAATGGGGTCCACAACTTTTGACACTGGTCCAGTGGACAGGCTGCGATGTAACAGGCTCAGATTGTTATTCTGACATTCTGACAGTCTGACATTATTAAAGGGTCCCTACAGAGACAGAGCTTTTTGCTGATCAGTAGGATCTTTCTTGTTGCTTTATTTAAAGACGAAAGACTCCATTTACAAAAACATCAGTTTATCAGTCATATTGGCAGAAGTTTCAGCAGATATCTTCATCCCATCCTGTCCTTGTGTTCCAGCGTGTAGACTGGCCCATGTCGAGGTCTTCGGCAGGTCTTCGGCCTCGTCCTGGAGGGGTGAAAACAGGGGAGGAGCTCACTGCGAAGCTGCTTCGACTGGACGACCTGGTGAGGATGGAGAATGATGTCATGGAGCCAAAGAGGAAGAGGAGTTTCCCCGGCAACAACGCCCCACTGGACCGCCTGTCAGTCAGCTCCATGGAAACCAAACAGGGAACCAACAAGCAGAGGTAGGACGACAGGAACGTAGCAACGCAGGTTTCTATACTGTTATTCACTATTTGAGTTTCCACTGGCACTAACACAGCATCCTCTCTGATCATATAACAGTTTTCTGACTGGAGAACTGGCGCCACCTACTGCTTATCTCCATAAACCAACTCCTAAAACATCAATTTTAGCTTCATGGGAACTTTAAATAAAACAATAAACCCCAAAGTCCGAAGTTCACCGCCTGTCTGTTGGTTCTGATAGTGAGATTATTTGCAAATTCGTTAAGAATTTAATGAAGATACTGTTTAATGTCTGTAATATAATATCTACCTTTGTTGTCTTTGTTGTTTCAATGCTTTCATGTTTTCACTCGACAGTGATTTCACCTTTTTCTGTTTGTGTTTCTAGCAAGGTAGTCGAGTTGCCACGGCGACGAGTCAATCCGCCTCCCATCGACAGGATTGGAATGAGTCGTCTACCAAACAGTCGAGGATAGGCCACACCCCTTTCCTCTGACAGCCCACCCCCTCTCTACAGCACCCGCCTCTGGACAGGTTTGGCACTGTGCTCCACTGATATCCAGTAATGGTGTCAAAAATGCTGAAATGACCCTTTCCTTGAACGCCTCACTGAAGCCTCTCTCTCTCTCTCTGCAGAGGAATCATCACAGATGCATGAAACAGCCAATCACCAACCACCAGTCACCTGCTGAGCCACGCCTGTCAATCATCCACCTTCACTTCACCTGGACACCCCCCCAACACAGCGTTGAATGTTAAATGACGGTGCATTCAGGTGCTGTTCGGTAAATTTAACACTCTTGTCTGAGAAGTCAGGACCAAAGCAACAACGATGATACATGATCGAATGATTATTGATCAGATCAGAAAGTCTTAAACAGAATCTGTCTTCAGATTCTAGAAAATCCTCCACTGAACTCAAACGTCTACAAGAAAAACTTTAACTTCACAGGACTCAGATTTCATCTTTCAGGAACTCCACAATCAACGTAATTCTGTCCTCAAACAGACGGTTTTAAATTTCATTGTTGTTCTGACACCACAGATATTTCTGAAAACTGAATTCTGTCACGATGGTTTTTACGGTATCACCTGAATGCATCGTCACTCCCCTCCTCCGTCCCCGTGACAGGAGGCGTCCGCCGCCTCGATGCCGAAACTGAACACGTGACACGACTTGACTTGAGTTTCAGTGCAGCAGGTTCTGTTGACGGCAGGACGACACACTGAAAGACGTTTCCACTGCACCGGGACACGACGAGAACTGGACCGACCGGCTCGCCATCTGAACATTTACACTGTAAAAAAATACAACAACTTTAATAAGTGACCACTTTGTTATGAGAGAAAAGAGAAAGTTGTTTTTTCCTCCCATTAATTTTAATTTATTCAAGTCAGTTTTCTTTAAGCACCATCTAGTGGCTGTTTGAGGAACTGCATTTAAAAGTGTAAGGGAACAACGTAAGAATTTTAATTTAAAATATTCAAAAAAATTCCAATAGAATGCGAAGAAATGAGTTTTGAAGTTCATTCTTGAGAACTGGGACAAATCATGTCCTACCAAAGACAAAAATATTGATACCAACAGTCTAATTCAATTTTTAGTGGAAATTTATTTTATCTCATTGTTTTATTTTAGGATTTATATATATGAAATATATAATATAGAATAATTTCGAAACCTGCTTTGTTTCAGAAAACAGCCTCGTCCCAGACAAGAATTCACAGCTTCAAACAATTTAAAAATACGTTAACAATCCTTCAAAATCTAAAACTTAACATTTCAGGTCATCATACTGCAAAAGATTGTTGAATTTTGAGCCAAACTCAAACTCGTAAGTTTTGAAAAAGTTTTACCCGCCGCTGATCTTTTGTTGAGATGATTTACTTCTTACTTTACCCCCAAAAAATACATCTTAAAAAAAGTGATTCAAGTGGCAGTGAATGATGGTTAAAATTTTAATATTTTCAATTAAAAACATTTAATTTTCAGGCACCAAAGTAAAGATAAATCAGGTTCGCAGCTCACTGTGGCCAAATTTTGAAATAAAAACTCAAAGATTCAACTCAAAGTTTGAGTTGGGCGCAAAACTCAAAAGCCTGTTTCAGAACAATATTTAAAAATCTTGAGTCGTCTCAGCTACTTTTTTTTTTTATAGTGTAAAGTGATTCTTACATTCTCCAGCGGTAAAAATATGTAGCCTATACACCAGATTAAAAAAAAAAGTTTATTTTGTCAATGAAAATGTGCATCATAGTCTGTGTCTTTGATGGAGTCTCCATAAACTCACCAAACAGATGGATATCAAATAAAAAAAAACAAAGTCTTCAGGGAAAAATTGTCTTTTTGTTCACCAAAAATGTCAATTTGATTGTAAAGGTTGCAGACACCAGGGTCAGCTATCCCCTGAGGACCCCTGTCTCACCTCCTCGTTTAAAAAAGGCGGGAAAACTGTTCAGGTATAAACTTTCTATTTTTAGACAAATTCATTCAATAATATTTTTACCAGATGTGTCTCAAATATAACATGTCGACTCTGTAGTCCTTCTAAATCAAAGATAAATAAGAATTGTGGTTTAAAAATGTACATTTTGATGAACATTAACTCTGAGACACTTTAAAAAATAAAATGGCTGCTCACCATGACGGCGCTGTGACATGAAGACATGGAACATTTTGTCGACTCTTTTAGACGACAGAGATGACGTCTACATTTAAAATAAAATTTAAGAGGTTGGTCCGTTACAAGGTTTAATAGCTGAGTTTGATCTTTATAAATATATTTTGCAGAGTAACCGAAGAGCAAAAATCAAAAGTCCCTCAAAATACAGTTTTGTCCCAGTTCTCATGAATGAACAGAGTTGTAAACACAAGGGACAAGATTGTGTTCGTCTGAGTAGAACTGACCAGTTCTGACCAATCACGTTTGACGAGGTTTGTTTGCAGGTTCACAGTCTGTGTGTAGAGACACTGACCGAAACAGAACCTGAGAACCCACCTTGTGAAACCAGGACACTGTAAAACCAGCAGCAGGTTCCATCACAGCTCGTGTTTGTGTTGTTTCTTCCCATCAGCAGCCTTCAGGTTCAGACGAGCGCTGAGTCAGCACATTACTGCTCGACACGAACCATAAACGTGATTTAAAGAGTCTTTACTGAGTCCAGAAGGACACGCTGGTGCAGTGGAGACGTCGAGTCCTCGTCGGTCTGATGTGACTCCACGTTCAGTCCTGCTCCACTGACTCGGTTTTTAAAATGCTTCTTTCTGCCTTTAATGTTTAATTGTGCACAATAAAGAGAAAATGATCACTGAGCTGTTTTGTTTGTTTTATTCTGAAACATTTTATCATCAGTCTGATGTCGATCAGAAAAAAGCTGTTCTCACCTGGAGGGCAAAGACACAAAGTACCGAGAATAATACAGTTTAGAGTGAAACTAGACTTTTAAGACTGATCACTGATGACAGTATTTCTCTTTAACATAAAAAACGTTTATGGTAACGCTCTTTTAAAACAATCTGGGGCCTCGTTTATAAAAATGTTCTTAGATTTGTTCTTGAACTTCAGATCATTTCTGACGGTGTCTTCAAGTTCGATTCATGAGATACCGAGCGCAAAAAACTTTGATTAAGCAGATTGTGAGAATAAAATCTGAGAGACATCTGTGATCTATAAATCTATAATTAACTTCACGATACCTGTTTAAAATCTGATTTCCTGATATAATGAAGCACAGATACGAGGGTTTCATCAGGATCGAAAACAAAGTTCACGAAAACGTTTGAGTTCTGTATCAAACTCAAACTCAAGTTTTGAAATATTAGTTTTTTTTTAACATTTTGACTAAATTCTTGAAATCTGGACTGAAGTCTCAACATTTCAAATTTATTCTCAACATTTTTATCAACATTTTGTTTTTATTTGATATTTCAACTTTATTCAACATTTTGACAATTTTTGATATCTTGACTTAATTCTCAACATTTCAAATTTATTTTCAACATCTGAACTTTACTTGACTAATTTTAATTTATTTTCAACTAAATTCTCAACATTTCGACCAGTATTGACATTTTTCTCAACATTTCTCGGCATTTTAACTAAATTATCCACTTCATTCTTTTTTTCATGTCAACTAAATTCAACATCATTCTTGTCATTTTAACTTTACATTTAAAATACAAAACAATTCCAAAAAACCCCCCCCCCCCCCCCCCTTTTTTTCCCTGACGTTCTCCCACAGGTTCTCGTTCACATGAATAAATAAATGAATTTAAAAAAAACGAGTTGAGAGAGCAGAGTTGAGTTTCTGTTGAGTCTTTATTAAGAAAAGTATCATCTGATCCAGAACAGTGCAGACAGACGACCTGATTCACACAGTCAACACACCAGATCTGACATCTGAATCACTGTTACCTGTGTGAACTCAGTCCTGCAGACAGTTTACAGACTTCTGTACAGCCGCTACGGGAGCAGAGGGGACAAAATGGACTGAGGAGGAGGAGGAGGAGGTCTGGCTGGCCTATTAGCAAAACACCTTCACATTCAGAAACAAAGAGGTTTTGTTCTCAAATACATAAGAATGTTTTGAAAAACCTAAAACAACAAACTCAAAAAGTCACCAAAATGATCCTCAGATCAGCTTCATTTGATTTCTCTCCAAACCAGCGGGGTCAAAAATGTCAGCATTACTTCTCTTCATCTGTCACGTGACAGAATTTTCTGGCAAATCTGTGTCACTTTTAGCTGCTTAATAAACATTAAAGCAACATCACCTGATTGAAGAAACCTTAGTTACATTAGTTTTACCTCCAAGTCAACTCACTGCTAACATTAGTTAGCAATACGGACTTTGAGATAAACATGAATGCTAATTAGCTAGCTTAGAGAGAAAGCTAACTAAGAGCTAACATTAGCTAACACTGAGGATTCGATTTGTTTGGAACTGAATCTAATGTAGCTGACTGCTAACATTAGCTACATTAGTTGGCTTGGATCTTTGGAGCTAATGACTGATTGCTAACATTAGCTCACAGTATGAAACTTTTTAGATCATTCTGATAGTTCTGATATGAAAGAAAACACTTTTGGTTTGCAGATAAAACTAATGTAGCTGATTGTTAACATTAGCCAACATTAAGGACATTTGACATTAGCATCACATTCAAGTAAAGTGCTAACATCAGCTATTTTAGTTGGTTTGGATGCTAAGCTAACAACAGCTAATTAAATTAGTTTTACCTCTAAATCAACTCACTGCTAACAGTAGATACCATTATGGACTTTGAGATAAACGTGAGCACTAATTAGCTGGAGGGATAGCTAACAAAGTGCTAACATTATTTGCTAGTTTTGGGATGAGGCTAACACAGCTACCAGACAATATGAGCTAATGTTGGATAATTTGCTTGTTTTAAGCTATAGCTAATGTAGCTGATTGCAAACATTAGCTATCTTTGTTGGCTTGAAGCTAAAGCTAACATTAGCAAATATTTTGAACTTAATTACATTAGTTTACCTCCAAGTCACCTGACTGCTAACATTAGTGAGTATTAAGGACTTGGAGATAAACACGAATGCTAATTAGCTGGCTTGGAACACTAAAAATGTGCTAACATCAGTTAACACTGAGAATCCAGGTGGTTTGAAACTTGCTAATGTAGTTAACTGCTAACAAAAAATTATGATATGGATCTTGCTAGTTTTGGGATTAGGCTAACATACCTACCTGATATAAAACTAATGCTGTATATTTTGCTAGCTAACGTATTTTGTTAATGTAGTTCACTGCTAACATTAGCAATTATTAGTTGGCTTGGTGGTAAAGCTAAGGTTTGCTAATATTTGGAGTTTAATTTCATTAGTTTTACCTCCTGAGTTTTATAGACTTGGAGATAAACAAATTTTAACATTACTGAACTTTGTGGATCCAGTTGGTTTGGAGCTAAAGCTAATGTAGCTAACTGCTAACATTTGCTAATGTTCGGAGATTAAAGTAACATTAACAGCAGTTCTCTTTGATTCTGTGAATCATTTTGGAGATTTTTTATTTTTTTGGACAGAGAGCAGGTGAGTTCAGATATTCACATTCTGTCTTCAGTCAGAGTGACTTCAGCCCTTCAGTAAGGCAGAACTGGACCTGAGGGGGCGGCGGCGGGGGGAGGAGAGGGCAGGAGAACTGTGTTCAGGATTGTTCAGGGGCAACACATTAAAAAGAAAAAAAAAGTGAATAAATCCTATGAGGTTAAAATCAGAGCGGCATCCTGTTGCCTTCCACACTGATTTTAACAGCGTGACCCGGCTTCGTCAGGCGGCGAAAGTCGGCAAATCTACGCATCTGTTTATCGACCCGGGACATACCCTTCTTTATCGGACCCTGCAGGCACAAACAGAAACAAACAGATCAGAACAAGAGAAAGGATGTTAACATGTCTGATTTCACCGTCTCTGAAACACTGCTGCAGTTCCAACCACACAAACGTTACATAACTTCAGAGATGTGAAATGTTTGAACAGTTTGAACAGAAGCTACGTGTATTTTTAGCCGGTGTTTCATCGCTCGTCAGCACACTTCACTTCTCATGAAGAGTCATGCAGAGGAGAGTCCAGATCATCAGAGAAGCTTCACTGTTACATCACCAAACTCCCAAAACCCCCAAACACTCACCAACGTTTGGGTTAATTCATCTGTGAGAGTCCACAACCAACACATGAACCGATAAACATCAGCTCCTGAACTGGAAAAGTTCATCGGGTCAGAGGGATTTCACTACAGAAGAAGAGAACTGATGTGCTGGAAATTATGTTTTAATGCTGACTGCATCACAGGATTGCACTTGTGAGATAATCAACTCATTATCACAAGAAAACAAAAGACTGTTTCCTCTTTTTACTTATAGTGTCCATGACTGCAGCATGTGCAGCACTTATCCCAGGATCCTGAGAAAACAAGTGGTCTTCTGATAAATTATCGAGAAATCAGCCTTTTGTTTTCTAGAGATAACAGGATAAATTAATCTCTTATTACAAGACGAGCTTAACAAAATGATTAACTTGTGATCTTGAGACGACGATGTAAACTTTCAGACCAGAAACAGCCTGATTTTAAATCCGAGCAGATGTGTTCTTTAAAGTTTTATCACAGCACAGATGTTAAATGTTAAACTGAATGAAAACCACAGTCAGATTCCTTGTCTGTGTACACATATTTAGCCAGAAAGGCAGATTCTGATATTACAACTTACAAATATCACAGATGATCATTTTAACTGTCGTCATGACGACTATGAGTTAAACAGTAAAAATAAATAAAAATTCTCTCACTACAGCTGAGAGGTTCAAGCAGATGTGAAGTGTAAAAGTGTATGTGTGGAAGGAGGGAGGAAGGATATGTCAGATTAGTGACGGCCACAGGTGAGTCAGAGGCCACAGTTTCCTGACAAAGCATGTTTCCTACAGACAGACACTCCGCTCTCTCCATCAACAGCGAGCGGAGGTGTGTCGTCTGGAGGAAACTCTGCAGACGGCTCACACAGTCAGATCATCCCCGTCACACCATGCAGCAGGACTTACTGCCCCCCACAGGTCGACCACAGGAACTACAGGGGCATTCTGTTGCCCTCTATGCTGATCTTCACGGCTCCCTGCGGCCGCTTCATTTTCCTCTGCTCAGCAAAGCGACGCTTGTGCTTCTCCAGCAGGCTGATGCCTTTCTTATAGTTCTACAGGGGACCAATCACAGCACAGCTGATGACCTCACTTCCTGTGTACACACAGACTTCCACTGGAGGAAACTTTTCTGACTTGTTTACCAGATTTTGTTCCCTTCAGTGGAAGCTTAACACCTGAAGAACCATTCATGTTTGCTGCCACCCTGTGGTACCACAGTGCTACTACACAAAAATACACTTCTATATACAAAACTTTAAACTTTTAAAACTTTTTTAAAACTGTATGACTATTAGCCCATTACTGCCTGACAGTGCGTTCGGATGGAATTTTATTATGTGAATTAGTTCTACATCTTGACAATAATAAAATGTCAGTGACTTGGTGAATTCCTGAACAATGTGAGGAAATAAGGGTTTATCTGTTTTAGTCTATTTTAAGGATTATTATTATTGTATATATTTTTTAAACATTTGGGCCAGAGAAGTATCTGCCTGGATGAACTTCAGCAGTGACTCTCTTCATGACAATAAAAACCACATTAATGCAGTTTGTTGTTTGTGTAAACCATCAGGTTTCATCCTTTAAACTCTCCACAGGTGACTCAACTTTAGATTTTTACCTTCAGATTTTTTGTTTTTACACCTGGTATTAAAATGTGTCACAAGTGGAGAATTTTAAACACAAGTTTACATGACCCTCAAGACGCATCGTGATCTGATCTAAAGCCACTTGTCGAGGTGGTCTCAGACACATCTGACCAAATATCTTTTGTTGTGTGAATGTTATTGTGTTCGGTGCCACGCTGAAGCACCGCCTACATAACTGACGTCCTCTGAATAAGTATGTACTCAAACTTCAAACGCCAGTGGTGTTGTATATCTGTATGCTAAACAAAAAGAAGCCACAACAACAGGAAAAATGGATTCTCGTGGATAAAGTACAAATGAAACGCAGTGTCTGATGTCCTCCGGCTGCTCTGCCACAACTTCACTTGCTGCTAAAGTAACCGCTAACTGCTTCTAAATGTAGCTGCTGTTAGCTAGGGGTCCTACTAAACTCTGAGCACGAGGGGAGTGGACCGCCGAGAGGAGGTTTAATAAAGCTTTGTTCATCAGGAAACTCTTAAGAGAGAGTTGAGGCAGAGCAGCCGGAGGACCAGAACACATTTTCTCCATAAAATATGATCCAGTTTCACCAAAAATCAGTGAATAAAGTTGTGTTTTTGTACAGAAACCGGTGAGGCTCTGACCACAAAAACACTAGATATATGAACAGCAAGAATAACTCTGGCCTTATTTTTATTGAAAAGGCTATTTTATAATTTTCTTTTATTTTGAATTCTCAACTATGGAGTTACACTGTACTTTATTCTTAATGTTGCACTTTTTGGGTTTGCGTAACTTTACGTACTTCAAGATTAACCGCATAA
Organism: Lutjanus argentimaculatus; assembly: GCA_034769285.1. Lineage (NCBI taxonomy): Eukaryota > Metazoa > Chordata > Actinopteri > Lutjaniformes > Lutjanidae > Lutjanus > Lutjanus argentimaculatus. The sequence continues at coordinate 43,197,922 of JAWZSL010000001.1, read as the reverse complement.
ACTTTATAATTTATTCTTGGCATTTTAAGTTTTTTAAATCATCCATTGTTTTTAAGTTTCTCTCCTCCTTAGGCCCGCCTGTGTTTTATCGTTGTATTTTATGTGTAGAGCACTTTGTAACACTGGTTTTAATGAGTGCTACAAAATAAACTATTACTATTATAAAAACGACACATTTGGTCTTCACAAACAGAGATGATGTAGCTACATGTTTGTTTGTTTACAGAGTGAACTGATGCTCGTCAGCACCAGGCGTCAACACGTGAACAAAAGGTGAGCAGAACCGTCTCGTCTGTCCGTGTACTCACCCTGTTGGACTCCACCTCCACGTTCCACTTGGGTCGTACCACGTAGTCTTTGTTGGAGGGCATCGGCACCCGAGCCCGGGCACAGAAGCCGGGGTCACCGGGTCTCAGAGCTCTGCGGGGACGACGTGATGGTCAGTTAGTGTCATGTGACTGTTGGTGGTCTGAACACTGTGTGTGAATCTGAGCTTCTACTTACTTCTCCTCTCCAGTCAGCTGTTTCTCCAGGTCTCTGCGAGGCGTCTGACCTCCAGAACTACAGGACAGAAACACACTTTGGTTTATTTCACCATCAATTAAAGGCATAGTTCAGATTTTCTGCAGTGGGTTTGTATGAGGTGTTTATTCACAGTCAGTGTACAGTCGCTCTACATACTTTCACACCAGTTCACTTTACACACGGTCATTTCTGTACTCATCGTCGTTATTCAACATATAAATCAGCTATGAAGGAAACTATTCATTCATATATTGTTGAGAAGACTTAAATGAAAAGACACATCAGGCTGAAGTTAGGTTTTCATTTGCAGAAAAGAAAAGAGGTGAAAATATTCTAACTGTAGCGTACATGATGTCTAAAATACACGTCTGTTCACACCAGAACATTGATTAGCTTCCTGCACCAGTACTCCTGCTGCTTCTCCAAACTGGGAGCAAGTCTCCATCTACTGTCGGTAAAACACTGACTGTGGAGAAGAACCTCATAGAACCACACTGCAGATAATCTGAAGTGAGTCACCAGGAGAACAAGCAGAGTTCACTAATCTGAGTTTATGTTCAGCAGGAGAAACTCCACCAGCTGAGCCTCCATGCTGTTATTAACATTCTCCACCTCACAGCAGTTAGTCATCAGACACCTGACAGACTCCTCAGTGGTCCGTCCTCGTGTCTCCATCTCTGGACTCAGCAGGGGGACACACAGAGGGACTCGTCACACTGCTGACGTCTCATCATCAGTCAGTTTTACGCAGAACGACCTCCATCTTTTACACATACAGACTCAAACACTTCAGGCTGATGATCGTTGTGAGTCGAACCTCCAAATAACATCCTGACAACCTGCGGCCCACGAAACAGCCGTCCAATCAGAGCGCAGCATGTTAACACTGAACACACAAGCTGAACGGAGAGCGATGGAGTCGGCGTGTTAGAGACGCAGCACGTCTGAACACAAGTCACAGTGCAACCATGCAGTTTAGAGACTGAACCTGATTGGTGGAGAGAAGACGTCGGGTTCCTCCGCCCTCTCCACCTTCTGAGGCTGACTGGAGGGAGGAGGAGGAGGAGGAGGAAAGGAGGAGAAAAAATGGATGGATGAAGAATGAAAGAGGTAAAGTGAGGGTAGAGCTTTAAAGTAGAGATGAAACGATATGTAAAATTCTCAACGATTAATATTAATTTTCCAATTTAATTAGAGCTGCAACGATTCATCGATTTTTAACTATTTTGGTAATCAGTTAATTCTTTTGAGTAATTTTTTAACTTAAAAGAAACAAACAAAATGAGACATTTGAGGACTTTGATCAACATTTTTCACCTTTTTTTGACAAAACTTGGTGAGATTATTTCAGTCAGTGTATCATGACCATGAAAATAATGACAACTTATAATTTTGTCAGTCATGATTAGGGACGGGTACTGTTAGGATTTTATTGATTCCAATATTGATACCAATACTTGTCAATACTCTTATTGATACTACTTACCATAATCTGGAACAAACAATTAAGATGTGACATGAAATGATTCAACAGTTATTTTACTGGATTTGGAAACTGGATTTTTCCAATATCAATATACAGGGTAATGTGATCAATTTATATATGAAAAACAAAACAATGTCTGAGGACTGAAACTGTAAAGTTTCACTTTTATTTTAATAATTACAAATAACTATAAATTAAAAAAACACAAATAACAACTTGAATTAAGAAAAAGGATCAAATATACATAAAATGCTGCTTATAAAACTAAAAAAATGAAAAGCAAAGAACAATCTGAATGACAGCATAGACCCCAGTGCTGATATGGACCAATATTCAAGCCAATAACAGACTGATAATATCAGCTGATCAATACATCTGTCTGTCTCTAATTTTATTACTTTTTTGCAGAAATAACAAGATGAACTCTTTCCTGAGTTATTACATTTAAACAACGTTCCATAAATACAGGAACCGGTCCTGGTTTAGGTCCAGTTATTGATACCCATCCCTGATCATGATGAAGTTCAAACTGTTTCATCTCGACTTTACAGAAACACAAAGAGCAGGATGAGAGGCTGGAGGGAGAAACAACATGTGATGAGAAAAAAATGGAAAGAACTGAAGACATGAAACAAGATGTGGGTGAAAAACAGACGTCAGAGCTCCTCAAACCTGCCAACAGCTGAAGACAACATCTGTCCAGATGTTACAAAGTCCATACAGAGTAAAAGATGAACTGGGAGAAGTTAACGGTTGGTTTTCTGTCTTTTGATGCAGATATTTGTTTCACTGCAGAAACATGAGCCTCCTGCCACAGAACAAACATCATCCTTCAAATCATCTCTGAACTCACAGAGAATCAGATGAATAAAGGCTCTGAAGTTACTGAATTTAAGATTTAACTCTTTAACCTTCAGCAGACGTCTGCAGCGACCTGACCGAGGTCACAACTTTAACAAACAGCATTAACTTTTTAAAAAACAGACCCTGTTGTTGTCATATTCCAGACAGTTTGATCAGACTGAACACTTTATATCAACATCGACAGAGGTGGGATCAAGTCTCAAGTCTTTGCATTCAAGTCCTAAACTTTGAGTTACAAGTCATAATCAAGTCATAACCAAGTCATAACATCACAGTGAGTTTCAGCCTCATTGAGTCACAAAGTTACTCAGCTGTTCAGCTAACATTAGCTGAGCATTAGCTCAATAACTGTCAAACATTCTTTGTGCAACTTAAAATGTTGAATCAAGTTGGAAGTTATTGTGTCTCCGTCTGTAATTTTCAGCATTCATGTTTTTCATTCTGAAGTTCTTTTTTTGTGGTTTTGTAAGCGGACAAAATGATCTTTGAATTCAGCTAAGTGATGTTAGTTCTTTGCCAGTTTAAATGCAAAATAAGAAAACTGAGTGTTGAGCTGTTAGGAGCCAAAATCCTCCGACCTGTCAGGTCAACAATCACGCTGCATCTTTGCCGATCAATGATCAGCATCATTACATAGAAAAAAAATTAAAGAAATAGGAGTTGATGAGTGTCAGCCTCTGTCAAAGTGGAATAACAGCTCCACCTGGTGGTCAGAGGCGGCACATCCTGACATATTCAAGTACCTTACTGAATCTCCAGGTGATGTATTTCTGACATGTGCTGCTTTGATCGATGGTTCTCTGCTGTCTGATTGGTTCAAACTAAGAGGCTCTGGTGAGTTAAGTGTCGACTTACTGAGAATGAAAAGTGTCCGAAATTAACATTCTGTCTCACAGGTAATGGGAATTGTGGATGAAAAAAGCCATCATGTACACAAATTGTGTCTGACTTTAGTATTTAATCATTAAAAATGTAACGGTAAAAGCACTTCAGGAACTGTATTACAAGCTCAACTCCACATATTGTTGAGTTCAATAAGATTTTCTGACAGATTTTTTTAAACCTGTAGACATAAAAATGAATGAAAGGATATTGTTCTGATTTTAGTTTTTAATTATTAAAACTTCTGTCATGCAAGAGAATAAAAAATATATAAATTTTCCTGTTTCAAACAACCTTTGTAGCCATTTGAGTAGAGATTCCTGACAGGGTGCACCTGAATGCACCATGCACCTGAAAACCCTGCGTAGTTTGCCTTTAATCTTTGGGCTCGGGGAAGGTATCACGTTTTTGAAGTCAAAAGGCTCAAGTCCACGTCAAGTCACAAGTTGCTGGAGTTTAAGCTGAGTCGAGTTTAAAGTGGCTGTTTTCAAAGAACGTCTCAGGTACAGGAGCTGAAACCTCCGTCACCTTCCAACTCCAACATCAGCTCACCTGAGTCTTCGTCTCTGAGGCATCTGCTGGTCCAGGTCTCTCTGCTGACGCTCCTCTCTCGTCATCCCCTTGTAGTTGGACGTCAAGCCGAAGATTGGCCGCGACCACTCATCTGGACATGAGACAGATCAGATCTTAGATTAAATACATTAAACGGAAGCTGCGGCTCAGGTCCCACTGGGACGATGTTCAGACTTACTGATGAGTTTGAGAGCGAGGTCTTTGTTGGATCGAGACTCTTTGGGATGTTTGTACAGGAACATGACGGCCCGGCCGATGCCGCTGTGCTTCAGAGTCTCCTGACTCACACTGGGCAGCTGCAGGGACCAAACACACACACACGGTTACAGAGCGACCTGAGGCTGCAGCTGTGACCTGCAGGCTCGTCCATCACTCACCTCCTGCAGGATCCTGAGCAGCTCCTCTCTGATCCTCAGAGCAGGAAGTGATTTGTCTGGAAGAGGACTGATCCACTCTTTAATGGCTGACATGACGCCGCTGTCAATGAACGTCTCCTTCAAGTCCTGTCTGAGGGACAAACAGCACCACGACACCTCAAACCAAACATCCACCACATATCCAATACAGGTGTAAGACCATGATACAGCTGATTAATGGAGGTGTGAGACGTCACAGGTTCTTACTTCTTGAGGTGCATGACGACCTGTGACAGCAGTGACAGTTTTTTCAGCGCTGGTTTCTTCTGACTGTTCAGGGTTCGATCCTCCTGTTGAAGGAAAACACAGTCAGGATCCACAGCCGACAGGAGAGAACACGCAACCTTCACAGAGGCTTTTATTTTGACAGGCGCACCTCTGCTGCCTCGTTCATCTTGGTGATCATGGCGCTGACCACGTCGTCAGCGTCGCTGATGAACGTCCCTCCGTCACGGTGACGCCTCCTCTTGCTGTTCATGGCTTTCCTCCGAGCGAGCATGATGTCGAAGTCGGACATGAAGCTGGTGCTGAAAAGTGCAACATTTTATTCTCTTGTCAGTTTCTGCTCGTAAATGTGCAGTTTTATCAGAGTTGCTGATGTATCAGCTGCACAAGATATCCTGATGTAACAAATGAGAAAATTCATTATTTTTGTTTGAATTTCAGCTGATACGTCAGACGAGGCAGAAGACACGAGAAGTTCTGAGGTCTTTTCTTCTGTCAGTGCTGAGGACACTGAACCCCAAAACTAGTCACATAAACACACCGTGTTCACCCCCACGTTCTCCAGCCTTCGCCTCCTTTGTCTCAAAGACACCCAAAGAAAACCCTCCAGTGTCTGTGACTCACTCTTGGCCGCTGCGGTCGACGCCTTCATCGGAGTCAGAGTCTTCCTCCTCCATCTGCTGCTGCTGCTTCTCCTTCGACTCCTTCTTGTCCGCCTCCAGGTCCTCCTGGTTGAAGCCCTGCAGGTGGACGACAGAGACACTTTGTCTTCAGTGTGATGTGATTAAAAAAACAAGAAAGACACTGCTGCATCATGATTCAGAGACGCTCGTACTCACCGTGAACTCCTCCTCCTCCTCGTCTCCGGACTCCCCGAAGATGTCTGCGATCATCTTCCTGCAAGAGTCACAGAGGTCAAAGGTCACATCAGAACTTCTGACGTCTGACTTTCAAATGTTTGATGAGGTCAATAAATGCTGACAGATGCTGATCGAAGCTAATGGTAAGAATATTTAGATAATAACGTGCGTGCAGATCTCTGTTTGTAGATAATCAGATTTATTTTATCAATAATTTGTTGGATGATGATGATTTTCTTTAATACGAGAGACAACTATGATTAAATAATCTCAAGATAACTCAGGTCACACCTATATTACAAATTATAGATTGGCGAATTGTAAAATTAATTCAGATATTTATCTGTTCTTTAAAACCCAAACTTCTCATTCTTATTTCAAACTTAATGTGATGTGTTAAAAGCTCTTCCTGGGATAAAAGTGTTCAGGTTTGTTTACCAGCTGCCTCGTTCTATTTGTTTATGGTTTTCCAATTAACTGATGACAAGAAAAATGCTGAAGTTACAGAGAATAACTGATAATGTCCTGTGGTTCCTTTACTCCTCTCAGACTCAAGACTCTTTTTGCTCAAATTAAAGTATCACTGTAATAAAAATGATGTAATGTTTCCAGTTCATCTGTCTGACTGAAAGTCATTTTAATCATTAACTTTAGTTTTGTCTTCAGCGTCAGCACACTGATTTTAAAGGGTTAAATTCAGAACTCACTCTTCCTCCTCATCACCGTCTCCGGAGTCGCTGTCGCTACCGAACAGCGCCTTCTCGTCCTTCTTCCCCGCCGTGGCTTTCCGCCTCTCATCCTCGTCTTCGCTGGCGCTGTCCGAGCCGAGCTCCCTCAGTTTGGCCGCCAGACTCTTATCGGGACCGCCGGACGCCTCGTCGCTGTCTGAGTTCTCGTCATCAGACACCGCCCGACTCCTCTTCACCGCTGAGGACAAGATGGACACGTTAGCTTAATTTTCAAAGTTATTATAAACCAGCGGGCTACAGCCGAGTGTTGGACATTAAATATAACTTCTGCTTCCACTAACTTTGTTACAAGGCAGCATTTTTCTGTCCATTTCACCTTTAATGATTCATGTGGTGATTGTTGGAGCAATCAAGAGACGAACCAAGTCAGATTTGAGTTCATTTTACCTGGTTTGTCTGTTTTCTCCTCATCTTCATCCTCACTGTCTGACAGGATGGCCTTCTTCCTCTTCACTGCACACAGAAACACACAGGAGTCAAAGCTGCAGGAACATTTCAACATGTCCGACGGCCACGAGAGGAACCGAGGCCGTAGATTTATCTGCCTCGTCTGCTTTTATTTTCTTTTGTAAATAAGAGTGCCATCATTTCAACATTAAATCAAAAATTGATTGAAATGAGCCTTTAGATTCCTCCAGAACATTTTTTCCCTCCACCCCCGCCTACTTACCACATCCAGTGCATTAAAAAAAAAAAAACGCCACAGCGCAGTTTACCTGCTGTTATTTCACACTTGATACCACACAGATCAGCTTTTCCTAAACTTCTTTTCTGAGGACCCAGTTTTTAAAAATGACAAATGACGCGACCCAATTAACAACAAGCCTCATTAATAAATCTTGAGAAGAGTTCATTAGTAGATAAACAAACTTGCATCTGTTTTTACTGCCATTTCTGCACCTTATAAACATTCAGACATTAATTATTTATAAATGAGGAATAAAATCATCCAGGCTGAGCTAACAGGCCATTTTTATTGTTTATCAATATTTTTCCCCTTCAAAAACAAGTGCAAGGGAATAAATACATATACAATATACACAATTTAAATACTTTATAAAAGCTGAACTGCAGATATTCATCTTAAATTTGCAGAATTTCTTCGGTAGTGTTTTTATTTAATTGGTCACCCAAATAAAATCTTGTGTGATCCACCTCTGGGTCTGGGTTTTAGGCAGAAACAGGTGCTGCAGTAACAGAATATTGATCCATTTCTGATCAATATTGATCAGTTTGATCTCGGAGTTTCAGGAGTCTACGTTGGAAACAGTCACGTATAGAAGGGAACCCTAGATTTGTTAAACCCTCATGAGATTTGTGCACGTTGTTTCTCCATTGTACAAATCACTCATGTTTCATAATGTGACCACACTTAAAGATCTGGTAGGTTTAGAAACAGAAAACACCGTATTCACAAAGCCTCCTGGTGCGAAGAGTTAATCCAAGTGATAAAATTACAGGAATTCTCTTTATATTTTAGGTGTTTCCTCAGAATTTCTTCTTAAAGTTCAGACTTAATCCTGCTAAAGATAAAAGTTATTCACAAAGAGTTGCTAAGAGGAAAAGCTGTTAGGAGTAGAGAGGAGGACTTTACTCATTAACAGTGAGTTAATGACGCGCTGCAGGTTAAATCCTGCAGAGATCAAGTTTGTGGTCGATCTCATTAGAGATGCAGTCACATAATAATAATAACTTTTCTCCACAAGGTTACAAAGTGGTGCAGAAGAAGCAGATAAATCTGACACTGAACGCTACAACAGCAGAAATCAAAGTGATCACAACACTGAGGTATTTGGCAGCAGTGATCATGATGATGAATCTGGCTCCGTTTGGAAAATATTTCTCTTTCCTCTTCATCTTTCTGACATTTTCTCCTCCCTTTAAGAAACTCAAACTCCTCCTCTCTGAAGGACTAAGATGTCTTGTCAATAACTTTTATCTTTACCAGGTTCTACTCTTAATTTAAAGGGGAAATTCCTAAAAAATTCTAAGAATTTCCTTAGATTTTCGTCACATGGACCAACTCTTCCTGCTTCATCAAAGAGACACCTGATCAGTTATTTTCAGGTGAAACTAAAATAAGATCAGTTAACATGTTGGGTTTTTCGGTACCTGGCTTCTCGTCTTCGTCCTCGCTGTCGTCTCTCTGCTCCTTCCCCTCCTGCTGCTCTCCGTCACTTCCTGCAGCAGCCTTCCTCCTCCTGCCTTCCTCCTCCTCTTCGTCACTGTCAGACTGCATCACAGCCTTCCACTTCCCTCCTCGTCCTCCTCCCTTCACCTCTCCCTGCTGTTTCTCCTCGTCATCGTCCTCATCAGAGTCTATCTGTGCTGCCTTGCGTCTGGCAGGCGTCTCTGTCTCAGAGTCACTGTCTGCGTTGGACCGCCGGTCGGGGGAGGCTGCAGGTTTGGCGTCCTCGTTCTCGGAGTCGCTGTCTGCAGCCACTTTGGGCCTGTCCTCCGCCTCCTCCTCCATGTCCGAGCTGCTCCCCCTTCGTTTGGGGGGAGACGAGCCTCCGCCCTCCTCGTTATCTGAAGCTCCGTGTTTGAGGGCGACTCGTCCTCATTGTCTGATCCGCTCATCCTGCGTTTGACCGGAGAAGAGTCGTCGTCGTCGCTGTCGGCGGGTCGAGGAGCCTCCGCCTCTGAGTCGCTTTTGTCATCGTCGTGGCGACCCCTGGGGGCCTCGCCCTCCGAGTCGCTGTCACCTCCTCTGTGATCCTCGTTGTCGGAGCCACTGGCTGCGCCGCTGGTCTCCATGGCGTTGGGGGCGTCTTCGTCATTGCTGCCTTCGTCCTGTTGAGACAAAACAGGTTCAGAACGGAAACTCAGATCAGCCGACAGAAACCAGATTAAACTGAGAATGTTGCTAAAGATTGTCTGTCCTTTCTGCCAGGCTGGAGGTGCAGTTACACCACCAGGAGGCACTCGACTGACTCTGTTACCTACAGATTTAATGCACCTGTTGGCAACATCTTTACACTCAGTCAGCAGCTGTTAAATGGAAAAAGTTCCCTAAATTCATGATTATAACAGACTGAGTGGAGAGCAGAGCTGCACAATTAGTCAGTTTGAGTCATTTTTCCAATGAAATAAATTCCAAATTCTCAGATTTCAGCTTCTTAAAGGAGAATATAATAATTTATATAATATTAAATAAACTCCCATGATGCTCCACCTTCACCTCCCTGTTAACCCTGATGTTTGACCAGTAATCAAACTGGTTCCAGTGTGTTCAGATTGAAGGTCTCAGGTTGAAAACTTGAGATCAGCCCCTCTTCTTCCTCCTCCTCAGCCTGACACTCCGTGCTGATTGGTTCTGTTGGATGACGACATCATCACACTGAGTCTGTAGGGTCTCTGTACAGACTCACGCTGTGATGTCACATCCTGTCTGTCTGTCAGCAGCTCCTGGGACCACCACTGCACCACTAGAGCATGATGGGAGCAGAAAGCAGGGGCTGCTGGGAGCCAGAGGGCAGCAGGAGAGGATTGTGGGTAATCAGACCTTTTACTGCTCATCACTGACCTTCATTACATCTGAACCATCAGAGTTTGTATGATTATTCTGACCTCACATCGCTCACAGCTGTTTGTACTGCAGAGCTCCTTTAAAGGGACAGTTCACCCCAAAATCAAGACTACATATTTCTCCTTTTACCTGTAGTGCTGTTTATCATCTACAGTTTGGGAGTGAGTTACAGGACATGAACCTTCTGAAGGGGGACCTGCCAGAAATAATCTGGGAACCACTGGTGTATAAACAGGTCAGATTAAATCATGATGTCATGCTCTGTTGACATGTGTTGTTGACAAATCTTTTCCTCTCTCATTGTGTTGTGTATCGTGTCAATAATGTTGTATTTAGTTGTTTTTTGATTGTATGAGCTGTCAGATCGTCACTTGGTGGCGACTATCTTTAATGAAACATGAAACCACCTCAGCTCAGTCTGACCTCGGATTGATGTCTGTCGCTCCTCATCTCCTCGCCGTCTGACCCGTGGTGTTCATCCTGGACTGGAGTGCCGCCTCCATCATCTGCACAACAAATAACAACAACAACACATATCAGCGTCTTCACGTTATCACACAGGACAACATCTACAGACAGCCAGGAGATGGAAACATGTTGCTCTCTGAAGGAACAACTCCAACAAGTGTCGAGGAACTATTCTGAAATGACAACTTGTTTCTGTAGAGATCTTCAGTTGAACACTCGAGCCGCTTTAATCACCAGCTCAGTGTTTTCAGGCATTTTGTTGGGAATTAACGGTAATGTAGAGAGAAAGAAAGGTAACGTGCAATAAAAGTCCCCTGGCTACGTTGAACCTTTGATTTTACTCACACTTAGGTTTTGGACAGCTTCAATGAAACAGAAACTCCCTGGTTGATGTCATGTTTTTAATTTCCATATCGTCTCCTTCAGGCCAACAATCATAGGCCGACAGACGGGACAAAGAAGGACGTAGAGACGCCACAAGGACCTGCAGAAACCAGATTCTAGCTGAATCTGCAACAGCTACAGTAAATCTAAGATGTGGTTTTCATCTGTGTCACTGTGGTGCTTTGAGAGGGAAAATCTACTTTACAAACAGAAAGATTTCACAAACATCTACAGTCTGTACACCAAACTCCATTCAAAAGTCATGCATTTGAAGGGTAATGACTAAATAACAGCCATTTCAACAGACATGATCATATCAGAGGTTTATTGTTTTATATCCTTTTGCAAACAAACACTGAATTAGCTTCAAATCCACAAACCAACAGGCTGTTGCCATGTTTATACTGTTTTATTATCATTTAACACTTTGAAGCTAATTATGACGGAGAATCTGAGTTGTCACTTGCCTAAAAAGAAAGAGAGAAATGTTTACCAATTGAAAATAACTGCTGACCCTGAAGTAACACTTGCTAAGCCTCCCCGGTGATCAGGGACCTGGATCAGAGGAGACTGAGATGTGGCTTTAATCATGGGCTCTCACAGGCACAAGTCAGCATCAGGAGGTGGGAGTTATTTACTTTAAAAACCACAAGATTACAGGCTCCTCTGCAGTCCACACACCAAACCTCGTGCAGAAAACGTGCAATTTAAGGTTCACGAGTATATGTCAGATCACTGTAAAATATATTTCAACGAGTGAAGATAACGAGATATAACCTTTATGTCTGCTTTTTAACTCGGCGCAGGTTCACAACACCCACAACAAGAGGTTTATACTTTTACAACCTGTTTTATCCAAACATCATTGAACCAGAATGAAGTTTAAAACCGACGGACAGGAAGTGATTTATTAACCGTGTCAGCTGAGTCTGCAGCTCATATTTTAACTGCTGATACTGAAACAAACATCAGCATCCATCTAAGACTGTCTGCGATGAATCTGGAGGAGAATCAGCTGAATGAGACACGACGGTTTACAGACTGATATCAGCCAGATCAGTTCAGAGGAGAAATATCTCCTGTTCATCGTGTTTATCAGCTGAAACTCTGCTTGTTTAATAAAGCTAACAGTTAGCAGTTAGCCTGTTAGCACAAACATCTGAGACAAAGCAGGACAACAGTTTCGGTACCGGACTGGTTCCCGGACATGAAGTCGTCCTCTTCTCCGTCCATCAGTGACACGAGCTCGGCTTCAGCTTCAACACGTCCCCCGTTAGACTCAACTTTCCTCTCAGCCCCGGAGAAATCAGCCCGGTGATCAAAGTATCGATCAACTGTGGGAGCTAACCGGAACAGCAGCGAGCTACAGGAGCCCTGGGATCCAAAATGGCGTAACCCTCCTCATATACGCATGCGCACATGCACGGTCGCCTTGTAATGACGCAGCAAATTTTTTTTTGTTACCAATAAACTTCAACATAAAAAATACGCTTAATTCGTCTTTACAGCTGTAATATTGCTTACTTTTGGGGGAAAAAATAAAGAAAGAACGTAAAACCTGTTGTTGAATATTGTAAGTTGTATTTTTATGTCATATTTTGATTAAATGTTTATTTTATATTTACATATTTATATATTTATATAAGTATCAATTTCATAAAGAGCCTCCTTGTTTTATAGCATTAAAAAACGACTTAAAATTTAAAATTTTTTAATAATTTGAAGACATAAAACAACCTCATATTGGACAACAGAAGATCTTTTAACGATTTCTACTACTTCTAGCCTTTTGTCAGCTAAGAAATGTTTGTTGACGACATATGAAGGTAAAGAGTATTTATACAGCAGTGATCTGTATTTGTAAATCTACTCATGAACTGAGCACAGTGGACTTCACTGTCACCTGCTTTAAAGCAGGCTGAAGGACATAAACAATCAGTCTAATGAAGTCTGATTAGTGCAACAGAGAAGTGAAAACATGTCAACAATAATAATAATGATGTCAACATTTTTAATAACTGAAAGCAGTAATAATTACATACATAATTGATAAGAGTATTTTTCCATATTCATGTTGTTCAGAGTTGGCACACACAGTTTTTATTGCAGTAGAAGTACAGATACTTGTGTAAAAGTAGAAATACTGACTCAACATGTTTATTGCAGTAAAAGTGAAAAGTAAAAAGTTGTCCTGTGAAGGACATTTCTACTGACTGTTTCTGTGCAAAGACAACTGAAGCTCAGCTTTTCTCCACCACAGAGTCTCCCTCTCTGTCGGTTTCCGTCTGTTACACCTTTTTGTTGTTTTTGTTGACCTGCATCATCACCCTGCAGCTCCTGAGCAGGTCACCTTCGCCTCAGGATTATACAGGTCAGGCCTTCAGGCTGTGAGGATGGATTCATTTAGTTGACTGATATGGGATCTATTGTTTGAAACAAATTCTTTTACATCATTATAGTAAATTCCTGAGTTTATTCTTGTTGCTTGGTGAACTGATGGCAGTTTAAGGATGCATTAATCTATTTTATTATCATTTGTTTTGATTTTATTCAGATGAATATTTTTTTCTATTTCTTCATTTAGAAAGAAATCATCTAATCATCCATCAACTGTTGACCATTAAACCTGCATCAGTCAACAAACTGTTGGAACAACTTCCTGGATCCTGAGTTTAGATGTGCAGCATCACATCAGATGTTCTGCGAGCCAGCACCACCACAAACAGTGATGGAACTTTTCAGTCCTGCTACATCATTTTTATCTTGTTACACTGGTTTCATCTTAAGTGGCTGAAAACTCTTTCGATAAGATGTAAATTTGCCCACAGTGAAGAAAACTTTAAAATGGACGTTTTTTGAATGGAGTTTGGTTTATAAAAGTGTGAGACTGGTGTAAAAGCTAGTATTTCCCTTTGTGAACTCACCTAATGATAACCTGTACATGTGACCACTTTGTCCGAGTGAATGTTTGCATGTTCTTACAGGCCAAACTCCACTCAAAAAACATGTGTTTTAAAGTTTTCTTCACTGTGGGCAAATTTGGACTTTGCTCATAAAGTTTTTATTCACTGAATTATGATTTTTTAAAATGGACTGGATCCAATCACTTTAAAAACTCTATAAAACATATAGAGTTATAAGAAGTCTGTTCATCAGCTGCTGACTTACTGAGGAAACATAAAATCTGATGCAGAATTTTGTCCTTAAACTTGTGTCATCATTTGTCCACCTTCAGTGACACATTCAGGTGAGAAAAGTTCTGATTAATCGCTCAGACAACTGGAGGCACGTCTCTAACAAGCTGCTGTTTTAATAAACTCTCAGACAAAACATGAGAAAACACGTCTGTAGAGATACTTTAGACTCAGATCAACAAACACACAGTTCTTATCAGTCATGTTTCAGTCTGACTGACAACGTTCAAATGTCCCACACTCTGATCACACCACAAACACCCCTCACTCTTGTCCTTTCTTCCTCTTCTTTTTGCTCCTCTTCTTCTTCTGCAGCTCATCTTCCTCCCCCTCTGTTGTTTTTCTCTTCTGCGTCTCCTCCACCCGCTCCATGGCATCCCACACCTCATCATCTTCTCCCTCCTCTTCCTCCTTCACCTCCTGAGACCCCACCCCCCCTGCTGCGTCTCCAGGTCTCTGCTGCTGAGCAGGAGACAGTTGAGGCGGGACTTGAGGTAAACTTTGTGCTGCAGTTTGCGGTCCTCCAGGCTGTGGATGCGCAGGAAGCGGTCCAGGCCGCAGGACGCCACCACAGGCTGCGAGGGGGTGACACTGCAGCCCCCGAATGCTCCCCACCAGCCCCTTCAGACAGCCGCGGACCACGCCTTTCCTCAGGTCCAGCATGGCGATCTGGCCATGTGTGTTTCCCACCACCACCATGTTCCCGCCGGCGGGCAGAGACAGAGCAGTGAGTGGATATTCGCCGTACTCGACCTCCAGGACGGGACGCCGCTGAGGGGACGAGGGGTCGAACACGTGGACCTGAAGGAGGAGAAGACAATAAGGTTAAAGTTGCAGGACGCTGGTGACCACGAGAAGACACTCTGATACTCTGACTGGCCCCAAAAATCTGTCCCAGTCAGACTTATTTATTTACAGACCCTTCAATGTCAGCAGCTTCCTGTCCTGTGTCTTGATGATACAGAGACTTTTGTTGACTTTTTTTTATGGAATGTCCCTTTAATGCACCACATGCATGCAAAGATCATTTGCCCACAGCGAAGAACTTTAGTTATTAAAATGATTTAAAAAACAAGTGAAATTTCACTGTTTACATACATAAAGAAAACCAACAAACATCAATATCAGAATCTCAAAAATATCAGTATTGATCTTTTATTTCTTGTCAGACATTAATGTTAATCCATGTTTCTCTTTTTTCTACACATATATATTTAATATAAAAATGTTCATAATAAATCAAATCAAAGATCAGGCCCTAATTGTTATTTCAAGACTGCCAGTCAATGTGAATGACAGCTGCTTCCTGTCCTGTGTTTGATGATGAGGACACTTTTGTTGACATTTTGTTTACGGAATGTCCCTTTAATGTTTTGGACTCATGCAGAATTGTAAAGTTCGTTTCAAAGATCATAATTCTGCGAGTGAAACCTTTTACAACAAAGATCAAAGTTTGGTCCATAAGAACAGGAGATCTACGTTAAAACTGGTTTTTTTTTCCTACTTTTAACGTCACAGTTTGAACTCACCTGATGGTAACCTGTGCACGTGACCACTTTGTCCGAGTCGGGGATGAAAGCCATGTCTCTGACCCAGTGCGGCCGCCGTAGATCGAGCCAGTCGTCCCGCAGGTTTTTTGCGGTGAACACGGGTTTCTCGGGTTTCTCCAGGTCCCAGATCTTCAGCCCGTTCTCCTTGCCGCCGGTCCCGACCCGGTTCCGGTGTACCGGACTCTGCCGCATCCTGCACACGTCGTTCCCTGCGTCCAGCTCCGTCACGGGCTCGCTGCTGTCCTCTCTCCAGACCCGCAGCGTCCCGCACTCCACGCAGGTGACCAGAGCGGAGCCGCTGAGCGCCGCCAGCCCGGTGAAGCAGCCCTCCGCGGGGTCTCCGCAGCGCCGGGTCTCGGTGAAGGCCCCCTTCTCGGTGCTGAACGTCTTCACGGTTCCGTCCACGGAGCCGACCAGCAGCTCGCTCTCCGCCGGGTCCCCCCAGCACAGAGCCCGGACCTCCTGGTCCCGGCTCAGGTGGCTCGTGTTGCAGAAGTTGAAGGCCTGTTTCCGGGACAGACTGACCCCCTTCAGGATGCCGGTCTCCGAGCCCACAAACACGGAGCACAGCCGGCTCGTGTCCGCCATCACACCGGCACGAAACCTGGGTCTAAAACTGAATCTGAGGCTCCGAGTCCAGGTCCAGAAAACACGCGTGTTTTCCTCTGTAGACTGTGTCGCTTGTTAATGACGTCAGAGGGCCGTTTTTGAATGAGCTTTATTGTACACGAATTTCAACAGTGTGCTTGAAAATGAGTTAATTTGGTTTGATTGAAACGTGTTTTAAACAGACTGCTTCACATGTTCATAAGAAAAAAGATATTATATTTTTAGGGTGAAAACTGAACCGGTTGTAAAATGAAAAACAAAAATAAAAACTACTGAAAATAGAAATTGGACATTAAAGACTCAATATGTCCTCACCTCTATGCTGATGTAAATGATGGTGAAGGTCTTCAGTTCACAAAACAATCCTGGAGTTTCAGCAGAAAACAGGGTTGCAGCTAATGGCAGTGAATGAATGGAGACCAAATGTAAATGTAAAAAAAAAAAGAACACAAAAAGAAAAAAAAAACTTTAAGATGGAATAATATGAATCCACAAATAATATTAAATAATAATAATAGAAACAGCAGAAGCAGCTGATCTGCTTCATTTGTGTCCTCCTGGATTCACAGTTACAACAAATAACTTGTTTGATGGTGTTTGTTTCAGTGCTGCTTTGGCTCAGGATGATATTCTGAAAATTAAACTGTTTTGTCACAAAATGCTTCAAAGTTGATCCTTTAATATGTGAGAAAACTATCAGACAGCAATTTAATTCATGATAGTTTAGTTAAAGAAATTTAGTAAAGAAAACTGAACAGAACCAAAGGAAGAGTTTGAGAAATATGGAGCCATCAGCAAAGTCTGAGGAGTCAAAAAGTATTTTACAAATAAAAACTGTCATGTTTTCAAATGTGGATCAGGTTTTTACTGAGACTTTGTTGTAAATGAGGAGACAGAGTTCAGATTCACAGAGCTGCTGCTCCTCCTCCTAGAATGAATCAGAGCTTGATAAGCCCTCCCTCTTCTTCCTGCTCTCAAACACAGCCAGCTCCACTCTGTTCATGCATTTTCCTTGTTCCCTCCCCTTCAGATCTACACTTTGAAGATGGGTGGAACCAACATGTGCTGACGTGCAGCAGCTGACAGGCCACATTCACTGCAGGAACACATGCTGTTGAGATCAGAGATCAAACTACTTTCGGTTCTGATTAAGTGAAACTCAGACAGTCGTTGTTACTGAGAGTGAAATGGAGCAGAAAGGAGTTCAACTGGACCGGGAAACCTTCTCTTGTTCCATCTGTCTGGATCTACTGAACGATCCAGTGACTATTCCCTGTGGACACAGCTACTGCATGAACTGTATTAAAAACTTCTGGGATGAAGAGGATGAGAAGAAAATCTACAGCTGCCCTCAGTGTAGGCAGACCTTCACACCGAGGCCTGTCCTGGTGAAAAGCATCATGTTTGCAGATTTAGTGGAGCAGCTGAAGAAGACTGGAGTCCAAGCTGCTCCTGCTGATCACTGCTATGCTGGACCTGAAGATGTGGCCTGTGATGTCTGCACTGGGAGAAAACTGAAAGCTCTCAAGTCCTGTCTGGTCTGTCTGGTCTCTTACTGTGAGAAACACCTGCAGCATCATCATGATGTCGCTCCATTAAAGAAACACAAGCTGGTGGAGCCCTCCAAGAAGCTCCAGGAGAACATCTGCTCTCGTCATGATGAGGTGATGAAGATGTTCTGTCGTACTGATCAGCAGTGTATCTGTTATCTCTGCCCTGTGGATGAACATAAAGGCCACGACACAGTGTCAGCTGCAGCAGAAAGGACTGAGAGGCAGAGAGAGCTGGAGGTGAGTCGACAAAACATCCAGCAGAGAATCCAGGACAGACAGAAAGATGTGAAGGTGCTTCAACAGGAGGTGGAGGCTATCAATGGCTCTGCTGATAAAGCAGTGGAGGACAGTGAGAAGATCTTCACTCAGCTGATCCGTCTCATGGAGAAAAGACGCTCTGATGTGAAGCAGCAGGTCAGATCCCAGCAGGAAACTGAAGTGAGTCGAGTCAAAGAGCTTCAGGAGAAGCTGGAGCAGGAGATCACTGAGCTGAAGAGGAAAGACGCTGAGCTGGAGCAGCTCTCACACACAGAGGATCACAACCAGTTTCTACACAACTACCCCTCACTGTCACCACTCAGTCAATCTACAGACTCATCCAGCATCAATATCCGTCCTCTGAGGTACTTTGAGGACGTGACAGCTGCTGTGTCAGAGCTCAGAGACAAACTACAGGACGTTCTGAGTGAGAAATGGACAAACGTCTCACTGACAGTGACTGAAGTGGATGTTTTACTGTCACAACCACAACCAGAGCCCAAGACCAGAGCTGAGTTCTTAAAATATTCAACTGAAATCACACTGGATCCAAACACAGTACATACACAGCTGTTATTATCTGAGGGGAACAGAAAAGTAACATTAATGAGTCAACAACAGTCATATTCTAGTCACCCAGACAGATTCACTTGTTACTGGCAGGTCCTGAGTAGAGAGAGTCTGACTGGACGTTGTTACTGGGAGGTGGAGTGGAGAGGGACAGGAGTTTATGTAGCAGTCGCGTACAAGAATATCAGCAGAGCAGAGAGTGAAAGTGGATTTGGATACAATGACAAATCTTGGGCATTAAATTGTGACAACAACAGTTACAAGTTTTGGTACAACAGTGTGGAAACTCCCGTCTCAGGTCCTCGGTCCTCCAGAGTTGGAGTGTACCTGGATCACAGTGCAGGTATTCTGTCCTTCTACGGCGTCTCTGAAACCATGACTCTCCTCCACAGAGTCCAGACCACATTCACTCAGCCTCTCTATGCTGGAGTTTGGCCTTATTATAATGAAGCCACTGCTGAGTTTATAAACTGAAATAGATAGAAGTCATTTAAGGGACAGTGGGTTAAATTCTGTTTTAGTTCTTAAAATTATTTTGTCTCCATGTCTGTTGCTGAGAGCTGATTGTTGTGGCATTTCTTCACTGCACAGAGATCAGCTGTCAATCAAACATTGTGGGCGGCACTTTGACATCTTCTCATCTGTTGTTGTGTAAATGTTGAAGTGCTTTTAGGTGGCGCTCCTTCCTGTGTCTGTTTAGTAATTGAGGCTCTCACTGCTAATAGTGATTTTTATCTTCCTGAACTGACATTTCTCTGCATTTCTCTGTGCTCTAAATGTTTGTTGAATATTTGTATTGATGTATTTGTATGTTGTTGTTTCTCTTCCACTGCAGGAGCCTTTAGAGAGAAAGCACCAGACCTTCCTTTAGATATTTTCTTCTCATCACTTTGTAAATATGTTAAGAAATCTATAATTACATTTACATTTATTTGTCTGGAAGACCAGTGTTGTTGTCGTCACAATTGATGTACAAATGAGGTTTTATAAAACAGATCATGATCATAATCAATAAGGAGATTGTTTATTATTTTCTTTACATAGCTGAGATTCTACAAAAAAAAAAAAAGATTATATGGATGAAGTGAATCTGTGCATGAAATGATTGAACAAGACTCATTTAACAGACTTTACTGATAGGATGTGTGAACAAACTGCAGGTTTATATCATTAATAAAGATTTTCAAGAATGAACAAAGTATTTTCTCTCTTTACTGAATTGGTTGAAGCTGCCAAAGGCTCAGTGAAGTTTTTTAGTCTTCCTGCAGTGAACATCACAGCAGCTTCACAAGTGAAATGTGAAAACTGATTCACAACACAAGAGGGCGCCGTCATCCTGCTAACCAGGGATGTAGTCGGAGGTTAAAGCACCTCACTTCAGTTTGTCTGCATGATGTAGACCATGATTTTCAACTGATGAGAGATTCTGTCATTTTAAACTTCTGTAAGTCAAAGGAAATTATACTTTTAAGTTCATAAAAAGCAAAAGTATTAATTTTCCTGGTTTTATTTTGACGTATGATGCTCACTAACCTGTGTATTTTTGATTCATTTAATACAATTAATGAATAAATATGAAATTCTTTCTCAGTTGTCAAATACCCAGATTTTACAAAAATTAAATCATGATCTTTCCATCTCTTTCCAAAAAGAAATACATTCATATCTCAAAGATGCCAATAAGAGGCTGGATCTCTGAACCAGAATAATGTTTTTTATATTTCAAGCACCCAACACAACCTGTGATATAAACCTCACCTAAATTACACAAATCACTCACCAATCTTCTTCATTAAACTCAGAATCTGCCAGCTGACATCAAGGACTCTACTGATTTCATCAATAAGGCAAGGGAAGTTTATTTGTATAGCACATTTCAGCAACAAGGCAATTCAAGGTGCTTCACACAGGACATTGAAATACAACAACAGGGGAAAAAGAAACACATTTAAAACATTATAAAAGAAGCATGTAAAAGGTGATTTAAAAAAGCAAATAAGAAAACAACACATAAAACCCAAAAATATAAAAACACACACATATTAAAATAAGAGTTGCAGTGTAGAGTTTCGAAGGAAAATATAAAATTTAAAAAGTAAAAAGCCTTTTAGTCAAAGGCAGCAGTGAACAGGTGAGTCTTTAACCTTGACTTAAAAGAACTCAGACTCTCAGGGGTGGAGGTTTAGCTCAGTTGGTAGAGCGTCCGACCCATGTATGGAGGCTGTTAGTCCTCTGCAGCGGCCGCTGGTTCGACTCCCGCCTTCGGCCCTTTGCTGCGTGTCATCCCCCCTCTCTCTACTCTGTTTCCTGTCTACTCTCTGGCTGTCCTGTCAAATAAAGGCAAAAATGCCACAAAAAAAAAAAGCCAAAAAAAAAAAAGAACTCAGACTCTCAGCAGACCTGATATTTTCTGGTAGTTTGTTCCAGATGTACGGAGCATAGAAACTGAACGCTGATTCTCCATGTTTAGTTCTGACTTTTGGAACACAGAGCAGACCTGCACCAGACGACCTGAGTGGTCTGGATGGTTCATACTGGACTAGAAGGTCTCTGATGTATTTTGGGCCTAAACCATTCAGTGCTTTATATGCTAGCAAGAGAATTTTAAAGTCTATTCTCTGAGAGACAGGGAGCCAGTGTAGAGACCTCAGAACTGGAGTGATGTGGTCCACTCTCTCGGTCTTAGTGAGGACTCGAGCAGCAGCGTTCTGGATCAGCTGCAGTTGTCTGATTGACTTTTTAGGCAGACCAGAGAAGATACTGTTACAGTAGTCAACTCGACTAAAGATAAATGCATGGACAAGTTTTTCAAGGTCCTGCTGCAACATCAGTCCCTAATCCTAGAAATATTCTTGAGGTGATAGTAAGCTGACTTTGTAATTGTTTGTATGTGGTTTTTAAAATTCAGGTCTGAATCCATGACAACACCCAGATTCCTGGCCTGGTCTGAGGTTTTTAACTGAAGTGACTGGAGCTGCATGCTGATTTTAAGACGTTCCTCCTTGGATCCAAAAACAACTACCTCAGTTTTTTCTCTGTTTAACTGAAGAAAATTATGGCACATCCATTCAGATTTTGCTCCATGCATTTACCCAGTGTTTGTATGGCTATGGTCACCTGGGACATCGAAATGTAGAGCTAGTGTGTCATCTGCATAGTTATGGTAATCTATTTTGTTTTTTCTATGATCTGGGCAAGTGGAAGCATGTAGATGTTGAACAGAAGGGGCCCCAGGATGGAGCCTTGGGGGACTCCACATGTAATTTTGGTCTGCTCAGATATAAAGTTACCTATTGACACATAATATTCCCTGCCCTTTAAGTAGGATGCAAACCAGTCAAGAACTGTGCCAGATAGTCCCACCCAATTTTCCAATCGATCAAGTAATATATCATGGTCGACTGTGTCGAATGCAGCACTGAGGTCCAATAACACTAAAACTGAAGATCTGCCATGATCTGTGTTTAAGCGAATGTCATTAAATACTTTGACCAGAGCTGTCTCAGTGCTGTGATGTGGTCTAAAACCTGACTGAAAGATGTTAAAGCAGCTGTTGACTGTTAAGAAGTAATTTAGCTGTTGGAACACAGCCTTTTCAATGATTTTACCTAAAAAGGGAAGATTTGATATCGGCCTGTAGTTGTTCATTGAGGTCTTTTCTAGATTGTTCTTTTTTAAGAGTGGCTTAATAACAGCTGTTTTCAGGGTCTGTGGGAATACTCCTGAGCTTAGAGACATGTTTACAACCTGTAACAGATCAGATGCCATGACGTGTGAAACTTTTGAGTTTTTGAAAAAATCTGTGGGTAAAACATCCAGACAGCAGTAGGAAGAGCTCAGTTGGTGTAGAATGTCCTCCAGATTTTTGTCATTGATTGGATTAAACTGCGTCATGGTGTTTAAATGGTTTTTAGACAGACACAGCACAGATCCTGAACCTGGTGTTGAGGAATTCACGGCCTAATCTAATATTCTGAATTTTCTCTGTAAAGAACAAAGCAAAGTCATTGCGGCCCTGACAGAGTGAAGTTCAGATGCTATTGACACAGGGGGGTTTGTTAGTCTCTCAACAGTAGAAAACAGTGCTCGAGCATTATTTTTGTTTCTGGTGATAATGTTTGAGAAGAAAGACTGCCTTGCATTCCTCAGCTGTAGATTATAAGTGTGAAGTTTCTCTTTATAGATGTCAAAATGAATCTGGAGATTTGATTTTCGCCACCTGCGTTCAGCTTTCCGACACTCTCTTTTTTCATTTTTCACTGCCATGGCATTTCTCCATGGAGATCTTTTCTTGCTAGAGACAACCTTCAACTTAATTAGAGCAATGGCGTCTATCACATTTAACATTTTAGAATTAAAGTTATACAGTAGCTCATTGACTGAACCACAAGGCAGGGTTGCTGTAGAAGAAAAAAGTGCATTAAACATTTCACTGGTGTTTTCAGTAATGCATCGCTTCTTGATAACTTCTCTCTGATTACTCGTGTGCACAGAGATAGAGCTCTCAAAGAAAACACAACAGTGATCAGACAGGGCCACATCGCTCACAACAACCTTGTGTATGTTCAGACCCTTGGAGATAAGCAGGTCCAGAGTGTGCCCCCTGTTATGTGTGGGTTTGATACATGCTGACACATGAGTCTTTGGGGCCTATGTTGGAGGTGGTGGTGGTCGACGTGGGGTGCTTATAGGGGAGAAGATAGGAGAGGGACGGGGGGTACATCTTAGTCCAGCATTGACCAGCTCCTTCATCTGGTCAGTGAACTCCAGGTGGGGTGAGGAGGGAGAGAGGGAGGGTAAGGAGGAGAGAGACCTGGTGGGGGTTTCAGGGGGTGAGGCAGGTGGACCATCAAAGGTGCTGTGGTTGTTAAGGGGGATGGAGACCTGTGGAGACCCCTCCTCTTCTTGACTCTGACGCCTCTTTGGCCCAGAGCACTCCTTGGGTGGGGGTGAATGTTGCTCCCCCTCTGGGTTTTTAATCTGCTGTGTTTTGTCTTCCCCCCTGGCTGGTTCCTGTTGTTTAAAGTCCTTGGCAGAGGCGACTGATGGGTGACGCAGGAAGTAAAATAGATTAGAGGCCAGCAATTTTGTTCAGGAAAAGTCCATTCCCTTTGAAAAGGTGTCTTTGCTCCCAAAAGATGTGGAAATGTTCAATAGAATTCACTGGATAGGTAGTACATGCAGTAGAAAGCCACTTATTTAGAGCCCGCAGCCTACTGAATCTCTCCTCTGCATATCTGACCGGTGGTATAGGTCCGCTGATAAACACATCTGCTTTCACAGAGCTCACTGTATTCAACAACTCGGTGAAGTCCAGTTTTAACACTTCAGACTGTTGTTTAGCAACATCATTCCACCCTACGTGTATTATGATGTTCCTCACAGTTGGGTGTTCAGCCACGATACTCAGAATCCTTTCCGTCATGTTGGAGACCACATCCTTGGGGAAGCAGATCACTTTGGTGTTTTTACTGCACACCCTCTGTAAGTCTCTAATAGCATTGTCACCCACAATCAAAGTTTGAGGCCCAGGCTTTAGCTGTCCCTGTAGCCTTTACTCTTCGACATGCTATCAGTCCTTACCCCGCTGTCTGAGGATGGATGGTCTGACGGAAATTCAGGGTCCTTCATCAGTGGAGAATATCTGTTCCGCAGCTCAATGCTTGATTGTTTTGGAGGTTTGTTGCTCATCCTCCCTTCTACAGTTTTCCATGGCTGTCCTTCCAGGTACGGGGGTTGAGGAGGCACTTTGCCTGGGAGGGAGTGCAGGCCAGTCTCATCACACACCTCAGCTCACTGTGCTCTGCCTGTTAATCGTCCTCCCATTACCCAGGGAAATGATTTGTTCTTTGGCTTTGCTCCAAGGTGGTTCCAGGGAGGACTACTACTTGTAGGCTCCTGCCGCATTATGGTGGTGCTAGTTAGTTTTCTGTTAGCCTGCTCCCTTTCGCTGTTTTGGGAAATTGGGATAGTAGTTTCATTCCCATATTGTCCATTTATCTCCACGTTCACTTCGAGTCGCTGAATTTTTGTTTCCAGTACTGCTATCTTCTGGAGCAGTTTGCGATAATCATCCGTGGAAAAGGGAGGCATCTTGCTGCTAATTAGCTTCTGTTAGCTGAGTTTCTCGACCCAGTCGTGATAGTGCAGGCTTATGCTGCTGATAAGCCCCACTGAAAAAGTAAAACAGTTTAAAATAATAGCAGTCTTTGGTATAACTATCAAAAATTAAGCCCCCAGTGATATGTAGGTATCCAGGAACTGCTTTCCATAAATTGTTTTGAAAAATAAAAGGATTGCACTGAAAAAAAGAGGGTAAAGCAGAGAGCAAGAGAGTGAAGCGTCTGCACTCAAGCAAAGCAGGAAGGTTAGATTTCAGATCTCAGGGATTTGCCAGAAGATGCCCTCTTGTTAACCTTTGACACCACAAGTCTTTATACAAACATACCCCATGAAGGTATGGAGCTAAATTAGGGTCAAAAGTTTTGAACTTGAAAAAATAAAATTTGAAACTGAAAATTCATGTTTTGATCTTGAATTTTGAAAAAAATACATCAATGTATTCAAAATAAAAATAAGTGTACAAAAAGTTTTTTTCATGTTAAAATATAATTATGATTCACTCTGGTAATTCTTTTGAATAAATTATTATATTTTGATATTTGAGATCCTATTTCTTTCAGTTGCACCTTTTTTCTTTTCAGATTCAGATCTTATTTTTTACAGTTTCAAATATTTTTTTCACTTTCAGATCTTTTCTTTTCAGTTTCAGACTTTTAACCCTGATTTCGCGTGGAGGGCGTGGCATCAACTGAGAGACGTGGAATCATGACAGACAGCTTAAAAAGGCTAGGGACCTTCGCCTATCATGTTGCCTTCAGGGAACGTAGGAACTAAAACAATTCAACTCTTTATGTAGGCTACACCATGTGATTGATTGATTGATTGATCAGTGAAAAAACTGATGTCAGTGTCAAACTTCCATTTGCACGACATGCACGAATATCCTGCACGGCTAAATCTGTTTTAATTTCCACTGTTAGCCTAAGGCTGTTAATATGTCACTTTATTAAGTTTAATATACTTCAACACGTGGTAACTTTATCCAAATATCACCTTTTTTCAAATTTACTCCAATGTTTTTGGAGATGTGAGATGTGAAAGCTGTTTTAGACAGTGCTCAGGACCAATTGCAGAAGCGGAGCGATAAAGGCCCACCATACTACATGCATACTACCACTGGTAGGAGATGCAGGACTCTGAGTCTGCACCTTCAGACTTTACTACCATTAAAACAAAAAACCCACACAAGTGCAATGAATCCACGTGTAATAACTCATAAAAAAAACTGTGTTCAACTTTAAATATATAAACACACACATACAGCTCACTCATAGAAAGACATGTTAGTTCAATACAATCTGTGCAAATAACTTCAATATGCAACTACTGAGTATTTTTACTTTATTATTGTATATAATTTGTAATTACTCCTTTTATTTTATGTTTATTTTTAACGGAAAGTAGGATGTATTATTATTTACTGTTTTGTGGTACATTACTGCCACCTGGTGGACAGATACAGACTGCGTCCTGTAACAGGGATTTGTTTAAATAAAGGTTACAGAGTGAATCCTGTAATCACAAATCCCCTGTTCTTGTTTTGAAAGCTGCTCCGGCTGCATGTGCATGTTAGTGCAGGTGATCTACGAGCTGCTGGAGGCCTCCAACTTGACTCAGAGCTGATTTTTCTACTGCTCCATCTGTGAGTAACTTGGTGGGTACATGATGTCTGTTTTCATTAGTGGGAGGCTAGAAGAAGTTATGATGGCAAAGGCATTATTAATGATGGCATTATTAATATTTTCTGCAAATGTCTGAATGCATGCAACTCAAAATAAGTCGACCTTTGCAGGTTGTTTGTGACAGTGAAGTAAATTTTATTGTAATTACAGTTGGAGACACACAAACATTATCACAACCAGTTAAAGCAAAAATATCAGCTTCTTATGTTCGGCAAGAACTTTGGGCAAGAAGCAAATATCATGTCAGTTCTTGTTAAAACAATTGTTAAAACAATTTTCACCCATTTACCAAAAGCCAGTTAGAAAGGACCCTCAGACACATTCTGTTCTGTCTCATGTGTCCCAAACTCATGATACAGTCATGATACAGTGGTTTCATACATCTGTTTCTACTTAACATAAGGAGGCCTCTTTTGCAGGAACCTTTGCCAAGATACATTTTCAAGAATCAACTAATGTCTCATTCTTAAGCCAGGATCATACAGAATAGAGAAGGAGGAAGGACGGGAGTGAAAAAATGTAAGTAAAAGAGAAAAACTGGTTTATTCTCTTAAACTCTTTATTCTCTCTAGTCCAACACTTCCTGTACGACAGCTGTGAAAATACAACACTGTGCAGACATGCATGAAACAATCTGCATACAGGGGAAGTCACAGTTTGACTGACAGCCTCTATGATTTATGTATTAAACAGTGCAGTTTAAATCTAATTTTAATGCTAAAATTCTTTCATGGAAAAAAACATGAATTAATAAATAAAAATGAATGTAACTTAAATAGCATCATCTGTAGAATGATATAACAAACTATTTCAGTTACTACCACTGACTGCTGAATTCAACTAACTGTGCAACATGGAAAAAAAACTTTAAAAACACTGAATCCTGCAGAATACTGACCCACAGTGCCCACTGTAGCTTATTACCACCACTACATGTCAGTAAACAAGCACATTCACCCCAAAATCAAAACATATTTCTCCTCTCACCTGTGCTGCTGTTTATCTGTGTAGATTGTTTTGTTGTGAGTTGCAGAGTTTTGGAGATATCAGCTGTAGAGACGTCTGACTGCTCTACAGTATAATGAGACTAAATTCTCTCAGATTGTGGTGCTTACTGAAGATAATCCACACACTCTGTTGTGAGCAGTTTCATGTAGGAACTATTTCCTGTCTAGTAGAAAGAAAGTAGTTCATATAGATTCTACTTTAGAAAGAAATAGTTCCTACATGAACCTGCTCACAATGAGGTCTGTGGATTATCTTGAGTGACCAGGTCATGATTTCTGCAACGAGACGCTGCTGTTGAGTTGTTTCCAGTAGTAGTTCCAGTATATTGAAGAGAAGTCAGATGTCTCTACAGCTGATGTCTCCAAAACTCTGTGACTCAAATCAAAACTATCTAGATGGATGAACAGCACAACAGGTGAGAGAGGAAATAAGTCTGATTTGGGAGTGAACTGTCCCTTTGATGCAGACTGAACAGGCTGTTTTTACTTCATATAATGATCATAATTTGGAAAATAGTTTGGTTGAAGCCCTATTATTATTATTATTATTATTTAATATATATATTTATTTATTTATTTATTTATTTTTAATCATAATAATAAAAAAGGAAATTCCCATGAACCCCTGATGTGATTCGACACAATGCTGCTCACCTTCTTCTTCAGCTGAGAGTAGTTTTTTTTTTTTTTTACTGGTGTACCAACAATAATGTGTAACACAGTTACCATGGTGACAGCAGCATGTGACTCCCTCAAACTTCGCTCTATTTTTCTTTTAATCTATTGTTTTGCTATTATGAAAGCGTGTACGTATTGCTTATGACAGAAATATGCTCATCAGAACGGGAAGCAGCATCAAAATCACCTCAGATATCTTCCATGAGACAGACAGAGACACAGGTGATGGACTGGTGATGATAAGGAGATGGGTATTAATAAGATAGCTTTCACGAACATCTTTTATATGAAAAGTAGACCAGAGTGGACTCAGAAACATCAGAAAATCTAAGAGCTCCTTCTATTAATTACCTGTTTGTGTTTGTCCACAGAACTGACAGCTGGACAGGAAGAAAGACAAAACCAGAGAGACAACAAAGATCTGGTTCTGATGACACTGGACATGGGTCATATATTGAAGGTTCTCTTGGTGTTGCTCTGGAGCTCAGGTAGGACTAAGTGATCTAATAAGCAGTGGTGGAAGTAACTAATTACAAATAATTGTATAGTAGTAGATTTTACTTTTACTCGTACTTAAGTATGCATTACAGGATGTAATCTACTCAGTTACTTTTAAATCATAGTTGAGTACTGAGTACAATTTGAATTAATATTCAAACCTTTCGTCTGCACTTTAGTAACCAATGAGATGATCTGACTCCAAACGGACCAATGAGAACGAGGATATACAAACTAAAAACACAGCAAAATGCTGCGGCAGCACACGTTTGAAGTGAGGATATTAATGATTAATCATCAATTGATTAATTGCCATTAAGAATTTAACTAATTAAAAATGTATCAATGTATATTTAATCAATAATCATGGCTGTTCTGTGGACTTAATTTGTTTTTGTCTGGTGGGGCCATTTGTTGAATAAGGAAAATTAAACTTAACTTAAAATGAGAAAAAAAATGAAGAAGAAGAAGAAGAAAAGAAGCACCCTTCACCTGAGAATCAAATACATTGATCATGTGATGTAAAATGGATGAGATGTAACTAGTTGATGGGAATGGCAGAGCAGGATGAACAGGAAAGAACCTGCCTCAGTCTCTGAGCTCAGCAGACCTCCAAAAGTCCTCTTGAGGACACGGAGACAGCTGAACATTGGACAGGTGTACATTTGGTTGGCTCAGGACGGCTGTCGATCATAGTTTTGATTAAATCATATGTGACTTCTTGGCTGCCAGTTGATGTGGTGGTTTGGAAATGGAAGGAGAGACTGTTATAGCAAGTACAAGGCAGTCTTTTGAAATAACTGAATCATTGGAAAGGAAAAAAAATGATTACTTCTGCAGCGGAGCACACGCGTCACCAAGTGAGGACATACAGGTGTTTCTGCATAATCTTTGCATAATCCCTAAAATATATGGCCCCAAAAAGAGTCGCTCACTGTCTCAGAGTCACAGCAGAGAACAGGCAGATAGAAACAGAGAGCGCTCATGTGGACTGACTGCAGCGATATATTCTCAACATGATGACAATATTCATGTGGTCTGTTATAGTTGACTAATCCACATAAACTTGCCACCATAGGAACGATGGTTAAATGACCCAAAAACAAGCAACAGTTTATACGTGGTGTGTGTGTGCACATCTAATATTCGGCCTCCTCATTCCTCTCCGGATATTTTCAAATCTACCTCTGAGAATTATGGGTTTATTTTGACCTAACCTGAGTTGGTGATAGCTCAAAACAACAGAAAGATGAACAAGGCAGTTTTGGTAAGTTTAATTTTGTTTGTCAAAATTGATAAAGTGTGTTTTATAATGATGAAATTACTGATTATGTAAATGGAGTCTGGTGGTTCTGCCAGAGTGATATAAGGACTGTTTCTGGTCAAACAAAAAGCATCTTTCTCTTTGACTAAAACCTCAAACTCAGCAGGAATCCTTTCAGAGTGTTGTCAGACACTTAGATTAATATTCTGAGCTTGTCATGACCTGAAACGAGTCACAATTTGAGCGTACATCTGCATGCTTTGTGAGCATCATATGTTTCGCTCTCTGCTAAACAAACAGCTCTACACCTCTGCTTAAATGGATACTAAAACATAAGTAGTTATTCTATATATGGTTGGTATTCTAGAATATTAAAGGCTACACACAAAAAAAAACCTCTAATGCAAACTCTGGTCCTAATGTCATTACAAGGCAGGAAATCGCTTTGCAAACTCCCCTCATGGACGGTCTCACTGGTGAGAAACAGTTTTCAGTGCACCTGCAGCCTGGCACTCGCGTCGGGTTTGAACAAGCAACATATTCTCAAAGGTTTCTCTTTGATATACTGTAGCTTAGATTGTACTGCTGTTACATGTTGATTTGCATAAACTCATCTGTCAGATGAATCCATCAAAATTTAAGAATAAGTACATTTAAAGTAAAAAATGCACAAACCCTGAAACATGGACTCCTAAAGTGCAAACAAGCCCTTAAACCATAACAGTAAAGAAATAAATATGCTGAAACCCCATGACTTGTTTATAATTGTGTTATGTTTCTGTTTTTGTTCTGTCCAGAGCTCTGTTGAAATCATCATACAGCTGTTTTCTTTTTCTGACTCAGGTCTCCAGGCAGAAGAAATCCACAATCACAACAGTATGTCAAAAATATAAATGGGTCTTTTTACTGATTCACAATAATATAATTGTTCATGTCTTACTGAAGGTTCTCTTGCTTCTGTTCAGAACCTCTCAGGTTGGAGGGAGGATCCAGTCGCTGTACTGGAACACTGGAGATGAATCATGAGGGAGAGTGGAGAGCAGTTTATGGCTCTGAATGGACCGTAACAGAAGCAGCTGTAATTTGCAGAGAGCTGGACTGTGGCTCTGTTGCTTCAATCGTGGAGAAGTCTCTGTCAAACGGATACAGATGGGGGATCAGCTCTAAATGTGTTCGGTCTGAATCTCCTCTGATGGACTGTATAAAACCAGATATGTCCTCAAACGTCCTGGAGATCACCTGCTCAGGTAAAGTGACACCATCTCTGACAGAAATGTTACGTGAAGTGATGTAGGAGGGGACATGTAATTGAAAATGTAATATTTTAGACATTCCCAAAGTAAATAGACTTCTGTCTCTCTGTTTTACCGTTTCACTGACTTGGTAGCGTCTTCACTGTTTCAGTTTGGTAAAAAGTTTTCTTTGCCCAGTGTTATTTTGGGTGTGGATTATAGAGACTGCACTGCTGACTGTTCTGTGAGGGAGACTAAATTTTCAACAAAAAAACAAAATGGTAGACAGATTAAGCCAGAAGGCCTCCTCAGTGTGGTGCTGCAATGTCAGATCCAGACTGTGGCTTGAGTTCAGGTTTTATAAAACCTTTGAACAGCAGTTGTGTTACAGAGAAATTATGTGAACTGTAAAAGATGAGGAGCTGCAGGTTGCAGATTTCTACTGTGGTAAACTTTATCTTACTAATGCACAATGTAAATGTAAACATTTTTCTGTGCAATACTGTAAATGATTTTGTAAAAACTAAACTGTCTCTCTCTTCAGACTCTGTCAGGCTGGTGAATGGGACCAGTCTGTGTTCAGGCAGACTGGAGGTGAAGTCTAACCAGCAGTGGTCCTCAGTGGTGAGGATGACTTTGACCAGCAGGATGCAGAGGTGGTCTGTAGGGAGCTGGGCTGTGGGGCTCCTTCAGTCCTCCAGGGGGCGCTCTATGGAGAAGTGGAGGCTCCAGTGTGGACCAAAGAGTTCCAGTGTGGAGGCCATGAGTCTGCTCTCCTGGACTGTAAAAGCTCAGGCTCAGCTAGAAACACCTGCTCACCTGGAAAAAGCTGTTGGACTCACCTGCTCAGGTAGAAGAGGAGCTGCAGCTTTGATTTGGTTCATTTCTGTTCTAATGAAACTCACTTAATTCTTTTACTGATGACTCCCTTGCTTCTGTTCAGAACCTGTCAGGTTGGTGGGAGGATCCAGTCGCTGTTCTGGAACACTGGAGGTGAAACATGGAGAGTGGAGACCAGTAAGTGGCCCTGACTGGACCCTGAAGGACACAGCTGTTGCCTGTAGAGAGCTGGACTGTGGCTCTGCTGTTTCAATGGAATGGAAAAGCTCCCCAGACACACCTGCGTGGCAGATCATAGTCCTTCTGTGTTTCAGTCTGGATCTGCCCTGAGGAAATGTGCAAGACCAACTAACTGGGCTGTCACCTTGGGACTCATCTGCTCAGGTAAGTTCATCAGTGATATAATCTCAGACAGGGATGTTTTCAGTGTGTAACGTCCTCCATCACACTGAAGAACCAAAGTCACTAAAAGCGATAACTGACATGCCTCATTTGACACGTGGTGCACTACAGGTATCAGAAGAACCAGCAGTAATATTGCTATTTATATTTATTTGTTATTGTTATTATTATTAACACTGACCTATTTCTTTAATAAAATATTGTCCTCTGAGGGAAAAAATCCTTACTGATTTCAGCTCAGTTTGTAGACTAAATGCTGCAAAAATATTCATTTCCATTTTCAGTTTTTGTATTAGGCAGACATAATATTGTCTTATTAAGAACAATAGACAACAGTTTGAAAACATTTTACACCACAACAGACAGAAAACTGAATGCTAACATAAGATTAATAGCTGAAGAGGAAGAGGCTGATCCTGGACAGTCCATCACAGGTTATAATAATGCTTCCCAGTGACAAACACTTCATAGAGGAGATAAGTGTCTGTGTGTCACTGAGACTCCAACCTCTGGTTGAAGTCTAATGGCAATGGGAGCAGATACAAATGGACTGGGAGCTCCTAGTCAGAAAGCTGCACTGCAGCGACACAGGGTGGCGACACAGACAGACCACTTTGCTCGAAAAAGTGGCCTAAAAATGATTCTGCTCAATCATTCACCTGTATAACGTACCACATCTATTGGGTCATTCCATTACTGCTGTCACAATAATAAGAAATAATACAGCTTAAAACTTAAAAGACTTTGTGCAAGAGCAAGGAAAAAGTACAGTGACCGTGCTCGGAGGGAGCCTGGGGTCCATGTCTGGAGCTGGGCCCAGAAGCGTGGTGTTGTATCATTTAAAGAGCTGGGTACCGCAATACTTTTCTAATATTGGTACACTGTACAACACTAGACAATAGCCCAATCCATCGGCCATAAGGGCAGGAACCACCGAGATCGGTTTGATGATAACTTGACAACATTCACAACTTACTTAAGGACATGCACCAAGCATATCAGACAACCCCTCATCAGAACAGTATCTTCCTGAGATTGGCTGAGCATGTTGACACTCTGCTTAATCAGGACTCTGATGCAGACCCCACCATCCTGGGTGAACTGCTTGAACTTCCACCTATCCATTTTCTCCTGGCACTGACAGTATCCCTGCTGAGCTACTTCAGAGGAGAGGGTGCATTTGTATGTATACCAGTTCATAACCAAGGCCTGAACTAATTAGAACATCCTACAGCAATGGAAGACTCAAACATTGTTATCGAGCAAAGTCATCAGCAGTGATTGTAGGGGCGTATCACTGCTTACTGTTGCTGGTAAGGTCCTGGCAAAGGTGCTGCTTCAGAGGCTCATCAGCAACATCACAGAGTCTTCATTGCAATAAATGAATGCTTAACTCTCTCGCTCTCTCTCTCTCTCTCTCTCTCACTCTCTTTCTCTCAGTATGATGTGGGCTCATGATGATGTGATGTGATCCATAAAAGAAAAGTCAATTATTTTTTCTCTTTAAATGTGATTTATTGAATTTTTTTAATGATTTTGAGTATTTATTTGTCTGATTTTGAAGAATTTTTCTAAATGACGCATTCAGAGATTGATAGAATAAAGTTAAACATTTATAGTTTAAAAATTCTCTCTTTGTCTCTTCAGACTCTGTCAGGCTGGTGAATGGGACCAGTCTGTGTTCAGGCAGACTGGAGGTGAAGTCTAACCAGCAGTGGTCCTCAGTGTGTGAAGATGACTTTGACCAGCAGGATGCAGAGGTGGTCTGTAGGGAGCTGGGCTGTGGGGCTCCTTTGGACCTCCAGGGGGCGCTCTATGGAGAAGTGGAGGCTCCAGTGTGGACTGACAAGTTCCAGTGTGGAGGAAATGAGTCTGCTCTCCTGGACTGTAGAAGCTCAGACTCAGCTAGAAACACCTGCTCACCTGGTAAAGCAGTTGGACTCACCTGCTCAGGTAGAAGAGGAGCTGCAGCTTTGATTTGGTTCATTTCTGTTCGACTGAAACTCACTTTATTCTTTTACTGATGACTCCCTTGTTTCTGTTCAGACCCTGTCAGGTTGGTGGGAGGATCCGGTCGCTGTTCTGGAACACTGGAGGTGAAACAGGGAGAGTGGAGACCAGTGATGAATTCCTTTTCCTTGAAGACAGTAGGTGTATTGTGTAGAGAGCTGGACTGTGGCTCTGCTGCTGAGACAGGATTTCGAAGGTTCCACATGACTACCATGTGGCAGATCAGATCTGATTGTGTTCACTCTGGATCTTCTCTGAAAGACTGTGCAAAAGTAGTTTTCTATGACTACGCCATCCATTTCAAATGTTCAGGTAATTCAAACTGTGACCTAATCCCTGACAGTAATTACACATATCATGATCCCCTTGGTTTACTAACCCCTTTACCCCTTGGTTGGAAAACTAGTTCCACCTCAGGCAGCTACAACAATAATTACAGTACCCACTAAGGGTGGTGAAGAGGTGTTTATAAGACATTAAACATTATTCAGTGAATTATATAATATTTTATGCAAAGTTAACATTGTTTGAGATGTCTTTGTCATGACAACTTGACAAACTTAAATGAGCAATATGTAGCCACTGATTGTGTAAAAATGAGTTTAAATGCATCAGACCTTGCAGTTAAATATATTTCACAGAATCTAAAAGTAGACTGTTGGTAGTGAAGGCGAGGATTCATGGACTGGAATTTGTGCTCGTCAGTGTGTATACATTTAGTTGTTTGGGGTTCAGGGGGAGTTGGTGAAGGCTGTAGAATCAATATTTTAAGCCCAGCCCTACATGTGAAGAGGGTGAGAGAGCAGATGCTGGACTCCCAGTTTGCATCAGCACCGTGCTTCTTCAGTCAGGCAAAGGAGGAGGAACTTCCAACGATTTCAGTGCTCAGTTTTGCAGTGGGTCTGGAAGAAAGAAGGAAAGCTTCTGTCCTTTGCCTCACTGAGCTGGGGGTTTTAGAGCTTTGTTATGTACCCTTGTTAACAAAGACAGTAACAAGACAACCGATAATTTGATGGAGTCAGAGTAGAGGCGGCAAAATAAAGAGGGTTTATTTACATCATTTTTCTTAATATTTACAAACACAAGGTTCTCAACAATGTGGGGGAGATGGGACAAGGTGGTTGTGCCAAACAAAAGAAATAAATAGAACAAAACTAGGCCTAAGTCACTTCGATCTCCCAAAGAAAAAACAAAACAAAAGACCTAACTAGTCTAAAAAAAGAGCTTCACCAAAAAGTACAAGGGTGGCACCAACCAATAAACATAGCGTTTCTAGACAGAAAAGAACTACGTGTGTGAAAGAAAATGTACAGGGTACCCCAAACTCCCTTACTGTCCTCAATCTTCCACCACAAACCCTCAACACAAAGGCCAGTCTAAACAAGGCCACAGACAGCAGCAGCAGGCTCAGAGCAGCAGAGACAGAGACTTGAACTCCTCAGGTTGGTCCTTCTTATTGACTGCTCTGACTCCTGATTGGACAGCTCCAAGCTTAAAAGGACCAATGAGGAGCCTGTCCATGTCTTCACAGGTGAATCCACATGAAACCATTATCACCTGAAGACAAAAGAAGGGAGGGGGAGAGAAAAAACAGACAGGAAGGAAAACGGGCTCCTATCCTGCCTGACATGTAACAGGCTTTGAAGGGGAAGCAGAAGTGAAGGCCAAGAACTTTGCAGCACTATGGCTCAAATCAGACTGAGTTTGTCTAGCAGGCTGCAAAACATGAGGTGGACTGCACTGTCTTTGTTGAAGCTTTGGTTTTCAAAAAAAGCAGTGCAGTGCACTTTTTTTTAAATAAAATTGTTGCTTGGCAATTACCAAAATCACCCATCCTTAACCTAATCATGATTTTGCTGGAAAGTAAACTCAGATCTGTGCCTTGCTGGCTAGGTGGCTATCTCATCAGGGGATCTTCGGTGGAGGGGGAACAATTATGGATGAGGGCTATGTAATCTGGAAAATGCCCGAGTCTGTACATCTTGTGTTTATCCATTCATCAATTCATTCTGATCCATTTCTTGTTTGGTCAGGCTAATGTCGCAATTTGGCTCACAAAATGTACCAGGTTCAGGACTGGTGGACCCTGAGTGTCTGCACACCTCAGGACTGAGTATTAAGTACAAGTACTTAATAGTCCAGCTCAGACCAAAAGTGCAGAGTGTGACTGGTACCATGGAGAGGTGCCAGTTCACTTCAGCAAGGCACCGAACCCCAAAACCACTTGGCGCACCTAATTCTTGGCAGCATCCATCACTCTACCACCTCTCCCACTCACACCTACCCCAGTTGCATGTGCATGTGTGGTTATAGGCCTACATGTGTGTGAAATGTCCCTCTTCAGTTCCTCTTAAAACTCTCTCTCTCTCTCTCTTCTCTCTCTCTCTCTCTCTCTCTCTCTCTCTCTCTCTCTCTCTCCTCCCTCTCTCTCTCCTCCTCCTCTCTCTCTCTCTCTCACTAGACTTTGTCAGGTTGGTCAATGGGACTAATCTGTGTTCAGGCAGACTGGAGGTGAGGTCTGACCAGACTAAGCAGCAGTGGTCCTCAGTGTGTGAAGATGACTTTGACCAGCAGGATGCAGAGGTGGTCTGTAGGGAGCTCAGCTGTGGGGTTCCTTTAGTCCTCCAGGGGGCGCTCTATGGAGAAGTGGAGGCTCCAATGTGGACCAAAGAGTTCCAGTGTAGAGGCCATGAGTCTGCTCTCCAGAAATGTAGAACCTCAGACTCATCCAGAAACACCTGCTCACCTGGCAAAGCTGTTGGACTCACCTGCTCAGGTAGAAGATTTGGTTAATTTCTTTTCTACTGAAACTCACTTTATTACTTTATTCTTTTACTGATTAATCTCTTGTTTCTCTTCAAGTTGGTGAGAGGATCCAGTCGTTGTGCAGGAAGACTGATGATTAGACAAACTAGTTGGGGACAAGAGTGGGTAGAGGTGACTGGCTCTGACTGGACCATGAAGGAAGCAGCTGTAATTTGTAGGAAGCTGAACTGTGGTGCTGCTGTTTCAGTAGAGCTGAGAATTGATTCCACAAATCCAAGATGGAAGATCAGCCCTAATTGTGTTCACTCTGCATCTGATCTGACAGAATGTGTAGAACGTGATTACTCTGCCTACTTCATGGAGATCACCTGCTCAGGTAAGCCCACCACTGATATTGTCTCTAACAGTAATGTTTCCAGTGTGTTCCTTCCTCTGGCACAATCAGTGGTGTCCATTGGATTGAGCTGTGAAGTTATCCAGGACAATAACATCTTGAAGTGTTATTGTGACTGACTTTGAATAATTTTTCACCTTCATTGACATGTTATCAAGCATGAAGGTGCTTGAAGAGTTGATTCAGCCAGTTATCTCTCTGTGTTCACAGACTCACTTGTTTAGCCAACCAGCTGTGTGTCCTCCATGGATGGGGTCTCCCAGCCCCAGCAGCAGGGCTCTCAGGTGATCAGATGCCCCAACTTCACCATCAACTGCTCCATCCAGCCACAGTTCCCAGGAGGCTCCTTACTGCTCACCTGCCTAAGATACCTGGTTAGCTGAGTACACACGGCTAACCAAGAGCCAACAAGCTTATTTAGGTTAGAATTAGATCACTATGTGTTTTATTCTTATTATCTTTTAAATAAATGATTTTGAACAGACATGCTGATCTGTTTAATGTTACACAAGAGTGAACGCTGCCAACCTCTAATATTCAAAACTCCAAAACCCAGTCTGATTCTTCCAAACTGATAGTTAGTAAATTTGATGATACTGGTTTAATAACCCTGTAGCAACCTTTGACTGAGACCAAATTGATTAATTTGTTAATTAATTTTCCCTTTTTGAAGGGTAGTTGCCCAGAGGTGAATTTAATGTGAGATAAATTCTGTTACTCAATATAAATACTAGATAGGAAAGGGCTGGCTGACAACAAATGATCAATGATTAATATTCTACTTCCTCTTAATGTATTTACTGCAGTATTTTAATGCCTTTTACTCTGTTACATCTACAGGAATACAAACTATAGCTGCCTGCAGCAGCTGTCAGAATCAGTTCTGGTAACTCAGATTTCATGTTGTCAGTCTGATTCTTTAAATCAGATTTTTGTCTTTATAAGTTGTTTTGAATAAACAGCATCAACCAAATGCTTGAAATGTAAAATGTAATGCATTGTGTGTTGTCTCTTCTAATCTTTTGCTTTTCAGACTTCAAACTCAGCATGCATGTTCATCACACTTTTTATGACAAAATGAATAAATAAACACATGAGAATGACTGTAGTTTTCAAAGTGCTTTATTTCTTGGTTAATGTGATATTTATGGCTGTGTCCAACCTAGATTTCTTTTAAAGTCAACTCAGATTTGGCCGTCCAATATTAATATCTGACAATTTGTTGTTGTTTTTTTTGTTCAGTATGCTAAATGAAATTCCTCTATCTGCTGTTTTTCCTCATGATTTAACTTCTTTTTTCATCATCTATGATGCGAAAACATCAGATTTTCACTTAAAACTCAAAGATTCAACTTCATCCAAAGAAGAAGTGTAAATTATCTTAACAAAATAATATTAGTGGGTAAAACTTTTCCAGAACCGAAGAGTTTGAGTTGGGCTCAAAACAAAAGAATCTATTGAGGTAAGCTGCCTTAAAATTGTGCATTTTCTCAACTTTTTTTGTTTATAAGATGTGGTGGAGGGATTATAAACTCTTCAAGGTGCATCACTCTGGTGCACATTAAGAGGAAAAGAACTCACCAAATCAATTCAAATCAAACGTGTCAATCTGACCCCAACTATTTAAACCTACAGAAAATGATAATAAAGTGGAAACACGGGCTCCCCGACATTAAGACAGTAACTGAAAACTTCCAGGGTTTACAGAATCTGCCAAATGGGACACATGATTGCACTGACTCATGATGACGAGGACGCTCGCTCCTACTGAGTTTAGATCAAACCAGTCGCTGTCCAGGCCACATAAAACACAACAAAGTCAGCACAGTTTCCAAATCGACCCTGTAAATATAAATTTATTCAAACACTCAACAGACATTTTCAAAGGAGAAAAAATCACCGGTTGTTGAAAAGTTCCATAATACAATTTTTCAAACTGAACAAATGACTGTCACTTATTTTAAACTGTTGATATTCTTGCAGGTGGAGCTCATGTGATTGATGTGATGTGACAGAGCCTCCCCACTGATCTCTGGACTTACACCGGTTTGGGGCCCTGATGATGCTTCGGGTCCCTGTGCAACTGCATACTCTGCATATATCAAGAAACAGCCCTGGCTTTGATAATACCTGTAGCTGCACAAACGCCTTTAAACCAGGGCTGTGGCAGTGTAAAAAAAACAAAAAGAAAGAAAACATATCTGCAGTATCATCCATGATAGATCAATTTAAAATGCACACAAACCTGTATAATAAAGCTATTATGTATATCTTCTGTATGCTATTAAAGCACCATGTTTGTCTGTGTTGACACACTTCTCTGTTAGAAAATGAAAATATTTCACCAAATTCAAATGTAAAATTACTTTTAAAGCGGTATTCCACCCAAAAATGAAAATCCACTCAGTATGTCCTCACCTCTATGCTGATGTGATGATGGTGAAGATCTTCAGTTCACTAAACAATCCTGGAGTTTCAGCAGAAAACAGGGTTGCAGCCAAATCCAGTACAATGGCAGTGAATGGAGACCATGGATAAAATGTTAAAAAAAAGAACACAAAACAAACACAAAATGTCTCCATCCTGCTCGTGTGGTGTAATCCAAGTGTCTGTGAGCCGCAACATTAAAATTTAACCACAAAAGGCATCATTTACACCATGTTTTTAGCCAAAATGTCAACTGTAGCCTCTCAGACTCGAGCTGGATGCACAAGAGATCTCGTGGATGCACAAGAGATCTCGTCAACTGTAGCCTCTCAGACTCGAGCTGGATGCACAAGAGATCTCGTGATATTTTCACACGTGCGTCCATTAAGAGATATACAAAGTCTCGCGATACATCGACACCATGTTTACATGCTACCTGCTACATGCTACAGTTGACATTTCAGCTAAAAACATGGTGTAAATGATGCCTTTTGTGGTTAAATTTTAATGTCGCGGCTTGCGGACACTTGGATTACACCACACGAGCAGGATGGAGACATTTTGTGTTTGTTTTGTGTTCTTTTTTTAACATTTTATCCGTGGTCTCCATTCACTGCCATTGTACTGGATGAGGCTGCAACCCTGTTTTCTGCTGAAACTCCAGGATTGTTTTGTGAACTGAAGATCTTCACCATCATCACATCAGCATAGATGGGTGAAGATGTAAATGGCATCTTTTGTGTGAGTACATATTGAGTGGATTATCGTTCTGAGGTGGAATATCACTTTAAGACAATTAATAATAATAATAATTAATAATTACCACATTTGAAAAAAGAGAAACAGGCTTTTCTCATCATTCTCTTATAAAAAATATGACTATAATGTATTTCAAATAGTTTGTGAGTTATGAAGGACAGCATAAAAAAAAGTTACAATTGCCCCCAGTCTCCCCTATTTCAAAATATGTGATCCAGTATTAACTAAGCTAGCAAACAATGTAACATTTTTTAACCTTTTAGCTAAATAACTAATAACATAACATTTTGTTAATTTTATTTACTTCCAAGCTAGCAAACAAGCAAACAATATAATATTTTGTTAACTTTTTAGCTGGCTGGCAGACAACATGATGTTTTGGTTATTTTTTTTATTTATTTGTTCGCTTTTGACCTAGCTACCAAACAATATCATGTTTTCCCAACTTGTAGCTGATTAGTGTAGTTTGTACTCTAAACCTAGATTAACTTAAGTTCTGGTGCACAGAAACTCCAATTTAAACTTGATGTTACAATGGACCCCAGTCTCCCCTGTCTCTAAAAATAATGGCTCGGTCGTTTTTCAGAATAGTTCTTATTATTTTGAGAAGGTTTCTCAATGACAGGATGTTTTCTCACCCACAGCTGCTCTGCTGTCTGGATTAGTTTGAATCCTTTTTGAACAGACTGAGGAGCAGAAACAGAGGAGGGGGCGTGTGTACAGGCAGCGTTTTGGAGGAAGGGGGAGTCAGACTGTTTTGTCTTTTAATACTCGGAACATTGGAGTTAAAATGGACCAAACAGTTTACAAACAGCGCGATGAGGAGGGAGTGAAACCGTGGTGAGAAGGTGAGTAAACGGTGTTCAGTGTTTAAATGCTCTGTTCGTGCAGGAACAGTTTGTCCTGTTGCAGCCTGATGAGCTGCAGCTCCATCAGATAATAATGCATGATAATAATGCATGATCATGTTTGTGTTCACAATAATCCGAGATGAATCCGTCACTTGATTAAAGCTTTTCTCTGGTTTAAGATGATTAGTCAAAATAGGATGTGAAAGTAAAAACCTCATGATGTGAACGTTTGAGCAGATCTGAAGATGTTTGTGAGCCACATTAGTTTGATGTGCGGATGGTAGAGGAGAGTGTGATCTTTAGGTTTTTAAAGTTAATAAAAGGAAAAGGGGTCATTTTTAAACCACTTTAAATTATGTTGCAACAAACTTTCAAACAAGCTTAAAATTAAGACAATTTCAGTTCTGTTGCACCAAAACTTTCAACTTCAGTTTAAAATGTGATTTAGGTTTAACTTGAATTTACACTTGAGGAGGTTTAACTTTGAACTTTTTTTGTTTTGTTTTGTTTTTTTGTTTTAGATGGATTGAGCAAAATAATCAAGTTCCTCAAAGAAATTTAAGGGACAAACTGAAGTCAGCTGAGTTTTATGATGTATTTGTTTTTCTCAAAAGAGATATTAGAGCTCCTCTGCTGAGCCATAACAGGCTAAATAATATAATGTTTTGTGTATTTACTTTATAGTTAGCCAGCAACTAGTGTAATGTTTAGCTAGCTAGCAAAGAAATGTAGTATTTTCCTTAAATTTTTAGTTAGCTAGCCTCAGTTTTGTTTTTACTCTGAACCTAAATAAAATTCAATTATGTTACTATCAGGGACTTAGCCAGAAATTTTGAATAGGGCGGGCCTGAAGAAAAGTGGGCGGGCCAACTTTTGCCAGAGGAAAAATCAATATAATATCCAATAATGCCTAGCAGAAACAACCTTAAGGTAATTATTCTATGACCTATTTAAGTGAAACAGCGCACCCTGCTGTCCTCAAGTGCACACTGACACAGTGGACTGACTACTACAGTACATCATTATATTTCTATAGTGTAGCTGTGCTTGTAATATTATTTAATACAAAATTAAGCATTGTTGTTTTGCAAACACATTTCCTCCATTAAAAA
This sequence comes from Lutjanus argentimaculatus, assembly GCA_034769285.1. Taxonomy (NCBI): domain Eukaryota; kingdom Metazoa; phylum Chordata; class Actinopteri; order Lutjaniformes; family Lutjanidae; genus Lutjanus; species Lutjanus argentimaculatus. The sequence goes on along the minus strand of JAWZSL010000001.1, from coordinate 43,155,182 downwards.
AAGACAATTGGTGTTCAATATTCCCCCTGGTACAGCTAATGTCAAAAGAACTGCAAAGGCAGAGGTAAAGATACAACACATTTATTGTCAAATATAAAATTTGAATTTGATGAAAATGAGAACATCTCAAAATATAGGCCTAATGACAACATAGCCTACATATATAAAATTATTAAAACAGGTGTCCTATATTCCCCCTGGTAGAGAATTGCAAGGGCAGGGGTAATGATACAAAACATTAACTGTCAAACATAATAAATTTGAATTTCATTAAAACTGAGAACATAAATAAATAAACATAAAATAAAAAAACACATATAGAAAAGTATTAAAACTTGTGCTGCTGTCTTGTTCTCTTGTTCGAAACAGCTCTTTTTATTCTGCTCTCTTCCTATTCTGTTCTTCTGTTTTTTTTTCTTCTCAATAGTTCTGCTCTTTAGTTGTTGTGCTCTGCTGTTATATTCTACATTGCTCTGTTCTATTCTGCTCTGTTTATGTCCTGCTGTTCTCTTCTACTCTATTCTATTCTGCACTGCTATATTGGCCTAATATTCTTCTCTATTCTATTCTGTTCTCTTCTGCACTGCTCATGTCATGCTCTTCCATTCTACTCTAGTCTTCTGCTCTATTCACGTTCTGCTGTTCTATTCTACTTGGTTCTCTTCTGCTCTGTTCTCCTAAAGAGTTAAACAAGGCGCAAACGCCTGGGTTTGCGGTTGAAAATTGTGATGATCTCATCATAATCCAAAGAGTCGCTGGAAAATCATTGCTAACGTTAGTTCCGTTGTAACAGTTGACAGAGAATAAAACATTTTTATTATTTTTTTCAATACATTTTTATACGTTTTGGTTTGAATGTCAATGTTAAGCATATTTTTAATGAGTGAATAAAAAATATCAATAATAAAAAAATTAGGGCTGGGCAACGATTAAAATCTTTAATCGCAATTAATTGCATATTTTGCCTGATTAATCACGATTAATCGCATTGTATACGCAAACTCCAAGAATGAATTCAAAAGTAGTGTAAAGAGCACTTCTATTTCAATGTTCTGCTGCCATATGAACGAAAGTGCCATAACATTTGTTGTGCAAACACTTTTAACATCAGCACTTATCAGTAACACATATTTAATGTAAATCTCAACTTAAAAAATGTAAAAAAAAATAATAATAATAAAAAATAATAATAAATAAAATAAATAATAATAGTAATAATAATAAATTAAAGATTATTGCCACTGACAGGACATTCTCTTTATGAAAAATTAAAAAAAATCTACCAACAAAATCCTGAGCCACAATCAGGACAAACAGGCAATTTCTGAGGTAACAGCAGAAACTTTTAACAGGGAGCAGCATTACCAGTCTATGGCCATTTAAAAGCTCCGTGACTTTACCCTTCTCTATGTCTGCTTTGGTTTTTCCGCGTTTTCCTTTTTCCTTTCCCGGTTCCGCAACAGCCAGCGCTATTCTCCTTCTTCTTCTTCTCCTGTTTGAAACGGCGGCTGGGCTGGCAGCCAGCTCATTGGCGCATTATCGCCACCTACTGTTCCGGAGAGTGAGTCAAACCCCTACACCGCAGCAGCCAGCAACAGACTTTCACAAAATAAAAGCATGTGAGCAACATGCTTTAATGCGCGATAAAGTAAATATCGGCGTTAATAGTCTAATGAATTAACGTGAAAATAACGCGTTAACTTGCCCAGCCCTAAAAAAAATAGTGAGAAAAATCATGCAAGCTTTCTCAGGGCGGGCCAGGCCCTGGGCCAATCAAAAAAATGGGCGGGCCTAGGACCGCCCTGGCCCTAATATGCCTACGTCCCTGGTTACTATTAAGCGATAGTTCACCAAAAAATGAAAATTCACTCAATATCTCCTTCCTGTGCTGATGAGAGGATGGGTGAAGATCTATAATCTAGTATTAACTTGGCTAGCAAACAGAGTAATGTTTAATTATCCAGCAAACCATGTAACATTTTCTTCATTTTCTATTTACTTTCAAGCTAGTTTGCAAACAGTGTAACATTTTATTTATTTATTTATTTAGTCTGATATGACAGCCTGACTACTAATTTCTCCAACTCATCACACAGTTCAAAAGTGGACCAGGACCCACCATTTGGGAACCATTGCTTTAAAGGAGCGTTGTGTAGGATTTAGTGGCATCTAGTGGTGAATTTGCAGATTGCAAGCACCTTGTCTCACTCTAAGGGGGTGAGGAGAACCTCTGTTGGCTGTGAAAATTGCACAAAACGATACAGGCTGTACCTAGAGTCAGTGTTTGGTTTATAAATTCTGGGCTACTGTAAAAACATGGTGGTGCAACACTGCGGCCTCTGTTGAAGAGGACGCGTGTCCTCTGTAGAAATGAACAGCTCATTTTAAGGTCACAAAAAAACAACAGCATTCAAGTGAGTGTGCACTAATGATGAATATTTTACTCAATTTCTGCTTGGACCATTTAAGGATCTCAGAAAACACTTGTGGTGTAATGTGAAGTCATTTTCTGTTTCTATTTGTCCTCAGTACAGAAGATAGACACAAGCCAGTGACAGACAATAAAGATCTGGTTTTGATGACAGTGGACATGGACCACATGTTGATGGTTCTCTTGGTGTTGCTCTGGAGCTCAGGTAGGACTAAGGCCATAGATATATTTGCTGTTTGACCATGCGTTCGTGCAGACAGCCACTTGCGTGGTGAAGCGAACTGTTCACAACACAGCACCTTGTCTGGTGTGTTACTGCAAAACACACGCTAGTGGGCACAACAGAGAACTCAGGCCAGAAACTGCCCGTAAAAACAAAAGAAAGGAAACAAACGGAGTTCCATTTTTCCATCATATTTCGCTGTGCATGTACGTAGCGATCTCGAGCCTGTTTCCATTTATTTCAACGTTTCAACATCAACTTCCAAAACTGAACTCATCTTGTAAAGATGAGGGGAGTTGCGGACTTGTCCAATGAGCCTGTCCTCAAAATCTTCCACCATTGTTGTTGCTAGTGATGTATCACCTGACCCCTGACCCTGTCACTGCAGCATTGCCTCTACACTGCCCCTGCTGGACATGTGTGCATTGCATGTTGTGGATGTGTAGCATTAATATCTGAGGACATGCACAGCCGGCGCGCCAAATGAACGCAGGATATGTGAGGCAGACGTGATGCGTACATGAACACATAGTTAAAAGCAAGTATATCTCTCATCCTCAGTGATGCAATAAGATATCGGAAGAACCACATGCAAGAACCACTAGTACCAACAGATTTGTTCTTAAAGAATAACTTCAGTATTTTTCAACCTGGGCCCTATTTCCCCATGTGTATGTGTGTGTATGATTGATAGGTACAACTCATTTTAAAATTGGTTCAGTATTGAGGGAGGCGGATGCAGCCGGCAGCCGTGAAACGAGTTATAACAATAGATATGAGGGCAAATATGTCCTGTAAAAGTTTGTGCATTAAAAGTGCTTTTTTTCACCACAGTCCGGATCAGATCACCAGTGTAATCTCTGTCAACAGCATGCAAAGCATCTCTCTTACCGTTCACTCTGTGACGACATCTCATGGGATCTTTGCTTGTTGAAGACTGTCTTCATTGCAGTGAGTGGGACAGCTGTTTTCTTGAGGTGTGTTTGGTGAAGTGTTTCAGGATTCGATGTCTTCTCTTCTTGGGCCGGCAGGAGTCGTCTTGGGAAAAGTGTGCACTGCAGACCCGATGGTCTGCAAGGTGCAGTGTCTGGACAGGAGTGTTAGCATCTGATTGTAGCACAGTTAGCCACAACTTCAGCATGTTGCTGTCCGACAAAGGCAGCCTATGAAAGCTATACAGGGTGTTGCACGAAATCTTGTTCTTGCATTTTGGATAAGCACAAACACGAACCATTGTTTTCAGTAGTTGCAGTAAAACTGTCAACTGAACTCCGGGACAGCTAACTCCGCTCTGACCGGCTCTCAGCATGACTCCTCTGTTTTCTTCCAGCAACAAAGCAAAGATCCTGTGAGATGTCGTCACACACAGCAAGCAGTAAGTGAAGCATGCTGTTGACAGAGATTACACTGGTGATCTGATCCAGACTGTGGTGAAAATAAGCACTTTTAATGCATAAACCTTTACAGGACATATTTGCCCTCATATCTACCATAATAACTTGTTTCGCGACTGCCGGCTGCATCCGCCTCCCTCAATACTGAACCAATTTTAAAACAAGTTGTACCTATCAATCATACACACACATAAACATGGGGAATAGGACCCAGGTTGAAAAATACCAAAGTTATCCTTTAAGTGTGATGGACCTGCAACCTGGCACTTATTTCAGGTGGAACATGTTGCTGCTGTTGTTGCTTGTTGTGCATGTTGCATTTATACAAAAGCATCTGCCAAATGAAAGAATGAAATTTAAGAATCACTTTAAAAAAATCTCAGAAACCCTGAAACATGGACTCCTAAAGTGCAAACAGGCACTGAAACCAGTAACACTGAAGAAATAGATATGCTGAGACCTCATGACTTGGATATAGATGTGTTATGTTTGTGTTTTCTGTTTTCATTCTGTCCAGAGTTCTGTTCAAATCATCATACAGCTGTAATGTGTGTGTGTGTGTGGTTTTTTTTTTAAATTTTCTTATTTTCTGACTCAGGTCTCCAGGCAGAAGAAATCCACAATCACATCAGTATGTAAAAAATATAAATGGGTCTTTTTACTGATTCACAATCAGATAATTGTTCCTGTCTTACTGATGACTCTCTTGTTTCTGTTCAGAACCTCTCAGGTTGGAGGGAGGATCCAGTCGCTGTACTGGAACACTGGAGGTGAATCATGAGGGAGAGTGGAGACCAGTTTATGGCTCTGAATGGACCGTAACAGAAGCAGCTGTAATTTGCAGAGAGCTGGACTGTGGCTCTGTTGCTTCAATCACAGAGAGGGCTTCAAACAGACGCAATATGTGGGGAATCAGCTCTGAATGCGTTAAGTCTGAATCTCCTCTGACGAACTGTGTATCAAAAAATTTTTCGACAGAAATCCTGGAGATCACCTGCTCAGGTGAGGTGACACCATCTCTGACAGTAATGTGACACACAAGTGGACTTTTTTATTCATTTCATGTCAAATAATTTCATCAATTGTCAATTAAAGACAGAGTTTACAATATGCAACCCTTTTGGGAGTTAATAGAATATGAAATTAACAATCAATTAATTGATTTATCATACATACACAATCTTAAAAATTTTGTGTATACTAAACATTTCCAAATGTACACCCCCACCCACCCTCAATCAAGGCTTTATTTATGTTGCACATTCTCTGACAGCATCTCATAAACCATTAAAGATAAATGTGGTAACTAGAACCTCATATGGTTTTGTAGTTTGCTCCCATAGGAGAACAATTCTTGGATCCTGTTAGAGCCAAAAAGAAGTTCACTTGGAACTCTTTCAAAGACTTTTATCTAGAACCCAACATAAATGGGTATACCTAGAACCTTTCTACCTGGGTGCCAAGGAGAATCCACCCAGGAGGTTCTACCGAGAACCCTTTTATATTCCTAGGGTTTTATCTAGGACACATGCAGGGGGGAATATACCAGGAACCTTTTTATATTGTGGTTCATAGAACCTTTGACAAATCCTTGATAAAAGTGTTTACCAACTTTAGTTGTGAAAGCTGATTCTAAATAGTAAAGACAGCCTGCAGCCGCAATGCAAGAACCAACACAACTTATACTAGTGTCATTATAGAAATGAAGGTTGGCTGCCGCCACAGTTTGACCTTAATGATTAATAGAGATAGAAAATAGCAGTGGACCTAAGACCCAACCCTGTGGTACACCATTACAAATACCAGCTAGAGATGAGTCCATCAATCTGAACACATTGAGATCTCTCTGCTACAAAATGTCTGTTTCAGAATATGGTGGTCAGCTGCATCAAAAGTTTTGGACAGAGCTACACAGCTCTACTTCTTATTCAGTATGTCAATTATGTTGTTTACCACTTTCATATTCACATTAATTAGTGCTATGATGCTTTCTAAAGTCTAACTTTTTGTTGGGGGAGACTGAACTGGCTGTCAGAAAAAAATACATAAAATTGTGGACAGGTCAAGTCAGGAGGCCTCCTCAGTGTGGTGCTGCAGTGTCAGGTTCAGACCGTGGCTGAAATTAAGGATTTATACAAAATTTAAACAGCAGATGTGTTACAAAAGATAAAAGAACTTATAGAGAAGAAAGAACTTTTAGTGGGGTAAACTAATACTTACCGATGCATAATGTAATGTTTCTCTAGATGCCTGGATGTTACAATTAATGTATCATGCATTATTGCATGATACATTAATACATTATTCATGCATACAATCTGAATAGATTATCACAAAATAACATTCTCAACAATTTCTCTCTCTCCAGACTCTGTCAGGCTGGTGAATGGGACCAGTCTGTGTTCAGGCAGACTGGAGGTGAAGTCTAACCAGCAGTGGTCCTCAGTGTGTGAAGATGACTTTGACCAGCAGGATGCAGAGGTGGTCTGTAGGGAGCTGGGCTGTGGGGCTCCTTCAGTCCTCCAGGGGGCGCTCTATGGAGAAGCAGAGCCTCCACTGTGGACCAAAGAGTTTCAGTGTGGAGGAAATGAGTCTGCTCTCCTGGACTGTAGAAGCTCAGACTCAGCTAGAAACAGCTGCTCACCTGGAAAAGCTGTTGGGCTCACCTGCTCAGGTAGAAGAGGAGCTGCAGCTTTGATTTGGTTCATTTCTGTTCTACTGAAACTCACTTTATTCTTTTACTGATGACTCTCTTGTTTCTGTTCAGACCCTGTCAGGTTGGTGGGAGGATCTGGTCGCTGTTCTGGAACGTTGGAGGTGAAACATGGAGACTGGAGACCAGTGTCTGACTCTGACTGGTCCCTGAAGGATGCATCTGTATTTTGCAGAGAGCTGGATTGTGGCTCTGCTGTCTCCACAACAATAGTAAGGAGAAGGTCACTCATAAAGGCATGGGCGATGACTTCTGAATGTGTTCAGTCTGGATCTGTTTTGAGGAACTGTGTAAGACCACCTTTTCCTCCAACTCAATTCACCTTGGGACTCACCTGTTCAGGTAGGTGGTGTCCATCACTGACCTGAACGGCAGTAATGTTTCCAGTGCATTTTTTCTCCAGTCACACTGACAGTCATTGGATTCCATTAGACTGAACTGTAAAGTTATCCAGAACAATTTTATTTTTATTAAGCCTGAATTTAACCAGGTTAATCCCATTGAGATCAAGGATCAATAGACTGAGAACATCCAAATCTGATCGTATAGAACACTTGCACACAGACAGCCTGGACTCAAGAGATTTCATCTTATTCAAGGTTACTAGGTTTTGAAGTTGAAGATCACACTATAAATTATTCCATGCATTAGGTGCTGCAAACCTAAACGCTTGTGGTATTGCTTTAGATCACAGCCTAGAAGGTACTGCATAAATACTCTGGAGATAGAGTGCAATTTTTTAAATAACCCTGTATCAGCACAGTACCTAACAATACACACAAGTAGGCACTGGCAAACAAGATGGATTAAAGGGGTAACAATTTGGGATTTTATACTGTTAGAAAGGCTTGAAGTATACTGGGACTTTGAGAAGTACTGAAGTTGCGCTTGTAAACTAGTTCTTATAGTAGTCAATAAATGTATGACCTGCTGTCCACAGCACTGTATATTTGATGCAGTTTATAAGCACCACCCACTGGCTCACCATATTAATGTCCCTAGTGGGGATAAGAGAGAGCAGAGGGAGCAAAGTATAGTCTGGAGTTACAGAGCTGTGGAACAAACCCATGTGCTGTTGTCTGTTCTTCACTTAATGTAAATAACTGCTTGTTTGTTTTTTGTTGGATTTCATGTGGAACTCTTACCTTTCTTCTCTAATCTTTACTCCTAGTTTCTAAGCTTTATGCTAATTATCATGCTATATGAATGATGTTAGTGTCTCCCTGGTCTGTGTTTATGTGTTTTGATTCTGGCTTTAATATAGTACATTGTAAGTCATGAGCTATGCTGCTGCCCACCTTTTCAGAGTGGCTAGTGTGTCGAAAGAAGAAGTATATCACCTGCTTGCTTTTGACATCGACTATTGAACAAAAAGGTGCAAAGAAATTAGGATATTTGTGGAACAGTTACATTGTGTTGGTGAAGGCTTGCAGTATGGAGGCTGCAGGGGACAAATACGTGGAATATTTGGTGGCCACAGAGTCACTTTTTGTGGCCACAAGCCATGGTTAATTGCAAACCCTACTCTCTATCTCAAATTCAAGTTCAGATCACTTTATTGACCATAACATGGTCATAACAAAATATAGTTTTGCCAGATGCTGTACGAATAATGTATGTTGATAATCACAATATAAATAATCTCTATACACTTACGTCTCTATCTCTCCAGACTCTGTCAGGCTTGTGAATGGGACTAGCTCATGTTCAGGCAGACTGGAGGTGAAATCTAACCAGCAGTGGTCCTCAGTGTGTGAAGATGACTTTGACCAGCAGGATGCAGAGGTGGTCTGCAGAGAGATTGGCTGTGGGGCTCCTTCAGTCCTCCAGGGGGCGCTCTATGGAGAAGTGGAGGCTCCAGTGTGGACCGAAGAGTTCCAGTGTGGAGGAAATGAGTCTGCTCTCCTGGACTGTAGAAGCTCAGGATCAGCTAGAAACACCTGCTCACCTGGCAAAGCTGTTGGACTCACCTGCTCAGGTAGAAGAGGAGCTGCAGCTTTGATTTGGTTCATTTCTGTTCTAATTGTATTCTTTTAATAATGACTCTCTTGTTTCTGTTCAGCACCTGTCAGGTTGGTGGGAGGATCCAGCCGCTGTTCTGGAACACTGGAGATGAAATACGGAGACTGGGGACTAGTGGACGGCAATGACTGGACGTATAGAGAGGCATCTGTGATTTGCAGAGAGCTTGAATGTGGCTCTGCTCTTTCAATGGAATGGGGAGAGATTTCCTCAACCACGCACGTGTGGAAGATCAGCCCAGACAGTGTTTATTTTGGATCTGCTTTGAGGGACTGTGTTAAAGACATAAACTCATACTGTTGTCATGCTGTTCCCAGTTTCCTGCAGCTCACCTGCTCAGGTAAGTCCATCGTTTGTGTTATTCAGGACAATAACATCCTAGATGATAAAGATGTACACTGTAGCTGACATGTTCCTTGTTGTAAATGTTACAACGCTACACGGCTGTGATGTCAAGAGAGAAACCATACAATGACAACAAGGACCATGGTTGGAGATTGTGGTTGGAGTCATTCTGCAAGTGAAGATGTGTAGCTTCTGCTGTCCTGATGTTAATGAAGAACTCATCCAACTATTGTGCAGCCAGGGCAGCAACAGTAGCGATTTTGTTTAGTAGTGACTGGATCCCCTTTGTTGTGACAAAGTAGCAAGAAGGTTGGCAATGACAGAATATAGTGGTCAGGCTGGATGTATGGTTTGACCATTTCCTCAACGCAGGATGGCCTTGAGCTACTTGCAGCATGGTAGTCAATCATCATTACGAGTGAATTCCTTTTTCCAGGTCAGAGTGTGGGAGCATTTGTTTAATTCTTGAGATTGTTCAGAATTGAAGGAAATCGGACTGGACAAGTGTTTGATCTGTGGTTCAGAGCCTCAGTCTGAATTAATTACTCCTAAATATCTGGCAACGGGCTTCATATTGGCAGACAAAGGACCAAGGACATTCTCATTGAGACTGGCAGTATTATTAGTACGATTCATGTCAGCTCCTCCAATCAGAGATGTTGCCATTGCACTTAAGGATAGTGAGTAGCGCAGTGCTTCTCCTTGACATGGCAAAAAAAAATGTTTTTCTTGAAACAAGATGGTTATCAGAGGCTTGTGGCTTCTACAGGAGGGTATACCATCGTTTGACAATCTCGTAGCTCGTGGTGAGTCCACCGTACATAGTTATGAAACTATGACCAATGATCGAAATCCTCTATTCAGAAACTGAATGGTATTTTTTTAATTCCGAAACCTCACTGTTGAGCTCTGTTAACAAGTCCACTATCTTTCTGATGGCCAGTTAGCATTTCTGTAGGTACATTTGACATCTCATTTAAGATGCTATCAGGCCTGCATGTTTTTCTGGGCTGCAGAGCATTCAGTTTGTCTTCTGGGTCCTCTTTCAGTTTTTCCGAAATATGCTCTTGAGCTTGATTGGGGGATTTGTATAAAGTTCTCTTTTCTATAAATATATATGGACATATTCCATATCATAAGTATGTCCCATTCTTGTGAATGTGATATCTCAGAACAATCGAAGGAATTCCTTGAAACTTAGCAACTACACCCACTTGGACTGAAGGATTAACAAATTAGTATTTGGAGATCAAAGGTCATTGTGACCTCACAAAACATCTTTTTGGCCATAACTTAAGAATTCATATGCTTATTATGATAAAATTTCACACAAATGTCTCATGGGATAAAATGATGAGGTGATGCCATTTTATATCCAAAAGTCAAAGGTCACTTTCACTGTTACATCATAATATTAAGCAAAACCCATTTTGGTCTCTGTCAGTCCTCTGCACTCCTCTGTAAAAATAGTCTCTAAGTGAAGATAGCCAAAAAATACACTCAATACCGGGCCTGGGCCATGTTAAAACTCCAAGGTAGATATAACTCGTAACTCTGTCTCCAGACTCTGTCAGGCTCGTGAATGGGACCAGTCTGCGTTCAGGCAGACTGGAGGTGAAGTCTGACCAGCAGTGGTCCTCAGTGTGTGAAGATGACTTTGACCAGCAGGACGCAGAGGTGGTCTGTAGGGAGCTGGGCTATGGGGCTCCTTCAGTCCTCCAGGGGGCGCTCTATGGAGAAGTGGAGGCACCAGTGTGGACCAAAGAGTTCCAGTGTGGAGGAAATGAGTCTGCTCTCCTGGACTGTAGAAGCTCAGGCTCGGCTAGAAACACCTGCTCACCTGGAAAAGCTGTTGGACTCACCTGCTCAGGTAGAAGAGGAGCTGCAGCTTTGATTTGATTCATTTCTCTTCTACTGAAACTCACTTTATTCTTTTACTGATGACTCTCTTGTTTCTGTTTAGAACCTGTCAGGTTGGTGGGAGGATCCAGTCGCTGTTCTGGAACACTGGAGGTGAAACAGGGAGAGTGGAGACCAGTGGGCTACTATGATTGGAACCTGCAGTACACAGCTGTATTCTGTAGAATGCTGGACTGTGGCTCCATTATTTCAGTCAGTCGAATAGAGGAGTCCTCAGAGAGACCTATGTGGGCAATCAGATCCGGCTGTGTTGAGTCTGCATCGACTCTTAGGGGCTGTTTAACACCAGTGTCCGATTCTGACATCCTGCAGATCACCTGCTCAGGTAAGTCCAATACTGACTTCTAATATAACAGTAATATTTCCAGTGTGTTTCTTACTCTGTCACACTGACAGTAGTTTCGACTGAAGACTGAACTGTAAAGTTGCATAGGACAATAACATTTGAAAGGGTAAAGTAGTGATGTTTTTCTTAGGAGCTCAGCACCACAAGGCTACACTACTCTACTCTATAACCACCTTAAACGTCACCATAATATCCAATGGTTGCAATGAAGTAAAAAAAGAAACTATATCACAAAAACCGAGCCGCCAAACCATGATAACCTCAATAACAAAAACATCACATCACCATTCTATTTTTTATGTTCTGTAGCATTTAAGTTAATCACTCTGATGAAGAGTGCTAGAGTAAGAGAGAAAAATAATCTTGTGGGTTTTTTATGTTTGACATTCTAACGAGAATCGTGCAGCCCTATACTGAGTCCTCTTTCTCCCTCTTTGTCTCTGCAGACTCTGTCAGGCTGGTGAATGGGACCAGTCTGTGTTCAGGCAGACTGGAGGTGAACTCTGACCAGCAGTGGTCCTCAGTGTGTGAAGATGACTTTGACCAGCAGGATGCAGAGGTGGTCTGTAGGGAGCTGGGCTGTGGAGCTCCTTCAGTCCTCCAGGGGCGCTCTATGGAGAAGCAGAGGCTCCAATGTGGAGCAAAGAGTTCCAGTGTAGAGGCCATGAGTCTGCTCTCCAGAAATGTAGAAGCTCAGGCTCAGCTAGGAACACCTGCTCACCTGGAAAAGCTGTTGGACTCACCTGCTCAGGTAGAAGAGGAGCTGCAGCTTTGATTTGGTTCATTTCTGTTCTAATGAAACTCACTTTATTCTTTTACTGATTGCTGACTTGTTGTTTCTTGTTTCTGTTTAGAACCTGTCAGGTTGGTGGGAGGATCCAGTCGCTGTTCTGGAACACTGGAGATGAAACACCTTGAAGAGTGGAGAACTGTGTATAGCTATTTTTGGACCCTGAAGGAAGCAGCTGTTGCCTGTAGAGACGTGGGCTGTGGCTCTGCTGTTTCAATGGAAGTGAGAGAGTTCTCAGAAATACCTGTGTGGACAATAACATCTGACTGTACTAACACTGGATCTACTTTGCGGGAGTGTGTAAAACCATATCCTCCCTATTCCTTCCGCATCTCTGGGCTGTCTTTGGGGCTCTCCTGCTCAGGTAATTCCATTAAGTGATATCATCTCTTGATAGCAAGTGAAGCAGTGAGTTTCCATGGGACTGTATTGGAACATTACTAGCACGAATGTTACAGTATTGCCAAAGCTCACTCTTATATTATTGAATTAAGTTTAATACCATGAAACCAAATGGATTAAAAAAATCTCTGTCCCTCTCCCTCTCTCTGCACTGCATGCTGGGAGTTTGGCGGTGGAGAGAGTTGCTTTTCTTCTTTTACGACTCTGTGTATTGTGTGATTGTTTTACAAGTTTCTAGTGGTTGTTGTTAGCATAGTTCGGTGTGTCTTCTGTGGTTTCTTTGCCAGGTTGGTCTCATCTGTGATGCTGTCCCTGTTTCTGAGGCATGGTTTGAGAGTGGTGCACAGTCTCTGCACAGCCATGCTGAAAGGGTATATCAACTTAGGTGATTGCTCTACTGCAGTGAAGAGCAAATCACTCATTCTAAATGACACAATCAGGCGATTCGATGTTAGAGGCCTGAACTTTAAGACTGATAAAATTGTGTCACTTTTCTTATTTGTACTGCTGATGCTCCAAGACTATAAACCACAGTGAAGGCTGTCATGGCCAACTTGAAGAGAGCTGAAAGCAAGCTTCTGAAGGACCCAGGGACCCAGTCTACAACAATGAGGAACTCAAATTTGTGCATGCTGGGTGTGTTAAAAAAAAAACTGTCAACAGTTCTGCCAAATCCTGGTACTTACCTCATCATTTAGTCCATCACAATGACAAAATGTTTTAGTATTCATTGAAATACACTATATCGACAAAATCTCAGGAAAGATTAACTCGAAAGCAACTGGACTTGTTTAAAAGCCTTTTTTAAAAGACGTTTCGCCTCTCATCCAAGAAGCTTCATCAGTTCATGCCTGAGCTAGTCTGACAGGCAAAACCAATTACACAAAAAATAAATAAATACACATCATAAAATTATAACAGACCCACAGCAAAAACAAACAAGCTCAACCTCCTAATTACATGTCCTTTTTCATTAATCTCTATAATCCAGCGCATTAAATATACTCATGTTAAACAGTTCAATAGATGTCCCTTATTTTAAGCCATGCTATTTATTTATCCTACTGAATAAAATAAATATTACATCAGCACAGATAATTCATACCCAAACCATGGGAGAAACCAGAATACTATATTAGTAAAACACATTTGACTTTATTAACTCAACACTTGTAATACTTTTCCCCATATGTTTTCAGATTGAGTCAATTTATTTTTTTCAGTGGCTATAAGCTTTTCCATGTTCAAATAAAAAGACAGTTCATTTTTCCAGTGATTAAGAGAGGGAGGATATGTAAATTTCCAATGTTGTAGAATAAGTTTCTTTAATATCAAAGATGAGGAAAGAATGATCCATTTTTGTGGAAAATGCATATTATTATTTGAAACAGCCAGGCCTTCTTGTCCTACATCAGTGCCTGGCCTCACCTCAGGTTAAGAATGGGGTATCATTAAAGTTCATGTGCGTGTAAAGGCAGATGTCCTTATACATACTTTTACTTTTGGAAATATAGTGCACCTGGGCATATCTCTAAATGACCTGGTACTCCCAGATCCCACTCTAATCCCATCTTTAATCAGTGTCCTGTTACGTTTCTGTCACCACCCAGTAGAAGTTAGTGGTGACATAAAGAGAATGTTTACTCAGGTTCTTATAGCGCAACATGAATAGAGACGTCATGCAAATTATGATGAATGGCAGATATTTGGTAAGACTAGCAGCCAGGGCACAAATGTACTGTTTAACTGTTTCCTTATTCCTTGTATTTATCTATTTATATAACTTAATGAGGTATATTTCTATAAATTGATTTTTTTCTCTGAATTACACCTGATCTCTTTGGAGAGATAAAGGATTATCATTAATCTTAATATTTAATTCTTTATTGTTGACACATGTAGGGTAATGTGTATGTCACTGTAGTGATGATGATATATGTACATCATAACAATTGTGGTGTGTATACTTCATTATTAAAATTAAAGTAATAATGTACTTTATTGTTCAAATTATCAATTATTATCCTTATTATTCATCCTTAATATCATCTTTATTATTATTGTTTATTATTGTTGAGGCTTTGGTAATACTATTATGTGTTGTAAATAAGCGTTTACTTAAAAATCCCCCCCGCCCCCTCTCCAGACTCTGTCAGGCTGGTCAATGGATCTAAGATGTGTTCAGGCAGACTGGAGGTGAAGTCTAACCAGCAGTGGTCCTCAGTGTGTGAAGATGACTTTGACCAGCAGGATGCAGAGGTGGTCTGTAGGGAGCTGGACTGTGGGCCTCCTTCAGTCCTCCAGGGGGCGCTCTATGGAGAAGTGGAGGGTCCGATGTGGACCACAGAGTTCCAGTGTGGAGGTCATGAGTCTGCTCTCCTGGACTGTAGAAGCTCAGACTCAGCTAGAAACACCTGTCACCTGGAAAAGCTGTTGGACTCCACCTGCTCAGGTAGAAGAGGAGCTGCAGCTTTGATTTGGTTCATTTCTGTTCTAACTGACTCACTTTTTGTCTTTTACTGATGACTCTCTTGTTTCTGTTTAGAACCGCCATTCAGGTTGGTGGGAAATTCCAGTGACTGTATTGGAATGCTGGAGGTGAAACATGAGGTTGAGTGGAGACCAGTGAGTTCCTCAGACTGGTCTTTGAAGGATGCAGTTGTTGTCTGTAGAAAACTGGACTGTGGCCCTGCTGTTTCAATAGCTATGAAGTGGGGGTCTTCATACAGAACCCTATGGAGGATCAGCTCTGAGTGTTTTCAGTCTGGATCTGCTCTGAGGGACTGTGTAAAACCAGATACCCATTCTACTTACGTGGAAATCGCATGTTCAGGTAAGTTCATCACTGATTAATATACATGTTTTTTGAGTGACACTGACTCAGCAGCTCATTATTCAGTTGACAGAAAGACTATCCAGGTAAAGTGGCAACTACTGAACTTTTTGTGGGGGATACTAAACTGGCTGTGTATATCAGCAGAAAAAAACAAAACAAAATTTTGGGTGTTGGGTGCTTTGGAGAGACTGTCTGAAAGGAAATTGCTGCTGCCACAGCTTTTGTAGGAGGAGGCAGTCTTGATTGTCAGTAACCTGGTTGCCGTGACCCTTTGGCACAGATTGAAAGGCTTATTTCCACCAAGTGGATTGATTAAAGGAATTCAGAAGCCACTTGTGGATTTCTTTTGGTCAGGGCAGCTCTAGCTGAGATCAATGGTTAATGCACAGTACAGGAGACAGGGACACAGGACAGGGCCCGGTAGACACAAGTCAGAGTCAAGTCAATTGTTATTTATATAGCCCAATATCACAAATCACAGTTCACCTTAGGGTGCACAATCTGTACAATGACCAACACCCTCTGTTCTGTAGGACCTCAACTTGATCATTGCTTCATGTATAACAGCTCTCAGATTGCAGACAGTTCAGCTTCATAGCGTTGGCCTGCCATGGACAGACACTGCCTGTTGGCTGCTGAAGAGGGCTTGATGCTTAGGATATGCTAAACATTGGTTCCTGATTCAGCCCCAGTCCTTGAATGTAACTGGTCTAACACCATTTTACAAGTCTGTCTCACAGGCATTACTTACTGACTTAATCCTCTGTGGAACATAAGGCTGCGACTGTCTGCCTCCATCTGGCCCTATCCTGTGCAGCATGTTAAGCCACGGTCCAAGTTAGGTTAGCCATTTTCAGTTCGGAGGTTACAGTTCTCTGCCTAGATGTTTTTGGTCTCACTTGTTTCCTCTTTCCAGGTGGAGTCCATCTCAGGGCAACTTTAGGAATGTTGTCCTGTTCCACTCCAAGGACAAGTTCAGGCCAGTGGAGCTGTCAGTGTTTAACTTCCAGAACGGCATTGCAACAGTTTGTGTTTTTGTGCAGATCTGCATTTGATATCTTTCTGGTCAGAATATGTGACATCTTCCAGAGACATCCATTGTGGAATGTGTTGATCTTTTTCATGCCATTCTAAACCAGTCACCAGGATTCTGAGCCATGATCTAATATTACTGTTATACAGATGAATCCTGTTTTTTTGGCTGTGCTGCTTTGACTTTTAGATGGTTTGAAGGCTTGCAAATGCTCTGTGAGCTTTCCTGAGCCTTGTACTGATGTCTTTGCTGCATGTGTTGTCGTTACTGAGGAGAAATATGTAAACTCCTCGACATAATTGAGAGGGTTGGTCACAGTAGTTGGTGCATGTAATGATGAATTTATGCACATCACTTGGGTTTTGGAAATATTAATGTTTAAACCCATCTGTTTGGCAAATTTGTTAGTCCTGTCCGTTTTCTCTTGCAGGTGAGTGTGATTTGTGGAGAGAATAGCCAGGTCATCAGCATAATCAACATCTTCCAGCTGGGTAAAGAGAGTCCTCTGGATGTCTCTGGGCTTGAGGTGGTCTTTTGCACAGTCCAGTCAATGGCAATCATGCTGAAGCCACCTACTGTAAAATGGCACCTGCCGCCATCAGTGTTGCTCCTCTGTTTCCTGACTCCCAACCAGACCGTGTTGCACCGTCCAACTCAGTCTGCCCGGGCTGTGCTGCCTTGTGAAAGCCGATGTTGTGATTAACTTGTTGCCTTTTTCAAAATGTAAATACCTTCTAAAAAAGAGCAGTCCCGGTAGCTGTAGGAGTGGGAAGCCTGTTTACTTTTACACCTCCTTTTCTCCTGTTTATGTTAGGGAGTCAGGTAAGGTACCTGTCTTTCTTTTATTTTGTTTTGTTGGTAGGAAAGTTAGTTAATTTATCCCCAGATCGTTTTGGTTGGTATTTTGGGCCATGCTCACCCTGACGTCAGTGTACCATGTCAGTGGTGAATAACTCGTTCTTTGTTGGACTGCAGTTGCCGTGGCACTGGTCATCCTTGGAAGTGGGGAAAGAGGGGAGTCACTTTTGTGTTGTGCTCAGGTTTAAACCTAGAAAGTCTGTGGTAAGCTGGGTCATCTCATGAAGACCTCCATCCTTCACTTTGCTCAACTGCTCTTGAGGCTGCTGCTCAGACTGCTGGATGAGGTCTGTGCTTCCCTGCCAGAGTGTTTGAGGAAGACTGTTCTTTGTCTGACCAATAGGGATGATGAGTGAGATTATGTCCTTCCTTCCCTGGCTGTACTCCTCCTGTTGAACAGTGGCAGGGTAAGGAGGACATTGTGCTGTCTCTAAAGACTCCAGTGTTGGGAGACTTTAGCAGGGGTGTCATGCTGGGTTCATACTTGAGAGACTGTTGGTGGTCCCTGCACAACCCCCTGTTGACAAACAGACAGGTGACCCCCACGGAAAGATTGTGCATGGGGCCATAGCTACAAACAGTTATATGGTGCATCTCAGTCCTGGCGCAGGGGATGACTTTCCTGTCTACTCTGAGAGAAAGAATACACCATTTGTTTATTCAATGTTCTAAACTTGTTGCATTTTTCAGTATAATGCGGTCATTGTTTCAGGTTTTAGGAGAACATATTTCCACACTGCTTTGTATAAACCAAAACAAAACATCTGTACGCACACTAATGGATTTCAATTTAGGACAGGGGTGTCAAACTCAATCAGAGAAGGGGCCAAAATTTAAAACACAGTCTAAGTCGCGGGCCAAACAGGATTAAGATTTATTGAAACAGCCTAAAACTGACTGTTTTATTCAGAAATATGAATTTGAATAGCTAGACTGCAGCAACCTTTTCCTCAATAAAATAAATAAGATTTTTTTTTTCTTCAACAATAACAAAGGAAAAGAGAATATTTCAGCTCAGAATATTTAAGCTCACATATCCAGGTGGGGGTTATATTTGGAAATGCTTGCTTTTTGTCTGGACACACGATATCGCACACTTTAATCATGCAAACCCTCAATGGCACTGCATTTGGCATAAAATATATGCTCATTTAATAATATTACAAACCCGTCAGTCCATCAGGTACAGATGAGCATACTGACCTGCTCAATTTAACATTAAGGCCAAAACGCACTGAACCTCAATAGAAAAGTCAACTGTAGCTTCTATGGTTCACTCAGATTTAAAATTTAACACCACAGAACCAGCAGTATTTTGGGAAAATGTTAAACTTCACACTGACACACACTGAGGAGATGAAGAGGACAGAGTCTGGACTCTTCATCATGACTTACAATAATGCAGCAATTAAGTATTTGAAAGTACACAAATCAGACTTGAAGTAAAAAAATCGCGCACCACAGAAGCGTACATTATTCATGTTTCAGTTTTTTATATCAAGTTGACACATCTGTCCATATTCACATGCTTCCTCCCTCTCTCTCTCTCTCTCTCTCTGCTGTGGATCAGACTTATTTTTACTTTTACCTGGTTTCAGGTGGAGCTGCAGCTCCATCAGCACTCGCTCATCTCTCTCCTCATATACTTGTTTCTTTGCACTGAGTCAGTTGCCTAAACAGACAAACCTGTTTACATTGTCGTTTGACAGAAACTGGCGTCTTCGCGACTGCAAGCGGATTTATTTCTCGAGTTGCGCGGCAGCTGTCGCAGTGCATTGTGGGACTTGTAGTGTGAGTGGTGGGAGTGCTATTTACCGACGGGCCATTCATAATAGACACATGAAATTATCTCGCGATGTGGCCGGATGTGGCCCGCGGGCCTTGAGTTTGACACATATGATTTAGGACTAGCTAAATTAGCTATTTGTAAAAAAGGGAAAAGCTGTGTGAGGAGTCAGACCTGGGCAGGAAGTGTTTTTTCTGAGCACCATTGTTGTTTAAAAGCTCTCTCTCTCTCTCTCTCTCTCTCTCTCTCTCTCTCTCTCTCTCTCTCTCCCTCTCCCTCTCCCTCTCCCTCTCTCTCCTCTCTCACTCTCACTCTCACTCTCACTCTCACTCTCACTCTCTCTCTCTCTCTCTCTCTCACTAGACTCTGTCAGGCTGGTGAATGGGGCTAGTTCATGTTCAGGCCGACTGGAGGTGAAGTCTGACCAGTCTAACCAGCAGTGGTCCTCAGTGTGTGAAGATGACTTTGACCAGCAGGATGCAGAGGTGGTCTGTAGGGAGCTGGGCTGTGGAGCTCCTTCAGTCCTCCAGGGGGCGCTCTATGGAGAAGTGGAGGCTCCAATGTGGACCGAAGAGTTCCAGTGTGAAGGAAATGAGTCTGCTCTCCTGGACTGTAAAAGCTCAGACTCAGCTAGAAACACCTGCTCACCTGGAAAAGCTGCTGGACTCACCTGCTCAGGTAGAAGAGGAGCTGCAGCTTTGATTTGGTTCATTTCTGTTCTACTAAGACTCATGTTATTCTTTACTGTTTCTGTTCAGAACCTGTCAGGTTAGTGGAAGGAGACAGTAACTGTACTGGAGTACTGGAGCTGAAAGATAAGTTTGAGTGGAGACCAGTGACCTGGTCTAGCTGGACCCTGAAGGAAGCAGCTGTTGCCTGTAGAGAGCTGAATTGTGGCTCTGCTGTTTCACTAGAAGTGATGACTGATGAATCCTCAAGCTATCCTTTGTGGGAGATCACACCTGATTGTGTTCAGTCTGCATCGGCTCTGAGAGAATGTTTAAAACCGGCTGACACTATGCTATTCTTGTGGATCACCTGCTCAGGTAAGTCCATGTCCAACAGTAATGTTTTCAGTTTGTTCCTTCCTGTGTCAGAGTTAGTGACAGTCAGTTTTCTTTTCTTTTTTTTGTGTAAGTAATTAGTGTCATAACTTAATTAGAGCTGCACCTAAGGACTATTTTTTAAACGATTAACCTAATAATTATTTTTTCGATTACTTGATTAATCTACTGATTCATTTAGCAATTACAATTTAGCAATTAATTCAATCTAATTCTTTTTTATTATTCAATTATATAACTATTAATCTACCTAAAACACATATCAAAAACTTGTCTAGTTAGTATTTCAATATTTTATTCAGTCTTAATCCTGAAAAACAGACACATAAAGCACATTAGGTTAATGATAAATTTAATAGACTCCATGTCAGATGCCTGATCAGTAAAATACTGGACTTCAAATTCAAAAGGAGCTTTAATGCATTTTAATTTAATTAATCACTGTCAACCCTTCACCGAACTGGACTTCAGCTTCAACTGGTTGTGATATGGAGTTATTTCATCACTGGAGTCATATGCCGGTAAGATGATAAGTGGCAGCGTATTTTTACATCAGTGTGGGTTAAGAAAATAACTGATGTAAATTACAGTCTGTAAAGTTAATTTTAGCCATTTCTGAGCCATGTGTGGACAGAACAGAAAGTGCAAAATGGTCACTTAAAACGATATTCCACCCCAGAATGATAATCCACTCAGTATGTCCTCACCTCGATGCTGATGTGATGATGGGTGAAGATCTTCAGTTCACTAAACAATCCTGGAGTTTCAGCAGAAAACAGGGTTGCAGCCAAATCCAGTACAATGACAGTGAATGGAGACCACGGATAAAATGTTAAAAAAAGAACACAAAACAAACACAAAATGTCTCCATCCTGCTCGTGTGGTGTAATCCAAGTGTCCGTGAGCCGCGACATTAAAAATTAACCACAAAAGACGCCATTTACACCATGTTTTTAGCTGAAATGTCTTGTGCGGAGCAGTTTGTCCTGCTGTGTTAAGTATTGCCCAATTTGTGGAGCTAAAGAGCTGAACTGTTTCATCTCTTGTCTATAATACTTCCATGCTTTGGATGATCATGGTGAGGCTCTATAGGCAGCTTGTTCTCCAGGTGAATCCCAGCTCACACTAGGAGCAGCAGTTCACGGCGACGTGTTGACTCACATTATGCAAATATTTCTGCAATCGATGATGTTAATTACATCTATGAATCGGCCTAGCTCTGCACTAAATTAGAATTGGGTGAATAAATCATTTGGGAGACTAACTCTGTATCCATAGAAAAAGTAATGGAGACTCTCTGATGCTCCTTTCACATGTTACAAAATTCACAATATGGTTTGGAGATAATTGAGCTGAGGGGCTGGTGATGCTGGAGCAGCAATGCACACTTTAAGTCATGTCTTTCCCCCAAGAAAGGGAAATCAGCTTTTGACTTAATCGTTGCAAAAGAAAGGTAAGCACAACTAACACAGTGAGCTCATGAAGTGGCTACTGAAACTTATTTTTGTTCCTAAAATATGGTGACGTCAAACTGTGCAGACTTGTTTAAATGTGGTACAAACGGTTCATTAAAGATGGCTGAAAGAAAGGCTGCTTATGTATAAGGCCCAGAATTTTTGGAACAAACCCATGTGCTGTTGTCCGTTCTTCACTTAATTAACTGCTTAACTGCTTGTTTGTTTTTTGTTGGATTTCATGTGGAACTCTTACCTTTCTTTTCTAATTTTTACTCCTAGTTTCTAAGCTTTATGCTAATTATCATGCTATATGAATGATGTTAGTGTCTCCCTGGTCTGTGTTTATGTGTTTTGATTCTGGCTTTAATATAGTACATTGTAAGTCATGAGCTATGTTGCTGCCCACCTTTTCAGAGTGGCTAGTGTGTTGAAAGAAGTATATCACCTGCTTGCTTTTGACATTGACTATTGAACAAAAAGGTGCAAAGAAATTAGGATATTTGTGGAACAGTTACATTGTGTGGGTGAAGACTTGCAGTATGGAGGCTGCAGGGGACAAATACGTGGAATATTTGGTGGCCACAGAGTCACTTTTTGTGGCCACAAGCCATGGTTAATTGCAAACCCTACTCTCTATCTCAAATTCAAGTTCAGATCACTTTATTGACCATAACATGGCCATAACAAAATATAGTTTTGCCAAATGCTGTACGAATAATGTATGTTGATCATCACAATATAAATAATCTCTATACATTACGTCTCTATCTCTCCAGACTCTGTCAGGCTTGTGAATGGGACTAGCTCATGTTCAGGCAGACTGGAGGTGAAATCTAACCAGCAGTGGTCCTCAGTGTGTGAAGATGACTTCGACCAGCAGGATGCAGAGGTGGTCTGTAGGGAGCTGGGCTGTGGGGCTCCTTCAGTTCTCCAGGGGGCGCTCTATGGAGAAGTGGAGGCACCAATGTGGACCAAAGAGTTCCAGTGTGGAGGAAATGAGTCTGCTCTCCTGGACTGTAGAAGCTCAGACTCATCTAGAAACACCTGCTCACCTGGAAAAGCTGTTGGACTCACCTGCTCAGGTAGAAGAGGAGCTGCAGGTTTGATCTGGTTCATTTCTGTTCTAATGAAACTCACTTTATTTTATTTACTGATGTTTCTGTTCAGACCCTGTCAGGTTGGCGGGAGGATCTAGTCGCTGCTCTGGAAGACTAGAGGTGAATCGGGGAGGGTGGAGACCAGTGTCTAACTCTGACTGGACCCTGAAGGACGCAGCTGTATTCTGTAGAATTCTGGACTGTGGCTCTGCTGTTTATATGACATCGCCAAGAACAATCGATGTCAAGTGGCAGCTCAAATATGGCTGTGTACACTCAGGGTATGGTCTGAGGGACTGCGTACAAGAGATTATCACTCCAGGCGGCTTTGGTCTCACCTGCTTAAGTAAGTCCATGACTGATATCATCTCTGACAGTAATGTTTCCAGTGTGTTTCTTCTAAGCTTATATATCGGCCTTCCGGCTCAGCTCCCTCTGAGACACAACGGTCCAGCACAATGACTTCATGCTGCACCAATCTGCCTCTCCATCTCACCCCCCATTTTACCGTCACTGATGAACTAGACCCAGATTCTTTCACTTGGGACAACAACTCAGTCCCAACCTAGTGTGAGAAATCTACAATTTTCAAACTTGGAGGTGCAGTCTTTTATCCTGGCCACTTCACACTCAGGTCACGGCTTATGAAAACACATCATCTGCAAAAAGCAAAGAAGCAATTCACAGTTCCCTAGGCTGGACACTCTCCTCACCCTGACTGTGCCTTGAGATCCTGACCACTAATATCACAAACAGGATGACTGACAAGGGGCTAAGCTTGTCAAAAGTATCAATAGTTCTATACACTACAATGTTGTTTAAAATGGTAGTGTCTGTCAACTGTAGTATCAGAAGTATCAAAGCCTCAAATCAAGAACTCACTTCAGTTCACTGCAGCAAAACTAGACAGTGTTTAGTGACTTTTTTCTGTACCAGCACTGTGTGCAGGTTGTTCATTTAAAAAGAGGAAAAAGAAAACAATTATTATAATTTTAATGCTTAGGACTTTTTTTTTCTTTTTGCCATGGTGATGAAAGAGGTATTGAGTATAATTTATGACACCAGTATTGTATCACAGTTTAACATTCTGGGTTCAAGGTTCCCAGGGACAAAAGTGTTGGGGTGAATTTCTTGTTTGGTCAGGATAAACTGGCTACTTACAAGAAGTAACAGGTTGGAGGGTTCAGGGCTGGTGACCCTGAGTCATTGTCTCTGCATGAGTATACAGTTTTTTTGTAAATGACCTCCATATGTTTCACAGGATGTGGACAGTCCTGTGACAAGTATTTGACATACATACTTAATAAAGGAAGTTAGTAGTCTCTCTCTCTCTCTCCAGACTCTGTCAGGCTGGTGAATGGGAGTGTTTGTTCAGGCCGACTGGAGGTGAAGTCAAACCAGCAGTGGTCCACAGTGTGTGAAGATGACTTTGACCAGCAGGATGCAGAGGTGGTCTGTAGGGAGCTGGGCTGTGGGGCTCCTTCAGTTCTCCAGGGGGGGCTCTATGGAGAAGCGGAGGCTCCAATGTGGACCAAAGAGTTCCAGTGTGGAGGAAATGAGTCTGCTCTCCAAAAATGTAGAAGCTCAGACTCAGCTAGAAACACCTGCTCACCTGGCACAGCTGTTGGACTCACCTGCTCAGGTAAAAGAGGAGCTGCACCTTTGATTTGGTTCATTTCTGTTCTAATGAAACTCACTTTATTCTTTTTTTTCTGCTGACTCTCTTGTTTCTGTTCAGAACCTGTCAGGTTGGCAAGAGGATCCGGTCGCTGTTCTGGTACACTGGAGCTGAGACACCAGACAGAGTGGAGACGGGTGTTTGACAAGTACTGGACCCTGAAGGAAGCAACTCCATTATGTAGAAAGCTCAACTGTGGCTCTGCTGTATCAGTACAGTTAAGAATGACTACCTATATGAGTAAGCGCCCTGTGTGGGCAGTCAGCTCTGATTGTGTTCACTCTGCATCTGGTCTGAGGGGCTGTGCGAGATCAGATTACTCTTATTACTACATGGACATTGCCTGCTCAGGTAAGCCCATCAGTGATGTCATCTCTGAAACAGTTTTCACATATGCACTTGACACTGTCTGAATTTATCCTTTCACACGTTTTAGACAAGAGATTTCCCACATCAGACATGTTGGGAATACTCTGAATTTTAAATTTTCTGCCTAAAAAGATTATTAAATGTTAATTTTTTATTAATTAACATAATATTTATGAACTGTTTTTTCAATGTAGATGTAAAAACAATTTTAATAAGAGTATATAAGCCATCTTATTATATTTATTATTGTTTTTGTCAAATTTCAGGAGAGGAAAAATATTCTGAAACTATGAAAATGCAAAATGAGAATTAATTGTGCAATTACTGGAAATGTGTACCTTGGATGTTACACAATTTATATACATAAAAAAGACACTGGGACACTTTATTTTAACATATTATGACTCTGACTTTGGATTTAATTCTGTAGAATGGCCCAGATAAATCTTGAGTGGCATTAATATCTCTTCGGACATGAACAGTTGTCTGTTCACACTCCTGCTGGTTCAACCAATCATCTCTCTTTACAGACATGCTGTTTCAGCCAT
This sequence comes from Lutjanus argentimaculatus, assembly GCA_034769285.1. Lineage (NCBI taxonomy): Eukaryota > Metazoa > Chordata > Actinopteri > Lutjaniformes > Lutjanidae > Lutjanus > Lutjanus argentimaculatus. Next base: position 43,129,870 of record JAWZSL010000001.1, on the reverse strand, counting down.
TCATCTCATTGTCCTTCATGGACGGGGTCTCCCAGCCCCAGCAGCAGGGCTTTCAGGTGATCACAGGGTCCAGCTTCAACATCAGCTGCTCCATCCAGCCGCAGTTCCCAGGAGGCTCCTTCCTGCTCACCTTCACCGCCTTCAGTTCAGCACACAACTATACCCAGCCAGCTGTCAATCACTCTGCACACTTCCTGTTTCCTGCTGCAGAGCCCGCCCATCAAGGAAACTACAGATGTTTTTATCACGTCCACGTTTTTTCTCATGACTTCTCCTCTGAGAGCAGTCTGCTGTCTCTCACTGTTTCAGACAGTCAGCAGTAAATGTTCACGATCTGTCTGAACCTATCAGGTTTACATTTGATTTAGAAGATGCAGCGTTTCAGATCAGAGCATATTAACTTTGAACCTCTCAGGCTTTACACTGTAGCTACAATTGGAACTCCACAAATAATTTTGTTCATTGTGTGACTTTAACTGAACTTTGATTGTGAAACATAATCCTTTACGTCAACAGTCACAGCTGTCCTCCAGTCACATCCAGGAACCATAAGTGTAACCTGATATCACCTGGACTACACTCCCAACCGGGTCAAGAAAGCACAGCTCCTCTATTGTTCTCTTACCCCTACTTTTCTTCTGCTGGTCTCCTCCACCGTTTAGTCTGCTCAGGTCAGACACACCAAACTATTGTCTTACAGCACCGACATGACAGCCTGCCTCTGTGGTGGCAAATGAGAGTCGATGCAGAGATGAGACAGAGACAGGAACTTAGTGCATAAAAGGAGCAGTTTATTTGACACATTAAAAGATGTTATGTTAGCGTCTCACCATTTTTGTTTGAGTGATCTAATCACATACTTCACTGCACTGTTGCCACAGTGGTTTCTCATCATTTAATATGTTATTCATCTGTTTATTTCCCTTTATATACACCTCATTAATCCTTCATTTATTTGATATTTAGCGATAAATAAACCTTCTTATTCATCAGTAAGAAGCTGTGTGTGTGTTTTCTTCAAAGCTGAGGACAAAGGTCAAATCTATCAAAAAAAAAAAAAATCCTTCCTTTAAGATTGATCAATTCAATCACCAATTTATGGACTCATTTTTGTTCACTGTTTTCAGGGTGCCCCAAACTCAAAATGACATATTTTTCCCTTTCACCTGTTGTGCTGTTTATCCATCTAGATAGGTTTGATTTGAGTTGCAGAGTTTTGGAGATATCAGCTGTAGAGATGTCTGACTTCTCTCCAATATAATGGAACAAGATGACACTCAGCTTGTGGTGCTCAACATTTTCTTTCTACTGAACAGCAGAAGCACTGCAGACTTCTCTGGGCCTGAGCTCATCTGAGATGGACTGAACATTTCAGATTGTTTTAACAAATCAAGGACCATCCAGATTGTTATCAGCGCTAACCTCAAAAGACAGCATCTGTGATGGTTTGAGGTTGCGGTAGTGCCCATGGCATCATGGGTCACATCTGTGACGGCCCCATGAATGCTAAAAGGCACATACAGATTTTGTAGATAATAAATAAAGCAAACAGCAAAGGATGTTGGCAAGAATCCACATTTAATGTATCAATACACTGTTAAATAATGTGAAATATTTGCAGAGTCCACTGTTATGAATGTGGGCAAAACAGTAGCTTGGCACAGCTGTGTGGTCTTTACTACCCATCCACTTGCTCATTCTGATTCTGTCTCTGTCTCCTCTCTCCTGCTGTCAACATAAAGGTAAACATCCAACCAAACACAGTATTTATAATGTAATAAGAGGGAGGAAGATGAGAGAGAATCCAAACAATTTGTAACATTATTCTAATTGAATATTGGGTTGCTGTGGGCATTGCAAACATGATTTTGATTTTACTTTCTCAGCTGAGTCTGGCTGTTTTGCTGAGAAAAGAATCCATATATATCTATGGAAAAACAAACCAAGTGTTTTGTGATAAATAAATAACTGAAAACATACAGCTCCAGAGCTTCACAATGTGTCAAACACACAAAAATCTCTGCAGCCAAAATGTTTGCATGAAATGTAACAGCTAAGCTTTAGCAGAGGTGAGTAGCATGTTTTTGTTTGACCCTTTTCTTCTCCCGTCTTATGAAGAGTTGGGTTGAGGACTTGTCTTTTTGTTTGTCTTATTTGAACAGGTAAGATTAGGATGCCCAACTTTGGTCCTCTTTTTTTAGTTTAGGTGACTGTTATGCTGTTAGCCCAGCCAGAAGTTAAACGATTGAAATAAACCCTTAAAAAAGGCATTGTTGCTTGGGGGGGTTTGGGAATATTTGTACTGTACAGCCAAATCTGATTTGACTGAAAAAAATCATCTTAGTCAGGGACAGCCCTAAATATCATATAAACCAAAATATAAAGAACTAGAGTCATTCTTGTGTGTATGTTTATTTATTACTTGTGGAGGCAACAATACATACAACAATACATACAAAGTGTGATGAGTTGCATTTTGGTTTTTGGAAAGCAAAAGATTAGAAGAGACAACACACAATGCATTACATTTTACATTTCAAGCATTTGGTTGATGCTGTTTATTCAGAAGAACTTATAAAGACAAAAATCTGATTTAAAGAATCAGACTGACAACATGAAATCTGAGTTACCAGAACTGATTCTGTCAGCTGCTGCAGGCAGCTATATTTTGCAGCAATACCTATAGATGCAACAGAGTAAAAGGCATTAAAACACTGCAGTAAATACATTAAGAGGAAGTAGAATATTAATCATTAATCATTTGTTGTCAGCCAGCCCTTTCCTATCTAGTATTTATATTGAGTAACAGAATTTATCTCACATTAAATTCGCCTCTGGGCAACCACCCTTCAAAAAGGGAAAATTAATTAACCAATTAATCAGTTTAGTCTCAGTCAAAGGTTGCTACAGGGTTATTAAATCAGTGTCATCAAATTTACTAACTATCAGTTTGGAAGAATCAATCTAGGTTTTGGAGTTTTGAATATTAAGATAATAAGAATAAAACACAATATGTGATCTAATTCTAACCTAAATAAGCTTGTTGGCTCTTGGTTAGCCGTGTGTACTCAGCTAACCAGGTATCTTAGGCAGGTGAGCAGTAAGGAGCCTCCTGGGAACTGTGGCTGGATGGAGCAGCTGATGGTGAAGTTGGGGCATCTGATCAGCCCTGCTGCTGGGGCTGGGAGACCCCATCCATGGAGGACACACAGCTGGTTGGCTAAACAAGTGGGTCTGTGAACACAGAGAGATAACTGGCTGAATCAGCTCTTCAAGCACCTTCATGCTCGAAAACATATCAATGAAGGTGAAAATTTATTCAAAGTAAGTCACAATAAAGCAGTAAGAAAGAAAGAACTGCAGGTTCCTGCAGGTGTGTCCTGTCAGGTGAAGGTCAGAAGTTTATGGGAGGTTTGAAGGACTGAGCTTTCTGGGACAAAATGACTTCTTTACACTTTAAGATGTTATTGTCCTGGATAACTTCACAACTCAGTCCAATAGACACCACTGATTGTGCCAGAGGAAGGAACACACTGGAAACATTACTGTTAGAGACATCTCAGTGGTGTTGCTTACCTGAGCAGGTGATCTTCATGAAGTAGGCAGTGAAAACATATTTTTCACAGCCTTTCAGACCAGATGCAGAGTGAACACAATCAGAGCTGATGTTCCATCTATTTCTTATGGAATCCATTCTCAATTCCATTGAAACAGCAGCACCACAGTTCAGCTTTCTACATAATACAGCTGCTTCCTTCATGGTCCAGTCAGAGCCAGTCATTTCTCTCCACTCTGGTTCCCAACCTTTACGGTGTCTCATCTGCAGTCTTCCTGCACAACGACTGGATCCTCCCACCAACCTGACACTTTCTGAACAGAAACAAGAGAGTCATCAGTAAAAGAATGAAGTGAGTTTCATTAGAACAGAAATGAACCAAATCAAAGCTGCAGCTCCTCTTCTACCTGAGCAGGTGAGTGCAGCAGCTTTGCCAGGTGAGCAGGTGTTTCTAGCTGAGTCTGAGATTCCACATTTCTGGAGAGCAGACTCATGGCCTCTACACTGGAACTCTTTGGTCCACATTGGAGCCTCCACTTCTCCATAGAGCGCCCCCTGGAGGACTAAAGGAGCCCCACAGCCCAGCTCCCTACAGACCACCTCTGCATCCTGCTGGTCAAAGTCATCTTCACACACTGAGGACCACTGCTGGTTAGACTTCCAGTCTGCCAGACTCCCATTCACCAACCTGACAGAGTCTGGAGAGAGAGAGAGAGAGAGACTTTAACATCCTTTTTAAAAACATGTTTTTCAAGTACTAGTCATAGAACTGTATACCACATCAAGATTGTCTTAAAAGCTGGGTGGCATGGTGACACAGTGGTTAGCACTTTCACCTCCAGGGTTTGAATCCTGTTTCAGACATGGCCAGGCTGTGTGGAGTTTACATGTTCTCCCTATACTTCTGTGGGTTTTCCTCCAGATGCTCTGGTTTCCCTGACCATCAAAAACATGTATGCTAAGTCAATTCTCCTGTCAGTACCCCTGACCAATGCGCTGCCTTACAACTGGTATCAGTCTGTGGGTACTGCACAGCGGCTTCCCACTGCTCCTCATACCTCTCCAGTATGCCAGCAGTAGGACTGTGAACCTCCAATTTGTGCCACAGTGAAGGTGCCACCAAACTGTTGATTATTTCTGTCCACCCTCTGTATGAGACCTGCGAGAGAATCCACTTCCACTTTGCAAATCTAGTGGCTATAGTCAATGAAACCCTTTCCCAGTTCTTGCTGACCCAGCCCTCAGAGCCCATGTACATCCTTACACATGTATTCCCTCACTGCTCCACTCTGAGACACACACAGTGCCCCAGTCTTTCTCCAGTTAAATTTTTGCTGATGGAGCCCATTGATAAATCTGAAGTCTACCCATCACTGCTTAAAATCCTTCTCATTTCTAACCAGCACCTTCACCTCATAGGCGTAGGCTGAGACTACTATAGGATCTCATACATAGCCAAGCTAGATAAGGATCAATGACAATCATATATACTTGGCCTGACATTGGACAGCCCTGCCAAATCCCCCTGCCCAAAGACACTAATCTTCATTGACCCCGCCTATCTAAATCGTCCCCCCTATGTGAAGAAGGCACTCCAGCACCACTTCATACCAGTCTGGTACCAGTGCCAACCAGAAGCTTTAAAAAATTCTGATGTAAGTCAGAGCCCCATATTCGACTAAGATTCTCTCCAGAGCATTTTTTTTTAACCTTTGTCAGTGTGCATTGAAGTTTTTACAATCAGGAGCTGGAGACTGGTCTCACAATTACTGTCCCAGAATCAATCCCTGTGGAGTCAACAGTTGGTGAGGATTGAATATGCACACAATTCTCTTCCTGTTTTCCTGGGACAGATAGTTTGGTTTTCTACTCAAGAACTGCTTCTTCATGTGGAAAGTCGTGAGGCGACACCCAAGTTTGTTGGTCCTTTTTGTAACGGATATGGTTAGGACCCAATTGCAGTACACCAAACAGGAGGGAGCGTTGGTAATGACCTTTATTAATCAGAGGCTAAGCCAGAACCAGGGCAGACAAGGAAACACAGGTACAGTTCAACTTGGGCTCAGAGCCCCCACTAAGTATCTGGGTTCCAGGCTCAGGGATTGAGTGGAGCTGAACTGGGGGACAGAAGGAGCAGACAGAAATTAAAATGTTAAATGATTTTAATATACATTTTAATACATTTTAATGTTTCATAATAAGGAAATATAGTTCTTACCATCTTGATTTTTCATCTAAAGATTTTAACAGATTTAAGGAACTTTTACCAGTCTAACATATTCTGAACTTTCCACTATCTGTGACTGTGATCAGATCTGAACTTACCACAAAACTTTGTTTGCTCAGTTGTACAGACAGCATGTAATATTAATGACTGTTTGTAATGCTGTCATCTCGACTGCCTGATCCAGGGTGGGAGCAGACATGCACAGCAGTGCTAACGATGACAACAACATAACAGGACAGATATTACATGTGCTTCCTCACCGACATAAACAACACCACTGTCCTGGTGTCAGACTGAGCGGCTAGACTGGATTTTGTTTTGTGTGTGAAATAATCAGTAAATATTCAAAATAAATAACAACATTGAAATTGACAGGTTTGGACTTATTTTTTACAATTGAAATAGTAAAAACAAAAGGTATACCACTCTTTATATAAAAAGAATGTGATTAAGTGCTGCCTCGCCCGGTAGCTGTGAAGCTCAATCCAAACCCCAGAAACAGGTCAACAGGACCGGTTAGTCAGGGTCAACCAAGTTTTTTGTTCTTCTTCTTCTTCCTTCCCAACTTCCTTTTTCCTTCCTTCTTTTTCTCCCTTTCCATCTCCTCCTCATCCTCTCTTTTTCTTTCATGCTTCTCCTCCACTTTACTGATTGGATCAGTTGTGGGTCGACCCCAGACCTTTATAGGAGGGGACTGGCCCATTGTGGACCCAACCCCTGTAAATAAACAGCCCCCAGACCCTAAGGAGGGTGCTTGTTTATTAGGGGTTTACAGCTAGCTCGGTGGATATTTTTTGTTTTTAAAGGGCTCCTCATTTTAAGTAGAAACAGATATTTAAGGTTAAAAACCAAGGCTCTATTGTGCGTTTGGGACACATGAGACTGAACAACATGTGTATACAAGGGTAATATCAGACTATGAGCAACATGCTTTCTACCAGGCTTTTGGTAATTGGGTAAAAATTGCTTTTACTTTGGGCAAGATGCCAATATCATGTCAGTTGTTTATCTTTGAGAATAAGAAGCTGATATATTTGCTTTAACTGCTTGTGATAATGTGTGGTGTGTGTGTGTGTGTGTGTGTGTGTCCTACTGTAATTAAAATACAATTTCCTTCACTTCAACTGTGATTTGTGCTTATTCACTGTGTTTTAAGTGTCACAAACATTTCAAGACAAAGCCTGCAGAGGTAGACTTATTTAAAGTTCCTATACAGGACATTCAGTTTCAGTTCAGTTTATTGAATTACTCCAGACCTCCAGACCAAACAACATGTTATGGAGTACAAACATAAGACAAAGTAACAACACAGTGGTAAACGACCAAAATAGATTCATATGACAAACTAGGTCATTTAAATAAAGGCAGGATATTCCTCAAGAAAGCACCTAATTTACTGACTACTCTTGGTTTATGTGTCTGCAGCGATGAGTTTCAACACAGACGGATGACTAAAAAAGTATTTTGGCAGGTTCCTCCTTCTAAACTCAACAATGGTTGAATTTTTACACTCAAACAAAACATGATATTCATCCCCCAACAATTTATCATTACATGGAGTACAAAACCTTTTATCCCTTTCCAGTCCTTTGTATCTTCCTGTTATCTTGAGGATTCTGTTATCGGAAACTCTAAAGTTGCAAATAACTCAGGCCCAGATACTTTTCAAACTTAAATTCCTCTTTAAATTCACTGTATAGATGACATACTCTGGAGTTCAGCAACATGATTCCAACATTGGCAGAACAAATTCATAATAAAAGCTCCTTTGCCATCATAACTTCTTCAAGCTTATCACTAATGAAAACAGACATGTAACATTATGTACCCACCAAGTTACTTACAGATGGAGCAGTAGAAAATCAGCTCTGAGTCAAGTTGGAGGCCTCCAGCAGCTCGTAGATCACGTGCACTAACATGCACATGCAGCCGGAGCAGCAATCAAAACAAGAACAGAGGATGTCTGATTACAGCAGGATAAGTTAGGACAGAAAGAATATTTCACTCTGTAACCTTTATTTAAACAAATCTCTGTTACAGGATGCTGTCTGTATCTGTCCACCAGGTGGCAGTAATGTACCACAAAACCACTCTTGTAGTACTACATCCTACTTTCTGTGTGTTGCACTGTTCTGTCAAATCTTTAGGAATATCTCTGTTTTGCTTTACGCTGTGTTTTCATTTCATTCCCTTTTGTTAGAGTCACTTGGTCTATTACCTTGTTTTAACCTAAACAAACAATATATCATTTCAACAGAAAAATAGTTCTTTAGATTTTTTCCTTCAGGCAAATAGTATTTTTACTCACCTTTATATAATTTTTCTTAGTATCTAATATCAAACTCCTTCAGGTACCTCAGAGGAAGTTCCTATTATTCTTCTGCACCCCAACCACTTATTTTACATTGAGAGGCTGCTGGATTCATGAGATCATACGATCACGCGAGAATCCATCTTGCCAGGCTCCAAGCTATGCTATATCAGAGAGGTGGAGCAAGCCCATCAGTGTCTTTTGAGGGACTACTGGCAGCTATGGGCATGGTTTTAAGTGCACCGACAGCGAGAAGCGTCTTGAACAGGACTTGTTTCGAACAAACAATGGTGGCTCCTCAGGAGGACAGTGAAGATACTGTGATAGCATCAGTTATATCAGAACTGGAGAGTATTTCTTCATTGAAAGAAGAACAAAGAACAGAACTGGAGGCTTTGATCGATGAAAAAAAATTTTCACTCTTCTTCTGGGCACTTTTGGCTTCAGTTGGTGAGTTGATCTGATTGGTTGAAGTTAGCCCATGTTAGACGTGATAGACGGTTCATCCAATCACCTGCCGAGTGTTTTTTTGAAAGTTCCCGCCCTTTTCTGAACAGTTTCTATGGACGGTTCTGTGTAACAAACCATCTGGGTTCCTGAATTTTGTTTGTATCTTGCACACTTGCAGGTGTTCCACTGATCTACGGCAGTAAAGTGCAAAGAACAGCAGAAACCCAATAACGGAGACAGTGAAGAAAAATAATGTTAGCAAGTAAACATGGATGTTAACAAGACAGAAATTTGAAAATATTAAAAAAATGTTCTATGAAGAAGAAGATACCTTTCACAAGTTCTTGCCATCTGGTTTAGAATTAGCTGAACCAGCTTACAGCTAACTCAACTAGCTTACAACCATCTTATCTTGTTTTCAATTGGTTCACAATAAACTTACTAACTAAACATTGGCTATAATTAGTTTAGTTTGGATGCTCTGGCCAAGTTTAACAAGTTGATTCCTATATCAGCCTACATGAGTATGGTTTCATTTTAATGCCCTCGTCTTCATTTGTGCTGAGAGAACTCCACATTTTCACACAGTCAGACAAAGTTAAAGATTTTGTCTTTCTTTTGTCTTTTGTATTTCCACGATGGCCTTTGCCTGCCACATGAAACCTGTCAGTGGGCTGCATCCGACCCTCGCTCAGGTCTGATATAATTACTAGGGCTGGGCAAGTTAACGCGTTATTTTCACGTTAATTCATTAGACTATTAACGCCGATATTTACTTTATCGCGCATTAAAGCATGTTGCTCACATACTTTTATTTTGTGAAAGTCTGTTGCTGGCTGCTGCGGTGTAGGGGTTTGACTCACTCTCCGGAACAGTAGGTGGCGATAATGCGCCAATGAGCTGGCTGCCAGCCCAGCCGCTGTTTCAAACAGAAGAAGAAGAAGGAGAATAGCGCTGGCTGTTGCGGAACCGGGAAAGGAAAAAGGAAAACGCGGAAAAACCAAAGCAGACATGGAGAAGGGTAAAGTCACGGAGCTTTTAAATGGCCATAGACTGGTAATGCTGCTCCCTGTTAAAAGTTTCTGCTGTTACCTCAGAAATTGCCTGTTTGTCCTGATTGTGGCTCAGGATTTTGTTGGTAGATTTTTTTTTTATTTTTCATAAAGGGAATGTCCTGTCACTGGCAATAATCTTTAATTTATTATTATTACTATTATTATTTATTTTATTTATTTATTTATTTTTTTATTTATTTTTTTTTTTTTTTACATTTTTTAAGTTGAGATTTACACTAAATATGTGTTACTGATAAGTGCTGATGTTAAAAGTGTTTGCACAACAAATGTTATGGCACTTTCGTTCATATGGCAGCAGAACATTGAAATAGAAGTGCTCTTTACACTACTTTTGAATTCATTCTTGGAGTTTGCGTATACAATGCGATTAATCATGATTAATCAGGCAAATTATGCAATTAATTGCGATTAAAGATTTTAATCGTTGCCCAGCCCTAATAATTACATTATTAACATTTACCATGAACATTTGAGTCCTTAAAAACACAAGATGTCATTACTGCTTTATTTTAGTTATTAATATGATTTTTAGCAGCAAGCATCATTTTAACACTTCAGTGGAGATGATTTACAGGTTAGAATTAAATATCTGCCACAAAAAGCAACATATTTTCTTTTGTGTGCATGAACACAATGAGAGTCTAAGGTTACTGTCAAAATTTTCCATTGAGTCGTAAAAAACATTCTAAAAATATATTTTTATTATTTCAGTGTTTGAAATGATGCACAAAGTTTGATGAAAATACATTTATATGACTTAAATATGTACAGAAATTCAAAAGAAAAATGTATCAAACATGTATAAATATTTTCCAGATGAAAAACTTAATGACTATATGTGACTATATTTTTGGAACCTAATTATATTTATTCAAGCCTCTAAATAATAAAAAGAAATTATTGATCTGGAAAACACCAATCTGGTGACACAGCGTTTAGAAGACTGAGAGGACAGATTTGTCTTTTTCGGGTGAAAAATCAGTAGACTGAACCTGAAACAGAGGCAGGTGCTGGGACTGTTCACACTGAATTAATGTTATCAAGTCAGCAGTTAGCCTTATATTCAAATGAGCAGCTATCTGATGTTAACAGTTAGCTAAGATGTGGATTAGAGGCAAACTACAGCTAGCGTTCATAAGATCTCTGTTAGCTAACGTTAGTCAGGATGAAAACCTCGCAGACGCCTTGATGGAATTAAATCAGGCCATAAACCTGCTGAAATTGTGTTAACAAGTGTTAAACACTGAACACAACACCTTTTGTCTTACCATTATCAATTCTTTATCAGGGCTGGATGAAATGCTGCTCTGCCTGCTCCGGTCCGGTTCGGTTCGGTCTGAACAAGTTCGAACTAAAGAAAAAAGAAAAAATTATAGCTGCTGCGCAGCAATGGTCGGGGTCGGGCAATTTTAGGCAAAATTAGGCAATTCTGAGCAACAAGCAGAGTGTAGGAGGATGAAAAAAAGGTGGCATTCTAATGTGCATTTTACATCAGTTGAGGCTTGAACTCACAATTTCTGGCTCAAGAGACTCTGCTCTATCTCACTGAGCTAATTAGCAAGAGACAACTCTGTGGTATATATGTTTAAAACTTCTTCTAGCTCATTATAGGAATTCTACAGCTGCAATGATTAGTAGCTATTGGCTATTGGATAGACTCAGACATATTGACTGATAGCTAAGCCAAATAAACAGGGAAAAGAGACAAGGGATAACAGGGAAAAGTGTTGATAAAGAGTATTTGTCTCTCTGTGAAACTGCCTGGATCATAATTATTTTAACCTTAGTAGTCTCTAATCCACATAGCATAAGATAAGATGTTCCTTTATTTGTCCCACAGTGGGGAAATTTACGATACATGATACCTGAACATAAGGCTTTCACATTAGAAAATCCATCCTGCCTTAGCTGAGGCTCAAACTCACGACTTCTGACACTGAAGTCTGTCTTCTTTCTCACTGAGCTAATTGGCAAGTGACAGTTCATGTGTGGCTTCACAAATTGACTAAGCCAAGGATCAGGGTGCCAGGCAGCAGCCATCCATGCCATGGAAAAGCAAATTTCAAAGTGAAAGTTCCAAATCTGTAGCACATATGGTTGATTTGTTGTGAATTTTCAAAGTTTTGAAATTTAGAGGCTTGCTGTAGCGCCACCATCAGGACTATTGTCTTGTGTTTCCAGTTGAGGACATCTGGCATGGGACTGGACCTTTGTGAAAAGTTTGGGTAGATTTCTCATATGGAAATGTTGTACAAGCTGAGGCTTGAACTCACAACCTTCAACACCAAGAACCATCCTCTATCTCACTGAGCTAATTGGCAAATGGAAACACCACTTGTAGCTTCACAAATTGACTAAGTCCCGTCACCTGTGTGCAAGACAGCAGCTGTTAGCATGTAAAGGCAGATTTCAAATGGCTGTCAGAAATTCAGTTATTGAGACAAAAATCCCAAAATACACAAATTGCATCTAGACAGCATGGAGATGTTGGTCATTAGTTTTTAACAATGATTTATTGGCTCCAAAAGTGAAAAACTGATGTTTAAAAATGACATTTTTGCATTGACTCCAATTGTTCGCATGAGAGTGAAATTCAAAATGCTGTAAAAAAATTCAGTTTTTTAGATAAAATTCTGATATTTTCCAAACATCATCTACCATGACTCCAAAATTTTGTCATTTTTTTTCATGAACATTGAAAATGTATTTAGCAAGAATTTGCAAGTATATGTTTATAATACCGTTTACAGTCAAACATTTTGATGCACTGTAGGCTCAATTTTTGATAAATCAAAAATCTGTGTGGATCGTTTGTGTAGGACAGTCTGAAGATGCTCTGTAGCAAGTTTGGTGCCAATTGAGCAAAAATTGTGGGAGGAGATAGGTTTAATAAGTTTTACAGTTTTTGAAAAAAACAGAGTGATGGACTTCATAATTTGCAATAGGTTTAAATGTACAAACGTTACTTCAGTATTGGGGCTACATTTTGGTGAAAGTTGTAAATCGGTAGCACATTTGGTTGATTTGTTGTGAATTTTCAAAATTTTGAACTTTAGAGGCTTGCTGTAGCGCCACCATCAGGACTATTGGCCTGTTTTTGCAGCTGAGGCAATCTGACATGGGACTGGACCTTTGTGCAAAGTTTGGTCATTTTTCGCGCATGGGAAGTAGGATTTCCTCGGAAGAAGAAGAAGAAAGACAGAAGAACATTGAGGAAAACAATAGGGTCCTGGCAGTTTAGGCTGCCCGGCCCCTAATAAAACTGGCGCTGACACACAGAGCAATAAGCAAGTTAGTTAGTTTGGTACAATTTGGGTATAAATAATAAATAATTTCATTTAAAATATAGATTTTTGTTTAAAGGTATATTTTCAGGGTCACTGCTGACCATTTGGGTGCCTTAAAGAGCATATGGAATTATGAAATAAGAGTTCCCTGAAATTAATAAATGCAGCATTATAAAACGAAATAAATAATTGTGCACTATGAAGTAATTGTTCCCTGAAATAAATAAATGCGGATGTTATCAATAAAAATATACATTAGAAATTAGTTTTGGTGGCGTTAGCAGGTGCAGGGTGTGTTTGTTTTGTTGTTTTTCTCCTGATGAATGCGTTCATGGTCAGAGCAGGAAGAGCGGAGAGCGGGCTCTGATTGGCTGACAGACCCGGCAGCTGGGAGCGCGAGCCAGCCACCAGCCTCAGCCCCGCCCCCCTCCAGTGTGACGAATCTGAAGGAAAAAAAGTTAAAACAACAAAACAAACTAAGTGAGAAGAAGCTGAGGCGGGTGGAGTGACCAACATGGCGGCGGCCGTGACACGGAGCTGTCCGTAACCTCAGGCCGGTCTGTGAGCGTCTGTCAGCGGGGAAACAGCATGAAGCAGCCCGACGGGCTCCCCGCATCATGGCCGCTGTGACCGTCAGCAGCCGCGGAGTCATGACAGATTCACCGGGAGCGTCGGAGCGCAGCGGCCGCGTCCCTGCTCCGGGAGAGACCTGCTGGAAGAGGGACATCGTCCGTCAGCTGAAGCACCGAGACCTGAGACAGCACGCCATGTTCCAGGACCTGATCCGCTTCTGTACGAGCACAAGTACAAGTTTGATGTGTTTTAAAACTCTGACAGACGGACTCAGGTAACCATCAGAATACGGTCTGAATGAATGTGAGGACAGTGTGGACAGGAGCTGAGGACGGTGTCACCAAACTCTGTTCATTTAACACATGAGTCAGGAAACATCTAGTGTAATTTAATACCCTTGAAAATCTGGACTCAATTACAAGCAAAAGTACAGGTGTCACAAAAATACTTAAGTAAAACTACAAAGTATTCTTATCAAAAACTACTCAGAGTATTAGTTACTTTTTAACCATTGATGTTTAACACATCATCAATAGCAGATATTCAGTCAAAGGAGTGTCTTGCTTTTGATTAATCATTAATATTTTTAATGATACTAACATCTTTTCTCATGATCAGTTATTTCTGGGTTTTTGTTTTTTTTTTGTCTTTTTTTTTCTTATTCTGCAAATGGCTCTGACAGACATTAGTGCCATTTCTAGACTATTTTAAATATTGATTAATACATTTTGAATTGATTAAATTCTTAGAAGTGATTAATGATGCTGCTGCTGCGGCAGTGTTTAGTTTTTTGTCTTTATGTCCTGATTTTTATTGTCCCCTCTGTGATCAGACGCCCTCATTGGCCACACAAATACAGACAAACACAGTTTAGTGCATACTTATTACAAGTAAAAGTACAGCCTTAAAAATCTACTCATAAAAGTACAAGTACCCCCAAAGAAACTATGTAATTACAGAAGTTTGAGTATTTGTAATTAGTTACTTTCACCCCTGAAATGAATGTCAGGTAACTGAGGACAGGAGCTCAGGATAGTGTCACCGAACTCCACTAAAAAATCTGTTAATTTAACAGTTTTAAGACAGGTGGGTTCAGGTAACAACCAGTCTGTGGTCTAAATCAGTCATTCCCAAACACTGGCTTGGGACCCAACGGTGGGTCACCAGAGATTTTATTTGGGCCGCTAAATAAATAAAAGACTATGGAAGAAATTCAGCAAATTTAAGATATATATCTACAGGTCACCTTTTATAAAGCATTTATTGTTTTACTCATGAGAGGAAGTAACAAGATCCTGTTAATTCCACCTAAATGCACTTTATTTAGTCTCATTTATGAAGTAGGCTAAAATGTCCTCTATTGTTTTCTTGATGAGAGGAAATAAAAACAGTAAGATGACCTGGTAACTCAGCCTAAATGCATTTATTCCTTCTTTATAAAGTAATTAACATGTACAGACTGTATGTTTTCAATAAAACATGTCAAGATAATAAAAGGAGACGGTGGAAATGGCAGTAAAAATGGTCATTTATGCACAAATCAAGTCTTACTGTCTAGATTTAATGATAATTTAGACAGTAAGTAAGTAAGTAAATGATCTTACTCTATTCTTCATGGGCTTTAGGAAACACTGATAAACGTTTTTCACAATTTTCTGGACCAAACAACTAATCAATTGATCAAGAGAGTGATCAACATTTTAATCAGTAAAAAAAAAAAACTTCAAAAAATAACACGTGCGTCCGTCTGGTCCACATGTTTGACTTTTTTGTAACGATTTCAGATGACAAGATTGTGACGGGATTAATTGATCAATTAATCAAGAAAATAATCAACAGATTAATTGACAGTGAAAACAATCAATAGTCGTAAACTATTAAATTTGCAAAATAAAATGACAAAAATTGCCCCCAAAGACAGTCGCAGACAGCAGATGTGTTCATCCAGCTGTAGAAAGATGGTCCATCCGCTGAGTGGGCGTGTCCAGGTCAGCCAGTCTGCTCTCATTGGTTAATTTAAACCTTCTCCAGTAACACTGTTGGTCCGAGAGAGAGAGAGTGACCGTACAGATTCAAAAGAGCTCCGATTTTCTTCAGGCATTGTTTAGAAACAAGCCAATAAAACCTGCGATCTCGTGTTAGCTAACATGTTTAGGGATTTTTTTTTGCCTCCACATAAGTTCCGCCCACCAAAAAAACATCATAATGTTTACCAGCAGAAAAAGGGTCAGGGTACAATACCCTGTATTCTCTAAAATAACATCCTGTCACTCCTCAAACAGTGCAAACATATGTTGAGCTTATAAAATATGATACACTGGTTAAAATCACAGTCAAATACCTCACTGGAGATATTGTCACAGTACTGCTGGGACGACTTTTGGTGCTTTAAAAAAAAAAAGCATCAGTAATGTGGATATAATGACTATGTGGGTAAAGATAAATAATAAAACAGTTTGTTAAGTTCATAAAATGAAAAGACAACACTTATCACCGTATAACCAGATCCAAAATCTAAGAGGATTTCTGGTCTCATGTCACAATCAGGGCTGCAACGAACTTGTTCAGTCCATAAAATGTCGAAAAACTGTGGAAAATGTTGATCAGAGTCCAAGATGACGTCCTCAAGTGTCTTGTTTTGTCCACAAACTCAAAGATCTTCAGTTTACTGTCAGAGAGGAGTAAAGAAACCACAAAATATTCACATTTAAGAAGCTGAAATCAGGATTTGGACTTTTTTCTTAATTACAAAATGACTCAGCACAATTAATCGATTAATTCATTCTGTCACAGTCATGTCAGTTTAAAATAGGTCCAGACAGGTGGAGCGTTAGGAGCGACACCCGCTGCCGTCCCTGAGTTTGGACCTGTTTTTCAAGTCTTTCCTGTAATGATTATTTTCATTACCAATTAGTGCGTCGCTCATTTTCTCCATTAATCAATTTGTTGTTTGGTTCATAAAATGTCAAAAAATGTTGATCAGAATCCAAGATGGTGTCTTCAGTGTTTCAGTTGTCATTTCCTCACCACACCTCCAAAAAGAAACCAAGAAATTGTTCACCTTAAAACAGCAAGTTCCTTTATTTTGTCAGCATTCAGGGACAGGAAGTTGTCAGAAAAGTAAACCACACGTTGTTCCACTTCCTCTGTGCAGTGACTCATCTGTGATGGATTATCAGTGTGCTGCTGGTTCACCATCTGCTGTCAGACAACATGATGCTGATGGATGAAACAGACAGACATGTTTTACAGTGACTGAGACGAAAGTCCCCCTTTAAAATCCAAAGAGATCTTAAATACAGATAGTAGTAAAAAACAGTCATGGTTCTGTTTTATGATGCTCATCTGGGTTCAGGTTGTGGTAGAAGCAGAGTCAAAGAAAATAAAGAAAGAGAGAAAAAGTATTTTGTGCTGAATTTGACAAAATCTAATGAGTTTTGTGTATAAAAACAATTTTATTTGACTTAAAAACAGCAGATGGAACCTAAAAAAGGCAGATGGTGTTAGACATTTAGTTTATTTATTTAGTTTTAAAACTATACAAATTCAAGACTTAAAAGATAAAAAAAATGACGGTAGGGATCTTAAACGTGTCAGTTTTTGAATGGAGTTTGGTGTGTGTGTGTCTCTCTGTGGCTGTGAACAGAAACCACAGCAACAAAATCACTTTTCCTGTTTTTCTGTTTCATTTTTCAACAGTTACGTCTGACGTTCAGATACCAGATTTTCCATCGATACATGAACTTTGCTTCAGCCGATACTGATCCAATACTGCCCGAGACCGTTCCACCTAGTCCCGCCCTACTGTGTTGTGATTGGTGACTACTAATATGCTGTGATTGGCTAATTGTTGTTGCCTTGACGACGTGTCCATGTGTTTGCCAGAGAGCCTCTTTAATGTTGTGAGAGGGTCTATTTAAACCATGAACCATGTAGTAGAGTGTAAGTAGTTGCGTCTAAATTTAACCAAACTGTGACTGAAAACTGAAAATAATCAGTCAGCTCAGTGTAAAAAAACATTAAAAGTGACATTTAGCTTCACATGGGACACAAAGACCAGTGAAGAGTCCTGTTCTTGATGTGCTGGTCTGGTGCACAGACACGTGTACCTGCTGATATCAACCACCTCTGCACCGTCACGTCACGCACACGGTGACGCAGACAGTTTAGAGGAGCGACAGACTCCAGGAACAGGATAAAGAGAAGAGAGACGCTTCAAGACAAGTGTTGACCAACTGTGTCTCCTCAAACATTTTCTTGTCCAGACTCGTTTAACTTCAGCTTTTGTCTTTTCTCACTGCGAAGCTTCACTGCAGAAAACAGTTTATATCTGCTTCCACACCAGACCTTACTCCTGCTGGTACATAATCTCAAGGTACTCAAAGGATAAAAGTAAAAAGTCGTTCCTCTGAAGGACATTTCTACTGACTGTCTCTGTACAAAGACAACTGAACCTCACCTTTTCTCCACCACAGTCTCCCTCTCTGTCTGTCTCAGATTTTCAGGGCATTTATATCATATCGTAACATCTTTAACATCTTGTTATTTATTTACATAATTTTTCTTCTTGTTACGTCTTTTATGCTATTTTTTGTCTTGTAAAGTCGTTTTCATCTTGTTGCACCTCTTACGTAGTTGTTTATCTAATGTCATTTACGTCTTTTTACATAATTTTTCATTATGTTACCGCTTTTATGTCCTTTATTGTCTTTTTTGTTTTGTTACATCTTTTCCATCTCGTCCCGTCTGTCCTGTGATAAACTCTGATGGATCCACCAGTGAATCGTCTTTTCTTTGTGTTATTGTTTCGTCCGTTCAGGTTGAAATCAGTTAAATCAGTCTTGATGTTGGAAGGCGGCGCACAATGATGCAAAATAAAAATAATCAATAATTCACCTGAAAGTCATTAAAACTAAAGTAACGAGTGTTTAGAAAACGTGAGGAGGAGAAAGTTCAGATATTTGTGTTCAGATGAAGGAAGGAAAAGTGAAAAGTTGACAGAAAAATAAATATTCAAGTTGGGTCCAGATATCTGAAAACTAGGGGTGCAACAGATCAAAAAAACTCACGGTTCTGATTGTATCACGGTTTTGAGTCACGGATCGGATCATTTTTCGGATCAGCAAAAAAGAAAAAAGTGATGGGATTAGGGTTAATAATAATAATGATGATAGTAATGATAATGATAATAATATTAAAAACTTCAAACTTGTACAGTACTGTACTCTATAGGGATGTTCTGGTGACTAATTTCCCTGTCAATCAAACACAAAATTTAATTTAGACTAGTCGACTAGTCTAACACTAAGAAAACAGTCAGAAAGCCGTTAAAATTGAACAGATTTTTTTAATTTATAAAGTTAAACACTGTCCAAAAAAATACTGTGGGTATTAAGAGCCATTTGAAGCCGTTAATCACAGTCAACAATCGCCACATCGTACTTTAAATGCTGCTGAAATGTGCGCTATGCGAGCTAAATGTGTAATACAAACCAAACACATTAATTTAGAAAACATTACAACAACTCACTAAATACTTCAACTTTTCAGCGATCAGGTTTATTACCTGTGATCAGGTGTTGTTACCTGTGATCAGGTGTTGTTACCTGTGATCAGGTGTTGTTACCCCTGTAATCAGGTGTTTGTTACCCCTGTGATCAGGTGTTGTTACCTGTGATCAGGTGTTGTTACCTGTGATCAGGTGTTGTTACCTGTGATCAGGTGTTGTTACCTGTGATCAGGTGTTGTTACCCCTGTAATCAGGTGTTGTTACCTGTGATCAGGTGTTGTTACCTGTGATCAGGTGTTGTTACCCCTGTAATCAGGTGTTGTTACCCCTGTGATCAGGTGTTGTTACCTGTGATCAGGTGTTGTTACCTGTGATCAGGTGTTGTTACCTGTGATCAGGTGTTGTTACCCCTGTGATCAGGTGTTGTTACCTGTGATCAGGTGTTGTTACCTGTGATCAGGTGTTGTTACCCCTGTAATCAGGTGTTGTTACCCCTGTGATCAGGTGTTGTTACCCCTGTGATCAGGTGTTGTTACCCCTGTGATCAGGTGTTGTTACCCCTGTGATCAGGTGTTGTTACCTGTGACCAGGTGTTGTTACCCCTGTGATCAGGTGTTGTTACCCCTGTGATCAGGTGTTGTTACCCCTGTGATCAGGTGTTGTTACCTGTGATCAGGTGTTGTTACCCCTGTGATCAGGTGTTGTTACCCCTGTGATCAGGTGTTGTTACCTGTGATCAGGTGTTGTTACCCTGTGATCAGGTGTTGTTACCCTGTGATCAGGTGTTGTTACCTGTGATCAGGTGTTGTTACCCCTGTGATCAGGTGTTGTTACCTGTGATCAGGTGTTGTTACCTGTGATCAGGTGTTGTTACCCCTGTGATCAGGTGTTGTTACCTGTGATCAGGTGTTGTTACCCCTGTGATCAGGTGTTGTTACCTGTGATCAGGTGTTGTTACCTGTGATCAGGTGTTGTTACCTGTGATCAGGTGTTGTTACCTGTGATCAGGTGTTGTTACCCCCGTGATCAGGTGTTGTTACCTGTGATCAGGTGTTGTTACCTGTGATCAGGTGTTGTTACCCCTGTGATCAGGTGTTGTTACCTGTGATCAGGTGTTGTTACCTGTGATCAGGTGTTGTTACCCCTGTGATCAGGTGTTGTTACCCTGTGATCAGGTGTTGTTACCCTGTGATCAGGTGTTGTTACCTGTGATCAGGTGTTGTTACCCCTGTGATCAGGTGTTGTTACCTGTGATCAGTTGTTGTTACCCCTGTGATCAGGTGTTGTTACCTGTGATCAGGTGTTGTTACCTGTGATCAGGTGTTGTTACCTCTGTGGTCAGGTGTTGTTACCTCTGTGATCAGGTGTTGTTACCTGTGATCAGGTGTTGTTACCTCTGTGATCAGGTGTTGTTACCCCTGTGATCAGGTGTTGTTACCTCTGTGATCAGGTGTTGTTACCTGTGATTAGTTGTTGTTACCCCTGTAATCAGGTGTTGTTACCTGTGATCAGGTGTTGTTACCCCTGTGATCAGGTGTTGTTACCTGTGATTAGTTGTTGTTACCCCTGTGATCAGGTGTTGTTACCTGTGATCAGGTGTTGTTACCTTGTGTATCGATAGGTGTTGTTACCCCTGTGATCAGGTGTTGTTACCTATGTGAATCAGGTGTTGTTACCCCTGTGATCAGGTGTTGTTACCCCTGTGATCAGGTGTTGTTACCCCTGTGATCAGGTGTTGTTACCCCTGTGATCAGGTGTTGTTACCTGTGATCAGGTGTTGTTACCCCTGTGATCAGGTGTTGTTACCTGTGATCAGGTGTTTTTACCCCTGTGATCAGGTGTTGTTACCCCTGTGATCAGGTGTTGTTACCCCTGTGATCAGGTGTTGTTACCTCTGTGATCAGGTGTTGTTACCCCTGTGATCAGGTGTTGTTACCTTGTAGATCAGGGTTGTTACCCCGTGATCAGTGTTGTTACCCTGTGATCAGGTGTTGTACCTGTGATAGGTTTACCCTGTGATCAGTGTTTTACCTGTGACGCTCTATGTTCTAGTGTTTTCAGACACTCAGCTGTTGGAGAAACCAACCTGGCCAAGGATCTGAGCTGCTCCTCAGTAACTCCTGAACCACTGAGACACCTACCTCTGACCACTCACACAGACGGAGCTCACTGTGTGTGTGTGTGTGTGTGTGTGTGTGTGTGTGTGTGTGTTTGATGATGATGATGATGATGATGATGGTGCTGAGGGTGTGCTTGTTTCATGTCTCCAGACGTCCCTCCTGTGACAGCAGCAGCTCCATCTCCTCTCTGCTTCACCGGAACAATCAGCTGAAGAAAACTACAGGAGAGGTACGAACGCTCACCTGCTGACATCATCACCGCTCCGTGATGTGATGAGGAAGTGTGCAGCATGACAGAGAACTTTGTTATTTTTTGAGCAGTTTTAACTTCAGGTTCGACAGATCAGAGCAGGTGGGTTTTAAAGTCCGACTCTGTGGATTTATGGACGTCAGACATGATGATGTCCTCAGGAAGTGTAAGTCACACTGACTCTAAAAATATGTGCATCACGTCTGTGTGTTCAGACTTAAGTTGTGACTCAGAGAAGAATGTTTGACTCAAAATGCAGAAATCTGTCTGAGTTTTCTTAGTGTCCACCACTGGTTCCTCTCAGCTCTGTCCGTCCTCACGGCCCTCTGAGGACATCACAAGTTCAAATTTCTCTTTTACCGAACTAAGACAAGTTTAATTGTCTTGTTAACTCACTGTAAAACACACTTCATTCACCAAAACCTTTTTGGTTCTGAGAAAATACAAACTTACTCTACATGCTGTTACTTGTTTGACTCAATGGGTGTGTGATGCAGAGCTGCAACATTTATTGATTAATCGATAATGAATCAATTTTTAAATTGATTCAGTATTTTGTTAAGCAGTTAATGGGTTTGGGTAATTTTCTTAATGAAAAAAAGTCTGAATTCTCTGATTTCAGCTTCTTAAATGTGAATATTTTCTGGTTTCTTTACTCCTCTCTGACAGCGAACTGAATAACTTACAGTTTGTGGACAAAACAAGACATTTGAAGACAATGAAACACGACGAGTTTGTCCCCGAGCAGTGTCTCTAGCTCATTATTTGGAGGCAGACTATTAAATCAGCAAAATACAATGACAACAGTTGCCAAAAAAAACAGCTGGCAGTGAACCAATAGCTGATATATTCATCTAGTCGTCAAAGTTTTGACGATATGCTGCAGTTTGTATCACAGTCCTGTGTGCAGATCAGTCTGAGTCACAGATTGACTAAATGTAACCTGGAAAACATTAAAGGACACTTCTGTAAATAAACTGCTGTTGGTCAGATCAGAATCACATGAACACGTGTCAGCGCGCGTCCCCCTCACTCCTCTTCTTCTTCTTCCTCTTTTTGGTTTCAGTTGGCCTATCAGGTGGTGGAGCTGCAGCAGGAGATTAAAATCAGAGAATGTGTTCTGGAGGAGCAACATGCCAGGTGAGTAACACACACACCTGAACCTGTCTGCTCACCTGAGGATGCTCTCAGCTGATTGGTTCAGTCTGATCAGGTGTCAGCAGAGGAAGGTGCTGAAGACACGGAGAGGAGGAGGTAGATGAAGGAATCTGAGAGAGAATGTAGTGATTCAACAAATGCAGATTTGTTTGTTGTTGTTTTACTGCCATTTCCACATCACCTGATATTATGTGGGTGCATGAACACACATGTTAAAGAGAAATAAATGCATTTAGGTGAGTAAACAATGTTTTTATTTCCTGTCATCAAGAAAACAAACCTAAAAAAAGTTGAGACAACTCAAAATGTCTTCACTGGGAGAGATTTTTGAAAGAAACTTAAAAACCTTTGAAATAAATTTTTGAAGAGTTTTTCTGACCTTGTTGTGATAATTTGAAGTTTAGAAACTCAAAAAATATTGTAGTCACATTTTTTTGGGTCCTTGTAAATTAAATGGTTTCAACTGAAATTTATTAAAATATTGACCATCATTCATTTTCACTTTACATTTTCTGGTCATCTCCTGTGACCCACCTGTGTGTCACAACCCAGTGTTTGGGAAAGACTGATCTACAGCATTTGGTTTTATGCCCCCACCTAAAGTTCAGAATGGGGGGGTAGTGACCTCCCAATCCTGAGGCAAAGCAGTGTAAACTTTCAACAACTTATAAATTTCATTGGTGTTTGAAGGGACCACTAATAAAGTCATAGCTGTATAATTCTTTATGTTTAATGTACCTGATGTGGCCTAGTGTGCGTCTTGAGCACACTGAGTGCTTTAATTAGTGAACAAGCACAAAGAGCCATGAATTCAAACACTCCTGAGCATTAATACAGTTGGTTCAGTGAGTTGTGGTTCTGTCATCTGAAGTGGACACACAACATCATGTCTGTCACCAGCTCTGTGTGGACACACTTCAAAACATTAAACAAATCAGGATACACAGTCTGCGCTGCGCTCTGACGACGGGTAGAATGCGCTGGACTGAGGTTTGATGGAACATTTGGAATCTCAGACTAAATTCCGAGATGCATCATATGATGGATTTACCTCCAACAGCTGGCTGCAGCACAGTGCGCCCCTCACTGCAGAACGACAGCCAAAAGTTCCTGTAGACTCAGTCCAGAATCTCACAGCAAGAAAATGAGAGCTTTTGCTTTTTAACTTGAAATGAAATTTATTATGCTGACTGTTTCTAACAAAGCGCTGCGCACGGTGCAGCCCTCTGCTGGAGACGCAGCAGCAGCCTCTGAACGCTAACAGAATATTGAATCTGTCTCAACTCAATATCATCACACTGAAAGCACCACATGATTTGTTTTAATGAATTTCATTTCTTTATAACATGAAGAATTTTAAAATATCACCTCCATGAGTCTGTTCAGTCAGACAGGGACAGATCACAGGTTATAAACCTCCTGTCAGCATGTCGTCCTCACAGCTGAGGCGAAGGTCAAGCTGCTGCACAGTTTTATAATATGTTCATTATCATGTTGAAATGATCTTCTGCCTCAGGAATTATTAATACAACCAGATGACAGAGTTTAAGTGGTTTAGAACAGGTTTACAGCCCACAATTCTCTTTGTTAAATATTTGCTAGAAATGATCATGATCATGATCAATGACTGTTCAGCTGACATTATACTTTACAACAGGAGCAGCTTCTATTCCCAGGATTGAACATTTCTCATTTTTGGGGAAAAATGTTCATCTTTACTCTTCACCACATCACACCATTAACATTACATAACCCGACAGTTTTGCCCCCCGCCCCCTCAGTGTTTAACCCAAGTCGATGATCTCTGTGGTCAGGCTGTCGGAGGAGGAGCGTCGGCTGGCCGGTGCGTTCGATGCTCGTCAGGAGCTGCAGGGGCGGGTGGAGCAGGTTCAGGAGGAGAACATGGCGTTGAAGATGGAGTATGACGCCCTGCTGGAGCGACAGAGAGGGGCGGAGACGACGCTCAGAGAGGAGAAGGTCCGAGGAGTCCACCTGCTGGAGGACATGATCCACCTGAAACAACAGGCTGCCGCCCGCATGAACAGCCGCAATGAACGCAGGTCCAGGTACCTGAATGCACCACACACACCTGTTCATCACACAGTTCATGAGGAGGTCCACGTACCTGAACGCACCACACACACCTGTTCATCACACAGTTAATGAGGAGGTCCAGGGACCTGAACGCACCACACACACCTGTTCATCACACAGTTCATGAGGAGGTCCAGGTACCTGAACGCACCACACACACCTGTTCATCACACAGTTAATGAGGAGGTCCAGGTACCTGAACGCACCACACACACCTGTTCATCACACAGTTCATGAGGAGGTCCACGTACCTGAACGCACCACACACACCTGTTCATCACACAGTTAATGAGGAGGTCCAGGTACCTGAACGCACCACACACACCTGTTCATCACACAGTTAAAGTGGAGGTCCAGGTACCTGAACGCACCACACACACCTGTTCATCACACAGTTAAGCGAGTTCCACTGTACCTGATAACCACATCAATGTCCTCACCTCTATGCTGATGTGAGATGGGTGAAGATCCTTCAGTTCACAAACAATCCGGAGTTCAGCAAAAACATGGTTGCAGCAAATCCAGTACATGCAGTGAAGGAGCCACGGTAAAATGTAAAAAAAAGAACACAAAACAAACACAAATGTCTCCATCCTGCATCATGTGGTATAATCAAGTGTCCGTGAGCTGCGACATTAACTGCATTGACTGGATGGCATGTCAACCCTGTTTTCTGCTGAAACCAGGGTTGAAGGCTGAAACCCATCATCACATCGGCATAGAGGTGAGTACATACTGAGTGGGTTATCATGTAAAGTGGAATATCCTTTTAATGAGGAGGTACAGTCCGACGACCACACAACCGTCATACCGTTCATGAGAGGTCACGTACCTAACGCACCACACACACCTGTTCATCACACAGTTCATGAGGAGGTCCACGTACCTGAATGCACCCACACACCGTCATCCACATAATGGAGTCAGACCGAATGCACCACACCCTGTTCATCACACAGTTCATGAGGAGGTCCAGGTACCTGAATGCACCACACACACGTTCACACACAGTTAAATGGAGCCAGTACCTGAGCACCACACACTGTTCATCCACAGTTTGAGGAGGTCCAGGTACCTGAACGCACCACACACACCTGTTCATCACACAGTTAAAGTGGAGGTCCAGGTACCTGAACGCACCACACACACCTGTTCATCACACATTTAATGAGGAGGCCCAGGTATCTGAATGCACCACACACACCTGTTCATCACACAGTTAAAGTGGAGGTCCAGGTACCTGAATCGCACCACACACACCTGTTCATCACACATTTAATGAGGAGGCCCAGGTACTGAATGCACCACACACACCTGTTCATCACACAGTTAAAGTGGAGGTCCAGGTACCTGAATGCACCACACACCTGTTCATCACACAGTTCATGAGAGGTCCAGTACCTGAATGCACCACACACACCTGTTCATACACAGTTAAAGTGGAGGTCCAGGTACCTGAACGCACCACACACCTGTTCATCACACAGTTCATGAGGAGTCAGGTACCTGAACGCACCACACACACCTGTTCATCACACAGTTAAAGTGGAGGTCCAGGTACTGAATGCACCACACACACCTGTTCATCACACATTTAATGAGGCCCAGGTATCAGACCACACACACTGTTTCACACAGTAAAGCGGAGGTCCAGGTCCCTGACCACACCACTGCTGTCTGTATGTTTTCAGGGCTCGAGAAGCGAACCTGCAGAAGCAGCTGCAGACAGCTGCGAGGTCAAAGGTCACTGTGGACAGGTGAGATCTCAAACATATGTTTTTAACATCTGCATTTCATTTCTACTTCACATCATGTTGGAATATTTCTGAATATTTTGAGAAAAAAGTCCAAATATTTTCAAAAGAAGTTGGAATATTACAGTAAATGTTTTTTGAGGACGTATTCAGATTATTATAATATTTATAGGCCTGTCACTTTAATCATTTATTGTTATCAACTGATCTGACAGTATTTACATACACGACCCATTTCTGCTGACCGTGATGTTGCCTGATGTGTTTTGTTACATAGGATGTTTTGTAAACAGTCTGAGAGTATTTACTTTTTGTTTGTGTGGTTTTATTTTATTCATGGTTAACTATATTTATATATATTTTTTAGAATATTTTGATATTTATATGATATTTTGATGTTTTTCTGATATTTTAAATATTTTTTTTAGATTGCAGTTCCATTGTTTGAATATTGTTAAGTAAAAGTTCACTGCTCGCTGAAAAGGTGGACCTGCATTATTTATGTTTTATTTTGTTGTTAATATCAGTGGCATGAAAGGGTTTCTGAATGAATGGATGAAAGAATGAATGAATGAATGAATGAATGAATGAAGGGTCTCTTGTGTGTCTGTGGAAACACTTCATTGTGATGATGATGATGGTGATGATGATGATGATGATGATGGTGGTGTTGGACCTCGGTGGGATTTTGTGTTTCAGTTCCTCCAGCGCTCCGACCTCCAGATCCACGTCTCCAAAGAATGAAAACCACGAGTCCACAGGGAGAGGACACACCAGACTCTTCAGGTGAGACACCTCCACACATGAGAAATCTCATTACTATCATTATTATTATTATTATTACTATTATTATTATTATTATTATCATTGAATGATGATTATCCTCATTTTTTAAATCTTCATCAAGTGTTTCTTGTAAAGGTGTAGTGAGACTGAAGTTAATTATTTTTCTCGTTAGAGTTTAGTCTGTTTTCTCAGTTTCCGTCTGTCTCTCAGATCAGCGTCGGCGACGTCACCGAGGATCCTCACGTCCATCAAAGAGCTGTTTGAGTGAGTCTTCATGTTTACTTTAGAGTTGGATCATTTTCTGTTGTTGCTCATTTAAGAAACGTTACACTGGAGGGTGAACTTTGACCTCTTTATTAAGGCAGTGATGTGGTCTGTAAACATCACTGAAGTAATAATACACAGACAGGAAGTAACAAAGTACAAATACTTTTTACTTTTCCTCCTTTGTTTGAAATATTTTCTTTCTACTCTTCACATTTTCAGAACAGGCTCGATACTTTAGTTTTAATGTATTTGAAGGGAATCATTGTGATCCTGTCACCTTTTACCACCTCACCTGTTCACCTGGGGAACGTTCAGCTGTTTATTGTTGCTCCTGAACCAACAGAATGACTGTAGATTTACAAAAAACAATAAAGTTTATCAGTTTGAACATTAAATATCTTGTCTTTGTGCTGCAACTTCAACTGAAGAAAAGTTGAAAATGATTTGTGAATCATTGTGTTCTGTTTTAATTTAATGTTTTACACAACATCCCTGTTTTGTTTGGAATCAGGGTTTATTATTTTATTATATTATTATTATATTATTATTATTTGTTGTTTATTGTACGAAGAAGCTGCTGAACTGTTGAACGTCCACAGCTGGGTGTGTAGCAGCTTTATGTGTATAAACAACGTTAATATTTATCCAAATAAATCTAAAGGTCGTGTGTGTGTGTGTGATGTCAGCAGGAAGAGGCGTGGTCACTCAGTCTGCAGTCTGGAGGAGGATCTGATGTGTCCTGTAGGAATTTGTGTGTCAGCCAGAGTCCCTGTCAGAGCTCGACACGTACTGGTAAACACAGAGTACACTGTCCCCGAGTAACACCGAGACACACTGAGTACACACTGAATACACCGAGTACACACCGAGTACACACTGAATACACACTGAATACACACTGAGTACACACTGAGTACACACCGATACACACTGAATACACACGAGTACACACTGAGTACACACTGATACACACTGAATACACACTGAATACACACTGAATACACACCGAGTACATACTGAGTACACACTGAATACACACTGAATACAACCGAACACACCGAGTACACACTGAGTACACACTGAGTACACGATACACACGGTACACTGAATACACACTGAATACACACGAGTACACACCGAGTACACACTGAGTACACACTGAATACACACTGAATACATGACCGAGTACACACTGAGTACACACTGAATACACACTGAATACACACCGAGTACACACCGAGTACACACTGAGTACACACTGAATACACACTGAATACACGACCGAATACACACTGATACACACTGATACACACTGAATACACACTGAGTACACACTGAGTACACACTGAATACACACCGATACACACTAGTACACACTGAATACACACTGAGTACACACTGAATACACACGAATACACACCTGAATACACATTGAATACACACCGAATACACACCGAGTACACACCAATATACACCGAGTACACACCAAATACACACCGAGTACACACCGAATACACACCGAGTACACACCAAATACACACCGAATACACACTGAATACACACTGAATACACACTGTACATCTGACACTGAGGGCACAACATTAAAAACATTCATATGAAGTTGTTTTTTTAATTCGGTTATTATCTCTGTCAGGCCTGATATTTTTTCATAGTTGTAATTATTTATTTATGTATATATTTATTTATTTATTTGTTTGTTTGTTTATTTATTTAATATAGACTAAATGACATTCCATACTTTTGATTTACTTTGTTTTTGACTGTATTCGAATTATTGACTTTTTAATAACATTTCTTGCCTCATCTTCATCTTGTCTGTATTATAGATTACAGACAAAAATACATTTCAAAAACAGATTTACAGTTTTACAGGCAGCTTTCAATAAAAAAAGAACATTGAGTTTACTGGTACTGAACAGAACTTTATATTTATTACATGTCTTTAAGTAGATGTACATTTCAAAATACTCAGAAGGTTTTGAACTGAGAGTCTGTCTGTGGTCATTTAGTTTCTGCAGCTCTCTCATAACAAACCTCTGTCTCCCCCCTGTGGAGACACAACAAACTGCAGGCTGTGAACCAGTGCAAGTGATAACATCAGTGTTCATCTATAACTCGGTTCTGATTGATCATTAGTTATCAGATGTGTGACATCATCACTGTGATGAACCATTCTGCTGCAGCAAACACTGATGTTTCATGTTGATAAAGTTTATTTGAATTAAAGAATTAAGACACACACACACACACACACACACACACACACAACACACACACCACACACAGTGAGTGTTCCTGTGTGTTCAACAAAGAGATCCACTGTGTGCATCTCATTACCCATCATGCATCTCTCTGTTGACCTTCAGGCACATTTTAAAGAAGCAGCAGGTTCGTCTCTAAGCCACATTTCATCTTTATACTCACAAGTCTTTGGTTTGAAATATTCACACACACCTGAGTAATATTCATATAGTTTTTTAAAATATGTTTATTTCCTCTGACATAATGACACCGTAACCCTTAAAGTTCGTGTCAGCTGTTTCCTGCTCTCTGTCTGTCAGGAGGCTCACGATCAGGGCATCAACGCTGTGAGGTTCAGCTGCAGCTCCGACCTGCTGGCCACCGGAGGAACAGACAGAGTCATCAAACTGTGGGAGGTCAGAGCAGGTACCCGCTTATTTTATTCATATTCATATACTATTCATTATTATTATTATTATTATTATTATTGTATTATTATTATTTGTTGTTGTTGTTATGAGGTGTTGTGACCTTACTGATGATGTCATCAGGCTCGCTGACTCACAGAGCGACTCTGGACGGCAGCACAGAGGGGATCACCTGCATCGACTTCAGCCCGATGGTAAAAACACAACATGAAGCTGAATTTAAAATCTGCAGCTGGAGGAAGCTGCTCTGACGACTGACGGTCTGTCTGTGACTCTCTGCAGGACCACAGGATCCTCGCCGCCTCATACGATAAGTCCGCCCTGTTGTGGCAGCGGGAGGAGTCTGTTCCCAAGGTAACTGTGAGGGCGGCCAAACTGCATGAGATCTTTAATTGTGAAACTCCACACAAGTTCTTTACTGAAACTTTGGTGTTTTTATTATTTTGAGTTTCAGTTTACAGCAGTGAAGAATCAGTCTGTGCTTCCATCTACCATCTTCTGTGTCTGTCTCCGTGTCTCAGTTGACTCTCACAGGTCACAGCAGGAAGGTGACAGCGGCGAGGTTCTGCAGCGTTCCTCATCAGGTGGTGACGGGCAGCGCAGACAGAACTATCAGACTGTGGGACCTGCATCGAGCCGCCTGTGAGTCTCATCTTGAGACATCTGTATTCATATCAGCTTCTATAACCAACCTGACCAACAGAGGCAACGAGCGCCAGCCAATCAGAGGCAGAGTTCCTGGAGTGGGAAAAAAAATAAGGCTTAAATAAATCAGGGTCTTTGATGTGTCTCACACTAATAATTTCTACCATCCGGTGCCTGTGGGAACAGTGACAACTGTTGACTTATGAAAGCGATATTCCACTCCTAGATGATAATCCACTTAATATGTACTCACCCCAGTTCACAAAACAATCCTGGAGTTTCAGCAGAAAACAGGGTGCAGCCAAATCCAGTACAATGGCAGTGAATGGTGACCACGGATAAAATGTAAAAAAAAGAACACAAAACAAACACAAAATGTCTCCATCCTGCTCGTGTGGTGTAATCCAAGTGTCCGTGAGCCGCAACATTAAAATTGAACCACAAAAGACGCCATTTACACCATGTTTTTAGCTGAAATGTCAACTGTAGCATGTAGCAGGTAGCATGTAAACATGGCGTCGATCTCACAGTATTTTCACACGTGCGTCCATTAAGAGATATACGAAGTCTTGCGAGATCAACGCCATGTTTACATCCTACCGGCTACATGCTACAGTTGACATTTCGGCTAAAAACATGGCGTAAATGGTGTCTTTTGTGGTTAAATTTTAATGTCGCGGCTCGCGGACACTTGGATTACACCACACGAGCAGGATGGAGACATTTTGTGTTTGTGTTCTTTTTTTAACATTTTATCCGTGGTCTCCATTCACTGACATTGTACTGGATTTGGCTGCAACCCTGTTTTCTGCTGAAACTCCAGGATTGTTTTGTGAACTGAAGATCTTCACCCATCTTCACATCAGCATAGAGGTGAGGACATACTGAGTGGGTTATCATGTATGGGTGGAATATCCTCTTAATTCAGCTTTTTTCATAAGTTGCCAAAAACACAACCTGCTGCCACATTGTTGTTTGTGCTTATAACTAGAGCTGCAATGATTAATTATGTAATCAATGATTAATCAATTATTAAAGTAATCACCAACTGTTTTGATAATTTATTAATCGGTTTGAGCAATTTTTTAAGTACAAAAGTCCAAATTCTCTGATTCAGCTTTACTTTCTTTACTCCTCTCTGACAGTAAACTGAGTATCTTTGGTTTGTGGACAAAACAAGACATGGAGGACGTCAACCAGTGAACTGAGAAACACGTTTTCTGACATTTATAGACCATAATCGAGAAAATGATCGCCTGAATAATGGACTATGAAAATACGTTTGAAAATAAGTTTCAGCTCTACTTATAACATGTGAATAAAATAAAATAAGCAAAGGAGAAGTGAGGACAAACCTCAGCAGGCTGTGACATTCAGCAGTCACGATGTCTGCAGAGACAGACAGACAGACGCTGCTGACTGACAGCAGGAGTCGTCTCACTGATCAATGACTGATCGATATCTGGTTAATGACGGGCTGATAAAGGTGGACTGATGTCTGCAGGTGTGCAGGTGGCTGAAGTGGCGTCTTACTGCAGCGACCTGGTCTGTTCTGAGAACTCCATCATCAGTGGACACTACGACTCCAAGATCAGAGTCTGGGACACCAGGTGACACGTCACTCCTTCAGCACTTACCTTTTTTATATTTTTCCCTTAATTACTGAATTTCTTCAGCATCTCACTGTTACACTTCTTCCATGACTTAATTGCCCCTGCATGGTATCACTAAATCACCTCCGCACCACTGCACTGCATGTTTCACCTCTTAATTCATACACTTGACGTAGAACCTGTTATTCACACGGTCACACCTGTGTTATTAACACGTTCACACCTGTGTTGTTCACACCTGTGTTATTAACACGTTCACACCTGTTATTAACACGTTCACACCTGTGTTATTAACACGTTCACACCTGTTATTAACATGTTCACACCTGTGTTATTAACACGTTCACACCTGTTATTAACACGTTCACACCTGTTATTAACATGTTCACACCTGTGTTATTAACACGTTCACACCTGTTATTAACACGTTCACACCTGTTATTAACACGTTCACACCTGTGTTATTAACACGTTCACACCTGTTATTAACACGTTCACACCTGTGTTATTAACACGTTCACAACTGTTATTAACACGTTCACACCTGTGTTATTAACACGTTCACACCTGTTATTAACGCGTTCACACCTGTTATTAACACGTTCACACCTGTTATTAACACGTTCAAACCTGTTATTAGCACGTTCACACCTGTGTTATTAACACGTTCACACCTGATATTAACACGTTCACACCTGTGTTATTAACACGTTCACACCTGTTATTAACACATTCACACCTGTTATTAACACGTTCACACCTGATATTAAGACATTCACACCTGTTATTAAACACGTTCACACCTGTTATTAACACGTTCACACCTGTGTTATTAACACGTTCACACCTGTTATTAACACGTTCACACCTGTTATTAGCACGTTCAAACCTGTGTTATTAACACGTTCACACCTGTGTTATTAACACGTTCACACCTGTGTTATTAACACGTTCACACCTGATATTAACACATTCACACCTGTTATTAACACGTTCACACCTGTGTTATTAACACGTTCACACCTGTTATTAACACGTTCACACACCTGTTATTAACACGTTCACACCTGTTATTAACGCGTTCACACCTGGCCATTATCATAGTATCCTCTGCAGGCTCTTTTTGGATGACTTTATGTGATCAATATTAGCTGTCAGCCTTCATCACTGTCAGATCAGATGGTGATGTCACATTGTTTGGCAGGATGTGGGGTCAAAGGTTGTGTTGTAGTTTTTCATAAAATATTGGCGGCTGATTTATTAGTGGATACAAATATTAAAAAATACTGCACATTTTTCATTTTTTCATTAATTTCAGATTTTTCCAGGGAAAAACATAATGTACTGTCTGTGTTATATTATTGTTTTCACCTGCTGCCTGCACACGATTAGTTCATGTTCACCTGTGAATTTATGTGAAGAGATTTTTTACCTGTTAGACACCGTTCTTGTGGGTCACCTGACCCGGTGCAGGACTCTACGCCCCCCCCCCCCCCCGACAAGATTTTAAAAAAAAAAGACTGCAAGTGTTACGTGGGGGTGTTAAGTCACTAGAAAATCACTAGAGTTGGACCCAAAAATGCAGACTGGACGGGAGGGCACAGTTTACAGGAGATTTAATGAAAAAACAAAAGGTAACAAAACACAAACTCAGGCTTACTTGAACTGAAGGGATCCAAAAGACAAAACCAAAAACAAGCAAAATCCAAGAAATCCAAAAAGGTACATAAATCCAAAAAAAGCACTGGAAGCAACATTGGAAAGACACCAGAACTAACACCACAGTACAACAAGACGAACTGACAAAGACAAAGAGACACACAGGGACTAAATAGACAGGAACATAATCAGACACAGGTGGGTGAACAACAACAGGTGAAGAAAATCAATGATCAACAAAGAGCGGGAAAACAGACAAAGACAGGAAGTAAAGATGACAAAGACACACAAGGGAAAAGCAATACTACAAAATAAAACAGGAAGTGACCAGCAAAACACAACCATGACAGTACCCCCCCTCTAAGGGACGGATCCCAGACGTCCCAAAAACAAAGTCCAAAACAAAGTCACCCGAGTCCACAAGGAGCTGGGTGGGTGGAGGGGGCCTGGAGGAGGGACAAAACAGAAAGCGTCCCTAAGCTCAGGCACACAGCCTGGCAACAACAAAAGGCAGGGTCCATAAGTCTGTAAAACCCGTGGCAGGGCAGGGGCCTGGTCGAAGCCTCAGGTGGGCGGCCTGGAGGCAGGGCAGGGGCGGAGCCGGAGACCTCAGGCGGGCGGCCTGGAGGCAGGGCAGGGGCGGAGCCGGAGACCTCAGGCGGGCGGCCTGGAGGCAGGACCGGGGCGGAGCCGGAGACCTCAGGCGGGCGGCCTGGAGGCAGGGCAGAGGCGGAGCCGGAGACTTCAGGTGGACGGCCTGAAGGCAGGGCAGGGGCAGAACCAGAAACCTCAGGCGGACGGCCTGAAGTCCACCCAGGGGAGCAGAGCCGAGCAGGAGGCCGGCGGCGATGGCGAGACCCCTCAGGGGGCCGAGCAGGACGCCACAGGCGAAGACGAAGGCAGAACCCGTCGGGAGGACGAGCAGGAGGCCACAGGTGAAGGCGGAACCCGTTGGGAGGACGAGCAGGAGGCCACTGGCGAAGACGAAGGCGAGACCCGTCGGGAGGACGAGCAGGAGGCCACAGGTGAAGGCGGAACCCGTTGGAAGGACGAGCAGGAGGCCACAGGCGAAGGCGAGACCCCTCTGAAGGCCGGCGGCGCTGGGAAAGACGAAGGCGGGACCCCTCTGAAGGCCGGCGGCGCTGGCGGAGACGAAGGCGGGACCCCTCTGGCGGCCGACGGCGAAGGCGGCGGGACCCCAGTGGCGGCTGACGGCGAAGGTGAAGCCCCTTGGGAAGACGTGCAGGAGGCCGGCGGTGAAGGCGGGATCCCTGGGGAAGACGTGCAGGAGGCCGGCGGCGAAGGCGAAGACGAAGGCCAGCCCCCGCTAGCAGAGAAACAGGGGGCCAGCGGCATAGGCGAAGGTGGGACCCTTCTGAAGGTGACTGTGGCCCAGCCGGGATTGGAGGAGCCTGCAGAAGCGAAGACGGCCCAGCCAGAACAGGAACTGGCGATGGCTGCGGCGGCGACGTAGACAGCCCAGCTGGAACAGGAAGAGGAAGAGGCGGTGGCTGTGGCGGCGACGTAGACAGCCCAGCCGGAACAGGAACAGGCGGTGGCGGTGGCTGCGGCTGCGGCGACCCAGCCGGAGCAGGAACTGGCGATGGCTGCTGCGGCGGCGTCCCAGCCGGAGCAGGAACAGGCGATGGCTGCTGCGGCGACGTAGGCGGCCCGGCCTGAGCAGGAACAGGAAGAGGCTGTGGCGATGA